>OZ005661.1:60334404-60681904 GCA_963930645.1 Salticus scenicus | reverse complement strand
AATGGTTTTATATTAAATAATTTCTACTACGTTAATTTGAACTTAGAATGAACAAAAGAAAAATTGTGATGTCACAACATATACGTTTTGTTAGAACGTCGTATAAAAAATATGATAATTTAATATGTACTTAAGGGAAGCACAAAAATATCGGCTGATATCTGGGTTCCTCTGACCGGCAAATGCTGTACAGCAAACCTTTTGCTTTCTAATATTGGCGTATACCGGAATACATCGGATCGTTAGAAAAACTTCTTCTGTAGCTTTGACGTATTTATAATATTGTTAAAATGTATTTTGTCCTATATATCCCTAGTAGCATAATAATGCTGGCCAATGTTGGACCATCATTGGCCGACAGTGGCCCATCTTTGGCTAACAACGGCCCAACATTTCACAATACTGTTGTGCTAATGAAGTATATATGTGTGTAAATATCAAGTACTAAGCTTATATTTAAAAAAGATTGTGAAATGATAAAGGTTAATTATATTTCTTTATTATCAATTAGAGTAGATAAATTTTAAGTAATTTAATTACGATTTTTAAAAAATAAACAAACTGAAAATAAAATAACATTTAAAGTATAAATCTAGAAGTGAAAATTTAGCTCAAAGTCGTCTTTTGCAGTTTTACATTAAAAGATTAAACAAATAACTTTTTTACCATAAACAATTTGACGTAAAATTTAAATTAATATTAATTTAATATTTCTGAATAGAAGTTTATTTTATAGAATCACACGTCGTTTAGCACACAAATGCGAAAAAGAAGTTAATTAAAATGGAGAATTTTATATATTTCGTAACTAAATATCGAATAAGGAATATACGATGTAGTTAAAATTACCCAATAAATTACAGTTTTAAAATTCTAAGGGTAAATAGATTTCAGCATTTCCTAAAGAAATATAATATTCCTTCAAGATAGCTGTGGTAGACAAATTATAATTCTTTTTACATTTTTATCTGAACGATATAATTGAAGTAAAAGTATAATTTACCTAATAGCTTATATAAATATTTATTATATTTTAAAGGAAAATATTACGAATTTAATAAATATCTTAAAAGTGTAGAAAATTTTTCAGATATAACTACAAATGATTGGAAATATCTCTCGCAGATCCAAACTTTTTAAGATCTAAATTTTACGTTTCGAATATGGGTTTAAGTGTTTGTCAGAGAATAAAAAAAATAATTAAATTAAATTAAATTAAATTAAATCTTTGATTATATTTGATAAAGTATATATCGAATAACTCAACAAATTCCGATATAATTCTTTTTTTTTTTTTTTTTTTTTCAATATTTGTTATCATATTATTATTATTACTTTTTACCCATAGGGTCGAGAAAGTATTGTTTTAGGGTCAAATTTTCGAACGTGAGATTTTATTTTATTACATGTTCTGAGGTCCCCTGAATACGAAAATCATGTTTTTAGCGAATGGTCTGTCTGTCTGTGTGTCTGTCTGTCTATGTGTCTGTTATCAGCATATCTCAAGAACTAATAGTAGCAGAAATTCCAAACTCGGTATTCTAAATGTGTATCATACATGGATGCTACAGTAAGCTTTTCGTTGAGATGAAGCAAATGGTTCGTGCACAGCGACACTCAAAAATATTGAAATACATTACGTCTATTGGGGGGAGGGGGATGCAGGTAAGTAGAGTTTAACATCTACAGACTGCACTAAACCAAATGAAACGAATATATATTTTTTTGTAATAGAGATAGTCAACTCGGAAAAAAAAATTGTGTATATAGGAGCCTCGCATTCCCTCGAGGGGAGTAAATTTTCATGATGGGTATCTTTCAAAAGAGCTCGCTAATACCTTTAAAACGAATGGTTGAACCATCGATCTGCGATAATTTAAAATAAAGTTATCGATTTTTTTTTTTTTTTTTTTTGTAATATTGAGATTAAATTGAGAACTTTTTATATATATATATATATATATTTAATGTTATACTACTTCCGTAATATTTAAATCCTCTGCATTATCATAAAAGATATTTTTCTTAAATAGGAATTCTAATAAATTATTTTTTAAAACAGGATTATTTCTTTAAAACAGGACTATTTTTTAGTAACCGAATTAAATTCTATATAAATGTAGGTTCATTAATGAAACGGGGGGTTGAGGGAAGTGGTAGCCTTCCCACAGAACAAATTATCTTATTAAACTCTTCCGAAGCCTAATTTGAATTGTTTAACACAGGTTTACATAACAATACTCGTTATCTTACCTCATAATCTGCAACCTGTATTTATAGTATTAAATTTCAGGGTAAGAGAAAGTCGTGTGAGTGACACACCAGATTATTTTTAGATTATTGCTCAGTCATACATTTTAAAATTAAATATATAATATTAAAACGATTTTTTCCGTTTCCTAACATTCTAGAAATTTTTTGACTGACAAACATATTAACTTTCTTTAAAGTTCTAAAAGTTTTCGGAAGCTGAAAATGCCTAAAGGTTTAGAATTCAGAATTTCAGGATGGAAAACCAATTGTAAATTGAATAAGATTCTTCCATTAAATGCTAGAAAATTTTTGGAAAATTTTTTTTAGTAAACTTTTCTTCTATGTCTGAATTTCATTTGCAGGAATATTTGTTTATTGATATTTAGAAACTCAATTTTTACTTCCAGAAATATTTAAAGTGCGTAAGCTTTCACACAGTGATTTTTTTTTTCTAAATGAAAGTATACTTGTTGTTTAGACTCATTTAATTTTAATGAATGTGATTACGAAAGGAAAATTTGATGTAAAAGCACGTGATAGCAAAAACTCATATTTGCTAATATATGATGGTTTGTACAATACCTGGAATAACTTGATTGCAGAATATAAATAAACTTCAGAAAATATTAAGCCAATTCTTGTCTAAAGCTTTCTTTATCTATCACTTGTGCAGTTTTTGTTTCCTTCAAGATAAAAAAAAATGTACTGGATTCTAAAAATTTTCTATATCCGTATTTCAAAGGAATTGCACGTCCAGCGTATGGACTCTCAAACACACACACACTTCTTTCTTATATGTATATATACGTATATAGTAAAGGATTATACATTATTAATGTACTAGGTGACCGAAAAGTCAGCTCACAATTAAAAATTCAATGATTCACTGAAAAATATAGGTAGAGAGGTAAAATTTGACACACGTGATTGAAATAACACGGAGTGCTACTGAAATTAAACCCCACAAATTTGGCGGTTAAAAAATTAAGGTGACACTTGACTTTGAAAGGATATCTGTGGAAGGTATGCCTGCTCTCGAAGCAGCAGTGTATGGCATGCCGATGCGACATGGAACTTAACCAACGCTGACTTCCCATTGTGTAGACGAATCCAGTGAAATCTCCATTTCGCTTGAACTATTCGAGCGGCACTTGTGTCTGATCGTCCACTATTGGCGAATTGTCTAAACAAAATGTAATTTCTATCATTTCAGTCAATTTTTATCTCACTACCTACATTACTCCATGATTTAATGATTTTTCAAAAGTTAACGGACTTTTGGATCACCTGATGCATAGCTTATGTAAAGCTTCAAACTATTTCAATATTACTATCCTAGTTTTAATGCACTGTTAAAAAAATTGCTTTCCTTCCCTTTGCATACCGATTGTGAAAAGAAAAATGTTTTAATCCAATTAAACAATTCTACAATGTTCATTATTTCTTTAATATTTTAAACAATTTAAAAATTCAGAAATTCAGAACAGTACAAAAGCATTTATATCTATATAAGGTTTTAGTAATATATTTAAAAATTCACGGTGTTTCAGAGAACCAAAGTTTATTTTGCTAAAGTTTTAGGTTAATTACGTATTTTTATATGTGAAATGTTTATTTACAATTTATGAAATATATATACACTCCTTCTCATATTTATAAGAACACTTTATGTTTTGAAATAACTAATGTAACAATAATTGTGAACAATATTATACTAAGTGCACTCAATATATCTAGTATTCTAAAAACCAAAACTGTTATAATCTTTTTTAATATGAAACAAAATTAATAAAATATAGTGCAAAATATTTTTTCTCTACGTTTTTAGATGTTCATAATTATAGGGACAATCAAGATTTTTTTTCGTTTTATTTAACTTACTGGCGGGTAAATTACACTTCACATGCGAATTTGTTAACTACTGGTCTAGATTAATTCATATATAAGCCTTCAATTTTTCTTGGACGGACATTACTGATAATTCCTCGAAAAAAAAAAAAAAATCATGTAGTGAAGTATGATAAATGTGTTTTTTAAGTGGAAGGATAATTTCAATCCGCCGAATTTCTAATGATATTCGAAGATCTAAAATTGCTGAAGGAAATGTGATCAAACGTTAAACTGCTGGTTCGATAGGAGAGAGATCTGATGCAAAATCAGAGTTGTTTTACAGAGATAGAAGACTCATAATTCTTCTTACTGTTCTACTCATAATGACTGCTGCTGAATTTGCTCGTATTTTTTCACGAAAGTTTGGGATCCACATTTATGCATGTTTAAAATAATTAATAATATGTTAAAATGAATAAAAAACCTGTAATAATCAATAAGCATTTAATGGGGGAAAGGACGTCTGTGTTAAAGTTGAATGCAGACAATATTAAATGGTAAAATATTGCATTTTCGGATGAAAAACATTTTATTCTTGATTAACCAAATGGTTTTAACAGTTACTGGCACGATCTGAAGATAGCGAAAGACAGGGCAGCTTTTTTTAAAAGGCAGATATGAATCGGGCATTTTAAAGGTGGATCTATGGTGCTCTGGGGCGCTGCTTCTACTGAAGGAAGAATGAATTTAGTAATGTTGTCTATTATTATGAACATCAAGAAAATATCCGAAAATTTCAAACGTGGAATTCTCAGATTTTGTTAGATTTTGGGGGGTAATAATATTTTTTTCAGCAAGCTTACATTTTTTCTCTACTTCTAGAGCAATAAGAAATAGTTTGAAGAAATAAACGTCTGTATTATTCCCTTCCCCGTGGCCTGAAAGTTGAAAAAAACCTTAACTTATCATATTAGAAAACTGCATGCAAGTGGAAAGCAATTTTAAATAGTTTAAATGTATTCAGAATATCATCTATGGTGTATGAAATGTTATTGAAACTCAATATTAATAAATAAACAAATAAATAAATAAATATATATATATATATATATATATATATATATATATCAGAGAATGTCTGACTGTTTCAGCCTAAAAAGAGGCCCCATAAAATATTAATTTAAAGAATATCTGAAAAAAAAAAATACTGAGATTGGAGCTGTCATTATAATTGTGAACACCTTAAAAATCATCTTTTTCACCGTCTGTTTCAGCTATCTTTCTAAAACGAAACTGTTTTCATGAGAGGGGATTATAGCCCCCCCTCATAATCGTTACTATTTATGTAGTGAGTTAATCATATATAGTATAATTATTTTAAATACTATATAATGAGTGAAAATAATTTGATGAATAGTGAATGGTACAAATAGGACGTTGAGGCTCCTGATCTGTAGAACAACGTTCTTATAATTTGTCATTTGTGTACATACAGTTCAACATAATATTAATACTTGACTGATTAGTTACGGAGCATTTAAAGTTATTCTAAATATAAAACAAAATAATACTTTTTATTTTATGTATTCTTGATCAAAAAACTAATTCAGTGAATGATGTACTTAATTTAGAATTGGTTTTAACGTTATTAGGCATATAATGAATGGTAAAAAATGTGGAGTAACATACACTTTACGTTTCCAGATATAGTTAATTATACTATAGTAAAACCTTTTGTAAAAAAGAAAAAAATTAATTAATTAATAAAATAATAATAATAATATTAAAATATATATCTAAATATTTTTCCCCAGATATTATATGCGGGTTCGGTAGTCGAGCCGGCAAAAGACCATCGTGTACACTAATGGTGGCTAGTGCATGTAAAAGCTGACGTGGCCATAATGTCCTCCATGTTTCCATCAAAATCTATAACTTTGGGGGTCACCGAAGCGGGAGAGATAAATTTTGATCCTCCCTTTGGTGGAGGATCAAACTTGCGATGGCATGTCTCCGGATCACTGTCCCAGACTACCGTCAATTGCCCATTGCGCATCACTAGTGCGACGTAAAACCCATCCAGCCAAGCAACCAACTTGATATTATATAGAAATTATTTATAACCTTGAAAAAAGTACTAACGTAATTCTAACTTGTTTTAAAAATTACAAGAAAAATTATTTTTCCATAATCTTAGAATGGTTTTCGAGTGCGAACTTATCTAAATTGATCTATTTATGTTAATAGCTTCTTTTGATTCATAATTGAGTAGCAACTCAGTTTTACATATTCGGCGAAATATGCCTCCAAATATATTCTAACTTTAATGAAACTCAACTGGTAAAATGTAAGTGACTAAACAACTTTTCGTAGCTCTTCAAACATTGTACTGTTTCTAATCTACTTTAAAGATGCTCCATTGGTGATCGCCTAAATATTTTTTGGGTTAATTACAATATTATCAGTCTCTCTCTCTCTCTCTCTTTTTTTTTTTTTTTTTTTTTTGCCTGCATTTCTTTTTAATTTTTACTTAATTTTTTACTTTATATTTTTTTTCTTTTTAATTTTTTTTTCTTTACACATATTTATATAAAGTATATGTAGGTGTGCGTGTGCGTATGTACGTATGTATTGAAAAATGTGGAAAGCATATAATAAGGGTGTCATGACTTTATTTACGTTAAAGTTTAATATTTACATAATCGACATAAGTGAATGTGAAAAAAAAAAAAAAAAAAAAATCTAAAAGCATGAAAATATTTATGTAAATGAATAACGAGCGAGTATATGCGATTTTTGGATGTAAGAGAGATACGTGAATTATAATTTATATTAACATTATTCATATTGATAAAGAATAAAGTATAAAATTTACCTATATATATATTTTAAAACTTACATTTATCTACAAGCATTAATAAAAGGAAATTAACGTTGCTTTCCAAAATTCATAGACTAAAGTTATTGCTCTTTAATATTTAAGGAATATGCTTTGAATTTAACATGTTATTTACTTATTCAGAATATTGTCGAAAATGATTAAACGAGAACGACATTTATTATCAGTTTCTGACAGTTTTCAAAACAGGCATTTTGTTAATAATGTCAAAAAATATTCTTTATAGTCTCCAATGATTGTAAAGGAAGTTGTGCTACGGAAGACTTGGTAAAGAATTATTATTATTATTATTATTTTAATTAAATTAGGAAATACATAAATAAAAGTACTAGTAAGTTTTCAAAAGTCATTCTGAAAATTTTACTAAATATCTGTGTAAAATGTCAAGATATTTTAAAATCATTTTTATGATTGCAAGTTATAAATATATGTAATAAGGTACCTGTACCCAATATGGACACCTTAAGGAAAATGTATTTTTTTTACCCCCGTGTACACATCATAGGACTCCAAAAATATATGACCACTATCCCTGGACTGTTGACTATCATTATTAAAATTAGCGACTTTGCAATTATTCTGGTTTAATTTAAATGATGAAAACAAAAAAATGTTTGCAAGTGTCCATATAAGGAACCACTTGTCCCTATTATGGACATGCATGTCCATATTAGGGACAGGTGGTTCCTTATTGACCCTACTACACAGGGTGTATGGAAGAGCCACTCTTCCTAGGGATTTTAGAGGAGAGGGGATTAAAAAAATCTTAAAGTATTGCGGGGGATGGGGAGGGCACAGTAAATATCTTCAGAACATTCACTTTAGAAATGGGGGGGCGTCATTTTCGGTCGTGGCTCTTTGAAGACCCATGCTCAGTTACTACAAAATTTTATGAAATAATATATGCTTTTGCTTAGCTTTATTGCATCTGTCTGCAGAATTTACATCTTTTATTACTCAGTCCTCACAGCATAGACAAATAAAAACTTCTTCATCATGGGCACTAAGTCCCACACAGTCCTCATGAACATATCTGCCGCATTTGATGCATGGCCGTATGGCTGCAACAACATCAATACTGCATAAGAAGAAGTATCAGCTCTCCTTTGTTGAGGAAGTGATACCGCTGGTACCTGCGATTTCGCCAACAGATACCCTTCTGAGGGGAGGCTTCTTTTGGTTTTTCTGCAAGGGCATTTTGGAGGATTTTTTTCTTGGAGGACGTTTCTTGGAGGATTGTTCAGATGTCATCTTGTTGAACAAGGATTTTACCACTTTGATGCCTTTTGAGTTGCCTGGCGTCGTTGTGTCTTCTTCCTTCTTAAAATTGGAGTCGATAACACGCTGGTGAAAGAATTTTCTATGGAAAATGATCTCGCAGGTGATGAAGGTGGATCAATAACAGAATAAGGTATGTTGTTAACAAGAGCTTCAACATCTGTTGCAGTTTCCAGATTTGTCCCTTTTTTCCCCTTCAGCTGTTGGTTCTGGAATTGCAGTAATGTCACTAGGTGCGAAGGCTTCATCTGAAATTATAGTTGGATCGAAAGGAAAAATTCCAGTTGCCTGAAAACCTGAAGTTATGTTCGACAGAGTCATCGAACGATTCCAAACCTTCCTAAAGATTTCCCCAAATCTAAGTCGAGTGATCTGTCTATCAGTGTGACGAGTGAAATGAAGCAATGCTTCAATATCCCAGTATGATTCAAAAGCGTTAAAAGCAGCTTTGTCCAAGGGCTGCAATTCATGAGTTGTGTTGCTGGGCAGGCAGTAGTGTATTACATTGTGCTCGTCTGCCTTTGTTAAGATTTCTGCGTCCAAATGAGGACTGGCTCCATAAAAAACAAGAGTGGGGTCTTCAGTTTTGAATTTAGCAAAATGTTCCAACCAAGTGCAGAATACATCACTGGTCATGCTGCATTTAGGGGTCATCATAACTTCTGTTCCTGGAGGCATGTTATCCTTCCATTCTTGTTTCATACTCTTTCCTCTGAAAAGCAGCATGGGAGGAATGCTTTGGCCGAGGGCATTACAGCATGAAACAATTGTTACATTTTCTGCATGCTCTGATGCAATAAAATGCACCCTTTTTGCCCCTTTTCGGGCAAGAACATTCTGTTGATAGTTGATGGTGGATAGTAAGCCGGCAACATTTTTCATCCATGTTATAAATGTTCTGCGGTTGATTTACAATACCCAATTCTTCCAAGCACGCTTGCAGTTTCTGAAAGTGATCAGAAACAATTGCCCGGTTCATACTCTGGGCTCTCCCTGGATTGAGGTTCTGAGACTTCCTTTTAGCAACAAGTGGGTTGTTTTTCAAGAAAGCTGCCAACCACTTCCTTTCAGCCATGTGTGTTGCTTGGCTGAAATTGTGATTCAAACTCATCTTCTCAGTATAGGTGAAAATACACCTTCGTAGTAATCTCCCAGTCATTGGCATGCCAACGTCTGCTAGTCTAAATATTCTTGAACAAAGTTCAGCTTGCTGCTTTTCTGTGTGCATGAATTTGCGGCCCAACTTTGGCTTTCGGATTTAATCATTCACCTGGACAGTCTTGAAAATTCTCATGAGTGCTGTCCTTGGAATCCTTGCTGCTTTAGCTGCACTGGCAAATAATATCCCACTGTGTACGGCTCGAATGGCATTCTGCAATTTTTCCTCTGTCCACTTGCCTCTTTTTTTCGGCACCATAATGAGAAAATCTGAAAAAAAAACAAAACAGTGAACACGTTAAAAGAAAAACATGACAGTTTATTCAAAGGTAATTTGGACGACCTTTATTTTCTCATTTGATTTATTTATTCATGTTTCCCCCCCCCCCCTCAGGTCCCACATTACCTTAAAATTTAAAATTTCTAATGCAAATTTTTTACATTACTATCTCAGCAGCCGATTTGAAACATTTTTGCAACTGAATACAACAATTTTAACCCACAGTTCAGAAAATAAAAGTCGTTCAAGTAATTACTGGCAAATCTGTAAAAAGGTGTACTTCCACTATTAATTATAATGTAATGCACGGATACTATAATTAAGATTAAAAATACATATAAACATTAATTTATTGTGAATTAGCTAAATAAAATAACATTAAACAGATATTTTACAAATTTGTGAATATGAAGATTCACTTGCTGTACTTCCAATGTGGACATAAGGTGTCCATATTGGGAATCGGGCGTAGTTTTACTAAATCTTGTAATAAATAAGCAAAGAAAACATTTTAAAGCAATATATGCAATAGCAATCGAAAATATGTTTCAGCAGCTTTCTAAAACACTCCACTTTCCAATATTTAAAGTAATTTTACCATATCTAATAATAATTTTAACTTACCTGTAACTACCATCAGCACACCACGAAACAACAAGTTTCCTTCAAAATGGCGAACAGCTCGCTTTTTTGCAATTTCCAGGCTAAATTATCTTTTAGACTGTTTTTCTTCACGGACATGTAGCGCCATCTCTCGATTAAATTTGTTACTTTTAAAAATATTAGGGGTGTCCAAATTGAGAGCACTGTCCATATTGGGTACAAGTACCTTATGTTTAAATTTTAACAAGTTTTTCATAGTGATACAATTAGTCCAAATGTAGTTTATTATTTAAAGTACTGTAGACTCTCGTATAACGCGGGGGATATGTTCCGCTTAATAGAAAATCGCGTTATAGGAGGCATACATTGAGTAGACGATTTCATTCCGCAATGAGACAAAAGCGTCGGGTGTTGGCATAGTAACGGAAAAATTCTTCCTTGAACAGATTGAAAGTAGAAATATGTCGTCACGTGCTACCTTTATTTTACGCGTTATACGAGACTCTTTATCGCGTTGTATGAGTAATAGTCCCAGATTTTTCATCGTGTTATATGAAATCGCGTTTTCTGGGAGCGCGTTATACGAGATTCTACTGTACTAGGTTTAAATACTTTACTTTCAATGTGATTAATTAATAATTTGCAAAGTTTTGCTTTATAAATGATGATAGCTACATTATCATAAATAATTTTATTATTATTTTCCTAATCACAAAACTGAATGGATCTTATTACGTTTATCACATATTAGTAATTTTAAATAGCCTATTAACTACGAACTATATTGTATCACAAAAATTAGTTTTTACGCTTTTAATTTTCGGAAAAGAGATAGTATTTAAATATATATATACACTGGTGGACAATTGCTAAGGGCGGATGACAATAACTAAGCTATTGTCATCCGTCCTTAGCAATTGTCCACCAGTGTATATATACGTAAAGCAAAAGGAAAATAATTTTGAGGTTAATTTAATGAAAATGTACTGAAAATATACGAACAAAGGTATATTACTTACATAAAAATGAATAGCATATTATGTTTACCGAATCAAAAATTTCATTTTGAAAAAAATATTTTAAGAATTCTTATTAACCCGTTAGCACCCAGTGTCCTCATTTGAGAGCTAATAAAATGGCACGTATTTTTTTGTGGTTTCTTGGAATGATTTCTGCTTTTTAGTGACAGTTTATAGCGTCACTCTAAATGATCCCTGAAAGTTTTATGCGCCTACTCTTAATTATTATTTCATAATTTGGATAGTCATTTTATGATTTTTCATTCGTCGCACATATATTTGCCTTTTACGCAGGTATACTAACTTAAACCAAGTTGAATAATGGTATATATTATAATACTTTACTTTCGAAGTCTTTGTCAACTTATAATAGGAAATTAATCTGTCATCTCAAAGTTTTTTTTTTTTTTCTCGAAGTTTTCTCACTAGAACATTAAACGTCAATAAATGAGTATAGGCTTTAAATTTAAAACTATCAGAAGAATTGTTTAAGTTAATAAAACTTACTATCAGTTGTCTATGTTAATTTAGAAGTGAAATAATCAGCTAATAATATTTTGCAAAATTAATTCGGACTGGTTAATATGAATACTCTTTTTATCATAATGACGTTTTAATAATACTTAATGAAATATTTTTGGTTAATTCGTGTCAACAATATAGAAAACGTTTGAAATTTTAAGTGAAATATTTAAGATAATATGTAGTATTTTGTTATAATAAACATTTTTTTTTTTTTTTTTTGAAAGTGTCAAGAAAAAAGTATTTTTTAAATAGTCCTTGAAAATGTTTTTCAATGCGATAAAATTTATCCATTAACATTTTTTTTATAATATAAATTTTACTTTATTTAGCTCTATAATCTGAAATTAGATTATTTTAATTGTACGTAAGTAAATAATTTTTATGTTAATTATTAAATACGTTTGGGAAATTGAGAAGTGTGGATTATAAAAGTTACAGAGTTGCGTTTTATGATTTTTCAACAATGCACGCCGATTTAAAAGTATTTCATATAAATTTATTGAAAATATACAAGATATAACAAAATTACAGCGACAAATTTCAAAAGGATTTATTTACACTTCATAACGATTCAGATTTGTGTAAGAAACCATGTCTGCAAATGTAATCTTAACCCTTTAAGTACCGGGTGTTTTGGGGTATGTTTTAACAGATGTTGGCGTGGTTTTTTAATTTAAAATTTTTAGCAAATACTTTTTTTTTTCGTTAAATTATTACATAATAAGATATGTACAGTAATAATGCTGTCTCTAATTTATGTATTTAAAGCCCTAATTTTAATAATACGAATATTGGTATGATTTCGAGAAATATTGGATCGCAAAATATTTTAAAATAAAAAATGTAGAAAGATTTTCAAATAACTGAAAATTTGACTAAGCAGTCGATAAAATTCCTACGTGGCGGTAAGTGTAAAACAGGGTAAGTTAAAAACAGCAGAATGTATGTGCTTCTTAAAGGGCAATATGATGTTTGCCGTCATGTATTGCTAAGTATTCCACATTTTTTCAGCTGTTATCTACATCCTCTTAAATTTGTAGCTCTACATTTATACCGCCAACATCTGTTGAAAAATACACCTAAACACCTTGTTCTTAAAGGGTTAAGATGACATGTGGGGACATGGGTACCCATCTAATTCTGAATCATTACGAAGTACCCTATCCCCTCTTAAAAATTGTGGCAGTAATTTTGGGACACCATGTAAAATAATTTAAGAAGGAAAAATAATCTTGAATTGTAAAAATAAAGTATGGAGTTATTTATAGAAACAAGAATGAAAAAGCATGCGGTACGCATTGATTGTTAACACTTTCCAACTGCACGCACTTGTTCGATGTATAACTTTCAATATTCTTTGTCTACTTATGACAAAACAGACAGACAAAAGGACTGAAATGCTTACAGATACAGATGGTCAAATTGATTTCATAATAAATCTGAAACATTGTTGGAAAATACTAAAAATGATTAACGTAAAAGAAAATGCAGACCATAGATTTTAATTGCAGACCTTAATGTATCTGAATATTTTAGTGTAGCACTGTAAATCTGAAGGTTTATCATATCGTATTCTATACAAAATATTATTTTATCATACTAACATTTAATTTCGATTTCTTTATGATTTTCGCAGCTTAAACTTATTTAAATCCGATTTATTAAAATGTCTGTTCTAAAACGCAATGAATAGTATTTTTTTTATGTCCCTGAACACAAAACAGTTGTACGGGATCTACTAATGCCATTTTAGATATGTAACATTCCAAAGTGAATTTGAATAACATATATCATTTTTTTTAAATCTAAAAATCTATTCGGACGCTGGGGTGGGCATATGGGCAGATCGAAGGATGAACAGTCGGACTGATAGATACCCAAACTGAAATCATGTTCCTTCCTAAAAATTGTTAGAAGTCTTAAAAATACATAATGCAAACGAAAATGGAACTTCAGTAAATTTCCAATAATAGCCCTTAATGTAAATGAATATCTTTCTATAGACCTGAAAATTTAAGGCTAATATCGCACTCTATTCTGTAGAAACCGACCTTTTGTACATAAAAATGTCGCGATGAAAAAAATCACTAAATTTTATTTAATATTATAAAAGCAGCAACCTATAAATACATGTATAAATGAATTACTTCTTAGACTTTGTATAATATTTACATTTTGCATAGAAAACTTGTCTTAAGTATACGTCATAACATTTAAAAACTTCTTCTGATGCAAAATTAATACGTTCGTATATAAATTATCACTAATTTAATTTAAAATTTGTTAGAACAAGTACTATTTGTAAATCATAAAATAAATATTACTTTTACGCCAGGTAATTAATAATATCGCAATTAATTAAATAATAATAAATAATAATAAAAAATGCTGTCGGTGATTTAGATTATGTTTAATTCTCTATGAATTGTGATTATGACTGAAAGGTAACATTTTAATTTGTATTCTCAAAATAAATTTTTAAATTTTTAAATTATTCGCAATTCTTTAATCAATTTTTCTGTACAATCTTTCTTAAAACTTTTTTTTTTTTTTTTTTTTTTTTTACATTAAAATAAAATATTTCATTAAAATCCCTTATGTCCCAAATAACTCCCTTAAGAAATAAACATATTTTATAATAAATGCATTCAGACAAATTATGCACTTTCTTTAATGCAAAATAAGATAAATGCTTTTTGCATTTATTTTCTTTATGTACCTATAAAGAAAACTGCTGTTTTAATTAGAAAATCGTGATAATTTCATTTTTAGTAAGTATTAGGATATTCCACATTCCACGTTTCCTAATTAAATTTCTGAAGGGATAAAAATATATATATACAACATTGAAAGAAACATATAACTTTTTCGTAACATCTGTAATAAAAAAATTACTGTGATTCTGCATTTGAAGTTTTTTTTTTTTTTTTTTAAGAAAATGTTCTTAGATAATTTTACCTACGATGATATCTATATTAATAAAATCAGACTTTTGTCTGTAAATGTTTTTCAGAATAAAAAATTTTTGCGATATCTTCACGTTTCACGGAGCACGAAAGCCGAAAATGAAATTTGGTCTGTGTGTGTGTACGCGACATCGTGTCCGTATGTCTGTAATGCTATTTTTGTCCGTGTATCAAGTGAGAACGTTTGGACGGTATTCATCGGCACTTGGCAGGAATTTAGGTCTTTACCCAATTTAAAATTATATCTATAAACTTTTTCGGAATTCCACCCCCCCTTCCCGTTCCTTCCCTGGTGGGCAAAAGTCAAAAACAGATTTCCAGGCATAAATGACTCCAAATTACTTCACAGTAAAAAAAATTGCACGTGGAGAGACTAGACATGAGTACAAATAAGACATAATCTGCGATTTAGGAATTTTCGATTTTTAAGGGGAGGGAGTGGCAAAAGCGATTTTGGGCGGAAAATTTCGAAAATTCCGGATTTTTGAGTAGAACGCTACCAAAAATGGAACAAAGATGTTGAAAAAAGCTATGTGTCTTCCTTACGATATTTCCCAAAACACATTTTTGTTTTTAAGTAATTTGAGTTTTTTTTTTTTTTTTTTTTGGGGGGGGGGGCGTACGAGGGGGCAAATTTGAAACAACAGCAATATTAGATCTAAATTTGTCCTATGGGAGCTGCGGTCAGGAATTTCGATGCTTCGATTGTTTATACATATCCGATACATAAAGTAACGATAATTATAGAAATTACCCCCGTTCCCCCCTTGTGGGGAGACAGAATGCAAAAACACATTTGTAACAATAACTCGGCTACAAATCAAGTAAAGAACAATCAAGCTACACAGTAAAGAAATTGCACATGGGGAGACTACACATGAGTTTAAATAAAACATTATCTGCGATTTAGGAAATTTCGATTTTTAAGGAGAGGGGTGAGAAATGAAATTCCGGGTTTTTCCGTAGAACTCTACAAAAAATAGAACAAAGATGTTGAAAGCAGCCATGCGTCTTGTTCAGACTTTTTCAAAACACGTTTTTCGTGTTTTTGAATCTGCCACATTTTTATTTATTTATTTATTTATTTATTGTGTGTGTGTGTGTGGGGGGGGGATAATGTGTTACAGAGGGAAAATTCGAGACACTCGTTTTAGTGCTACATTTGTCCTGGGAAATTTATGAAAGCTGCGGTCTCAACGTTTGGTACTTGGAGTGTATATCTGTATCTGACACCAAAAGTAACGTGATTTATCGAAATTTCCTCTCTTTTCCCGAGTAGACCAGGAAATTAAAATTAAGCTGAATTCGTCCCTACATAACTTTACGGAGAAGGAATTGCATATGAGGAGACTTGACTTGAGTATTAATAAAATATTATGTACGATTTTGAAATTCTTGATTCTTACAGCAGGGAGGGAAAAAATCGTTTTTTAGGGGGAATTTCAGAAATTCTGAATTGTTTAGTACAGTTCTAATAAAATTTTTAAAATTATAAAAACAGCCACGTGTCTTCCTTAGGATATTTACAAAAAATCATTTTCGTTTTTCTTTCTCTCTTTTTTTGTGATTTTTCGATTTTTTTTCTTGGGGAGGGGGAGGCGGTGAGGTTGTTACAAAGGAGCAAATTCGAGACCCACCATTTAAGCGCTAAGTTTGTCTTGGGAGTTCTATGTGATAAGCGGCCATGAATTTTGTTGCATAAATTGTTTATATGTACCTGACCTTTATTGTAACGGGTCTTGACAAAATTCCCCCTTTCCACTTCCCCCCGGGGGGGAGTCGGGGGGTAATAAACACGTGTAAAATCACATTTTCTCGTTTGAATTCGCCTTAAAGTATCTTAGAATGGCGAGTTTTGGTGTGTGGATATTGATTAAGTGTACGCATTATGCGCTTTGGTAGAATTTCGCAAAACTTCGAACTTACCTGCCAGGGAAAAGGGAGTAAGATGCGAATAAGTTGCTGCCGAATGCAGTGTGGACCCAGACTCATTGCAAGCGGGAAAAATCTCTACCGAACGCATCCAGAAATTTAATTTGTGTTATTAATAATGATATGTGATTTTGACAATTAGTTTAAGTATAGTGCCCAGGAAAGCGGGCAAAGCCTGCTAGTTATCAATGAAATAACATATTATAAATGTACTAGGAAAAAGTACTTATATGTTTTACAGTTTTTCTTTACAAAATTAAAAAAAGGTTACTAAAAAAATGTACTTTACTCAATTATAATTAATATGGTATACAATTTTCCTAAATTCTAATCATATATACAAAGAAAAAAAAAAAAAAGAAAGGAAAACAGGAAAAAGTTACATTTAGTAAGGTACTTGTACCCAATATGGACAGTGCTCTCAATTTGGACACCCCTAATATTTTTAAAAGTAACAAATTTAATCGAGAGATGGCGCTACATGTCCGTGAAGAAAAACAGTCTAAAAGATAATTTAGCCTGATAATTGCAAAAAAGCGAGCTGTTCGCCATTTTGAAGGAAACTTGTTGTTTCGTGGTGTGCTGATGGTAGTTACAGGTAAGTTAAAATTATTATTAGATATGGTAAAATTACTTTAAATATTGGAAAGTGGAGTGTTTTAGAAAGCTGCTGAAACATATTTTCGATTGCTATTGCATATATTGCTTTAAAATGTTTTCTTTGCTTATTTATTACAAGATTTAGTAAAACTACGCCCGATTCCCAATATGGACACCTTATGTCCACATTGGAAGTACAGCAAGTGAATCTTCATATTCACAAATTTGTAAAATATCTGTTTAATGTTATTTTATTTAGCTAATTCACAATAAATTAATGTTTATATGTATTTTTAATCTTAATTATAGTATCCGTGCATTACATTATGAATTAATAGTGGAAGTACACCTTTTTACAGATTTGCCAGTAATTACTTGAACGACTTTTATTTTCTGAACTGTGGATTAAAATTGTTGTATTCAGTTGCAAAAATGTTTCAAATCGGCTGCTGAGATAGTAATGTAAAAAATTTGCATCGAGAAATTTTAAATTTTAAGGTAATGTGGGACCTGAGGGGGGGGGGGGCAAAACATGAATAAATAAATCAAATGAGAAAATAAAGGTCGTCCAAATTTACCTTTGAATAAACTGTCATGTTTTTCTTTTAACGTGTTCACTGTTTTTTTTTTTTTTTCAGATTTTCCCATTATGGTGCCGAAAAAAAGAGGCAAGTGGACAGAGGAAAAATTGCAGAATGCCATTCGAGCCGTACACAGTGGGATATTATTTGCCAGTGCAGCTAAAGCAGCAAGGATTCCAAGGACAGCACTCATGAGAATTTTCAAGACTGTCCAGGTGAATGATTAAATCCGAAAGCCAAAGTTGGGCCGCAAATTCATGCACACAGAAAAGCAGCAAGCTGAACTTTGTTCAAGAATATTTAGACTAGCAGACGTTGGCATGCCAATGACTGGGAGATTACTACGAAGGTGTATTTTCACCTATGCTGAGAAGATGAGTTTGAATCACAATTTCAGCCAAGCAACACACATGGCTGAAAGGAAGTGGTTGGCAGCTTTCTTGAAAAACAACCCACTTGTTGCTAAAAGGAAGTCTAAGAACCTCAATCCAGGGAGAGCCCAGAGTATGAACCGGGCAATTGTTTCTGATCACTTTCAGAAACTGCAAGCGTGCTTGGAAGAATTGGGTATTGTAAATCAACCGCAGAACATTTATAACATGGATGAAAAATGGTGCCGGCTTACTATCCACCATCAACTATCAACAGAATGTTCTTGCCCGAAAAGGGGCAAAAAGGGTGCATTTTATTGCATCAGAGCATGCAGAAAATGTAACAATTGTTTCATGCTGTAATGCCCTCGGCCAAAGCATTCCTCCCATGGTGCTTTTCAGAGGAAAGAGTATGAAACAAGAATGGAAGGATAACATGCCTCCAGGAACAGAAGTTATGATGACCCCTAAATGCAGCATGACCACTGATGTATTCTGCACTTGGTTGGAACATTTTGCTAAATTCAAAACTGAAGACCCCACTCTTGTTTTTTATGGAGCCAGTCCTCATTTGGACGCAGAAATCTTAACAAAGGCAGACGAGCACAATGTAATACACTACTGCCTGCCCAGCAACACAACTCATGAATTGCAGCCCTTGGACAAAGCTGCTTTTAACGCTTTTGAATCATACTGGGATAATGAAGCATTGCTTCATTTCACTCGTCACCCTGATAGACAGATCACTCGACTTAGATTTGGGGAAATCTTTAGGAAGGTTTGGAATCGTTCGATGACTCTGTCGAACATAACTTCAGGTTTTCAGGCAACTGGAATTTTTCCTTTCGATCCAACTATAATTTCAGATGAAGCCTTCGCACCTAGTGACATTACTGCAATTCCAGAACCAACAGCTGAAGGGGAAAAAAGGGACAAATCTGGAAACTGCAACAGATGTTGAAGCTCTTGTTAACAACATACCTTATTCTGTTATTGATCCACCTTCATCACCTGCGAGATCATTTTCCATAGAAAATTCTTTCACCAGCGTGTTATCGACTCCAATTTTAAGAAGGAAGAAGACACAACGACGCCAGGCAACTCAAAAGGCATCAAAGTGGTAAAATCCTTGTTCAACAAGATGACATCTGAACAATCCTCCAAGAAACGTCCTCCAAGAAAAAAATCCTCCAAAATGCCCTTGCAGAAAAACCAAAAGAAGCCTCCCCTCAGAAGGGTATCTGTTGGCGAAATCGCAGGTACCAGCGGTATCACTTCCTCAACAAAGGAGAGCTGGTACTTCTTCTTATGCAGTATTGATGTTGTTGCAGCCATACGGCCATGCATCAAATGCGGCAGATATGTTCATGAGGACTGTGTGGGACTTAGTGCCCATGATGAAGAAGTTTTTATTTGTCTATGCTGTGAGGACTGAGTAATAAAAGATGTAAATTCTGCAGACAGATGCAATAAAGCTAAGCAAAAGCATATATTATTTCATAAAATTTTGTAGTAACTGAGCATGGGTCTTCAAAGAGCCACGACCGAAAATGACGCCCCCCCCATTTCTAAAGTGCATGTTCTGAAGATATTTACTGTGCCCTCCCCATCCCCCGCAATACTTTAAGATTTTTTTTATCCCCTTTCCTCTAAAATCCCTTGGAAGAGTGGCTCTTCCATACACCCTGTGTAGTGGGGTCAATAAGGAACCACCTGTCCCTAATATGGACATGCATGTCCATAATAGGGACAAGTGGTTCCTTATATGGACACTTGCAAACATTTTTTTGTTTTCATCATTTAAATTAAACCAGAATAATTGCAAAGTCGCTAATTTTAATAATGATAGTCAACAGTCCAGGGATAGTGGTCATATATTTTTGGAGTCCTATGACGTGTACACGGGGGTAAAAAAAATACATTTTCCTTAAGGTGTCTATATTGGGTACAGGTACCTTATGTTTATTTTTCTATGAATTATGATTATGACTGAAAGGTAACATTTTAATTTGTATTCTCAAAATAATTTAAAATTTTTAAATTATTTGCAATTGTTTAATCAGTGTTCTCTGTACAATTTTTCTTAAAACTATTATTTTTCTTTTTCTATCCTTTTTTTTTTTTTTTTTTTTAATCTAAAATAAAATATTTCAGTTAAGTTAAAAATATCTCCTTAAGAACTAAACATATTTTTTTAATAAATACATTCAGACAAATTACGCACTTTCTTTAATGCAAAATAAGGTAAATGCTTTTATCATTTATTTTCTATATGTACCTATAAAGAAAAATGCTGTTTTAATTAGGAAATGGTGAGTAATCTATTTTTAGTAAATATTAGCATATTCCACACTCCACGTTTCCTAATTAAATTTCTGAAGGGATAAAAAAAATATATATACAACATTTAATGAAAAATATATCTTTTTCGCAAGATGTGTAATAACAAAATTACTGAGATTCTGCATTAAATGCTTTTTTTTTTTTTTTTTTTTTTTTTTTCTAAGAAAAAATTGTTAAATATATTTACCTACGATGATATTATTAATAAAGTAACGTATTGCACATGTCCTTGGAAAGAGTGTATGTTTTATAGTTTTTCTTGCAAGGTAAAAAACAGGTTACTGAAAAAAAAAATGCATTTTACTCAATTATAATTATTTTTATAATTAATTCCTCTAGATTCTAATTATATATACAAAAAAAAAAAAAAAAAAAAAAAAAAAGAAAGAAAGGATAAGTTATATTTATTATATTTAACTATATCTACACATTTTCTTTAATTTGGAATTATTTTTAGTACATAAAAATTTGCAACTATTCTCTCACTTTTATCTAGTTCTTTTCTGTAGCCCTGTAAACGAACAGTGAATGATTTCTCTACCATATTGTACATGAGACATGTTTTTACGCATAGAAAAAATATATATTCGTTTCATTTTTTTTTTTTTCACTGCAAATAAAGGTGTCTTAAAGTAAGAAAAAAAAATTCTTAAAATACATTTCAGACACGTAAATGGCTGAATATGAGGCTCAGGCGTAATAGTGATCTTAATTTAAGACACTTTTGTGTCTGAAGAAACTGGTGGGCAAATGAACTGAAATAAAGTGTCTTAAAAAAGGAACATGTCTTAAAATAAGACAGTTTAAAATGTCTTAAAATAAATTATTTTGCATTTTATCGCTAATTATTAGTAGTGGCGACATCTGTCAATGGAAATCAAAATTATGTTTGTCGTCTAGTTTTTGTCGTATCAAGATACATTTTTAATACAATGATAATTTCTTTTAAGAATTTTTTAACTTAGCAGCAGAAAAAATAAATAAAAATAAATTGAAATTATAATGCAAATATCAAAAATTTAAATCTCTTTTTTGAAACACAAAATAAATAAATAAAAATACATAAATAATTTTTTTTAGTAAGTGTTTTTATGTGATTTTTCTGAAAAATCATGTCAAGTGAGAATTGCTAGTCACTCTTATTTTACACCTAGTTTGAGTCTATTTCAATTCCATTAAGTGGAATAATTTAAATATATCAAATTTCAATGAATTACAGATGAAAATACTTATTCTTTTAATTACTATTGCTTAATTAAATATTTATCTACTATTTTGTTCAAATTAAACTTATAATATTGAAATTAATTACAAAAATTGCGTAATTTTAAAACGTTTATTTGTAAAATTTAAAGAAGCTTAGAAAAATTTTAGATTTAACGTAACAAATATGCATAAAAGTTAAATGACGTTAGCTTATTTGTGTGGAATTATGTTTGAAATACTTAATAAAAAAACATTTTTAGGAACAAAAATAATTTGGTTAAAAACTAAATAAATAAATATGCAAATAAAAATGTTACTTTTTATTTAAAGCTCGTTCATTTAATCCAATGATAAACATTAAATAGAACTTACAACGAAGAATAACTTATAGCTTAAGTAAAACTTGTAGCTAAGAAAGCGATTTTCTAACTAATCTTACACAGTTTGTAAATACATGCTTTATTTATTTATTTATTTAAATATATTTCGATTTAAAACTCTTTTCTCTAATATTTTTACCTCTACCTGGGTGTAAAACAAAATTTTTCTGGTTTTCATATACATATGTATTTTTATTTTCATTCAAATAACAATTTATAAAAAGAAATCGTTTTCAAAACATCACAGTCAGAGATTTTGATATATTTGTTTATATTTTACAAGATTTTAAACCTCTACACATAATATTTTTAATCTCGATAGTTTAAAGCAAAAAAAAAAAAAAAACTAATTATATTATAAAATGACAATTTATTTTGCGAATATTACTGTGTATATTACCAAAATATTCTGTGTGAGGTCCTTTCTTGATCGGTAGGAGCGTTTGTCTGCGGTATCGAAGATAGTGCGTCCAACTCTAACGACTAAACTTTTTTTTTTTTTCAATAATTATATTTTATTAATGCTCTATAAAATTCTAAAATACGTTTTAAACAGTAAAGCAGAATCACACGTCACCTTTATTCATTTATTTATTTATTTATTAAAAAGCCTTAAAAATGGCAGATTTTCTAAGCCTAACATGGCGGTGTTTTTGAATCTAAAAAAGATGGCGGTATTTTAAGACATTTGGAATGTCTTAATTTCGATGCAGAAAGTTGTCTTAAAAAGTAAAAAGTTTTTTTTTTTTTTTTTTTTTTTTTTTTTTCCACTTAAAAAATGACCATCCGTTTAAGACACTTTTTTTTTTTTTTTTTTTTTTAACTGAAATTAAGAAGTTTCCGTTTACAGTGTTATTGCAGCCTATAAATTTTAAACTCTACTTACCTGCAATTTCCCACATAGATTTAATATATTTGAATTATCTTGGGTGTCCCTGTACACGAACCATTTTCTTAATCTCAACGAAGAGTTTAGTGTAACATCCCTATATTACACACATTTAGTACACCACGTTTGGACTTTTTGCTATAATTTGTCTTTGAGATATGCTGATAACAGACACACACACAAACCAACAACTAAAAACATGATATTTGGATTCTGGGCACCTAATTACGTGTAAATATAGCAAAAACTCACTTTCGAAAAATTGACCCAAAAACAATACTTTTTGTACCTTATGGGTAAGAGAAAGTAAAAATGGTAGGTTTTTGAAACACCAAGTTCCGAGATCTAAAACTGACATACAGGATGAAGCAGGATGTCAGTTAATTTTCCTCTAACAACCACTAATATGTGAGAAGGATATCTAAAATAGATTTATGTGACAATTTTCAAGAATATCGTTAGAGCAATTTTTAAGATACCAACTTTCACCAAAACTCGGAATACCCAATTATTGACCGGAAAATAATAATTTAATACAAAAGGATATTGAAATGGTGTTAATATGATGAGTTTGAAAAAAAATCGTACAGTATTTTTTAAAGGAATGAGCTTGTGGGGCCTGAAATTGAGCTATTTATACAGGACGCCTATCAGTTTTCCTGAACTACCAACTACATCATTCGAAAGAACATCTAATAGAGTATTTATATAGCCACTTTCAAGAAAATCGTTAGAGCTGTTTTTGAGATACAGACTTACGGTCCCATTTCCGGCTGTCCTACTTCTGGCTTTTCAATTTTCAGTAAAAATTTGAAAATACATCTGTGTAAATTGGCTGTCTCAATTTTGAAATAGTTCTACCTGTTTTAGTTTCGGAGATATGATAGCCAGAAGTTTTCCCATATACCTACATACACATATACATACACATACGTTGATTAATTGCTAAAAACTTCTTTTTTGGACTTAAAACGTGTAAATCAACTCAATATCGAATTTTTGTACCGAATAGAATACTTCCATTACCTAGGGTAGTGGAGTAATGGAAATAAAAATACGGATAGAAATATGTGCATACTATTGCAGAAAGCATTATAGATCTGCAATGCTCGTTCACGTACAAGTCTGTCAGACAAGGACAGGAAATGATTATTCGAGAGAGTGAATTGTCGTAAAAGTAGTATTGATGGACATGATGTTGAAAATGTGTATATAGCAGCCTAATCACAACAGTATGCACTCTAGCATAAAAAAATTTTCAAGTTTTCATCGACAACTACTCAAAATTTGATAATGTGCCTTTAACCCGAGAGCAGTCGCGTCATTTTTATAACGCTAGTAGTCGCGTGTCGGTCTTTTTGCCGCCGCTGTTTAGTGTTGGGGGATAGCCGAAAGAAAGCCAGTAGAGAAAGATGAAGTGCCTTTAATTCACGCGACGTTTTTTCCGCAAAACTCAAACCTGTCTGAAAAATCGAAAATGGGGAGAAAAATGAATCAACATTAGTGGTCGCATGGCGGTCAAACAGACCGATTTAAAAAAAAAAAAATGTTTTTAACTGCTCAAAAAAAAAAGCAGGAATGACTTTAAAACATACTATGTTAGAGGACATCCACCCAAAAAAGTCAGGTACACAGAGTTTCCCCAATTTGTTTTTAAGGGGTGATCTGCAGGAGGAATTTATAAGCGATGGGCGGCAAAAAGACCGATATGCGACTACTAACGTGTTAATAGATATATCAGGGAACCTCTCTTATCAATACAATCAGTTTCAGTGAATGAAGTTGAACGAATGTCATCAAACACCATCCAAGTTCAAACACACAAACATTCCTCTCGAGTTTCGTGTTTGTCAAGCCATTCAACGATGAACATTGAAGGAGAATTTTTCATGTTTTTCCTTTCTAAAAAGTGTGGTTGTCCAAGTGATCAGTTACACATCACACTTTTGTTGACATATTTTGTTGAACCTATTTCTCACAGTGAGTTTAATACCCTCTTGAAAATATATTCAACTTCCGCAATTCGTATTTATGGGAAGTTCACAAATCTGTCCAGTTCATGACATCTGTAAAAGCAGCTTGTCTTGTGTTGGTCGTTTTGCATGAGGACGAGGCTTGTAATTAGACAGCAGATTTTACAAAATTATACGAGCATTTTCGTCCATATATCCCATTTTCAAATCAGGATTTTTCCCTATTTCCACAAAATTTAAATTAATAATTTTTAATTATCGTTTTAACAGCATGAAAAATTGTACCATTAAACATCCATTATTTTTTCAACTGTTTTTCAAAAGGATATTTTTTCACAGAAAATAAAGTTTTAAATAATGTATTATTTAAAACTTTATTATTTTTTTATTAATTTTCTTATTTTATTATTCTATGTCAATCCACAGAAAAATAACAAAAAATTTTTTTTATTAAATAACAAAAAAAATTAAAATTTTTACAGTCTCCATATCCTTCTAATTATATTTAGTTAAAAAAGTTTTGATACTGTAACTTTCAAAAAGAAAAAGTATCCTTTCTTCATAAAATCTTACGAATTATTTTAATTTAAATTTTTAACTGTGTTTTTGAATCGTATACGAATATATTAACAAAATATTAAAATTAATCAAAAAATAAATAAAATAAAGTAAAGTAAAGTAGATAAAGAAATAAACTGAATAAGAAATATTTCCAAAATGATATCTATTTTGGAAACCAAACGTACCTATATCCAAAATATCCAAAAACATTTGAGTAAAGTAATCCAAAAATATCTAAAAGCATCTTGAAGGTTAACAAGAAAGAAAAATCATGCAGTACGCATTGATTAGCAACACTTTCCAACTGTACACAATTGTTGTATCGAATAACTATTAATGTTCTTTGCCTACGTTATCGCACAACAGACAGAAGGACTGAAAAACATACAGATGGAATAATTGATTTTAAAATTACTCTTGGGCATTTTGGAAAGTGTTAAAAAGGCTTAACGCAAAAGAAAATGCAGCCGTTAGATTATAATTACAGCTTTTAAATTCCCTGAATATTTTACTGTAGCCCTGTAAATCTGAAAGTTAATCATATCATATTCTATACAAAACAACATTTAACAATATTAATAATACATGTCAATGTTCTTAAGATTTTTGTAGTAGAAAGTTTTTTAAATAAAACTTTTAGAAAATTCTGTCCTAAAACGTAATTTATTGGCTTTTTTTTTTTTTTTTCCTGTAAACAAACTAGTTGTACAGGACCTATTAATGACATGTTAAATAGGGAACGTTCCATAGGGAACCTGAGTGTATCATTTTTAAAAAATTCTCAAAATATTCACGGATTATAGGAGCCGGAGACAAACAGATAGAAAGGTAGACAATCGGACAGACAGATGCACAAATTGAAATTATATTCCCACTAAAATTATAAGAAAGTGTTAAAACGCTCATGTAAACAAAAGTGCAATTCCCGCAAATTTTTGTTAATACCTCTTAATGTAACTGATTATTTTTCTGTGGCCGTGTAAATCTAATGCTAGCCATACTATATTACATAGAAGGCACACTATTTTGTGCATACGAATAATATATTTCAATTGCATTAAGCTTTGTGGAAAATAAAATTATAAAAATTTGGTTTATAAAAATAACTCCCATACAACACAATGCTTTGGAGTACTTTCAAGTGCCCCTGTACACAAACCAGTTAGAAATGTACTCTATTTTACATAGGAAACATCCGATAGGGAATTGAATAACATATTAAAATTTCATTAAAGTTTCAGTACATTAAAAGTATTAAAATATGATTAATAGAAACTCCTCTTATAGAACACAATGCTTTCGAATACGTTTGGGTGTCCCTGTACACAAACCAGAAGAGGCATCCATTCCATTTTCAATAGGGAACATACGATAGTGAGCTTCAATAAAATATATCGGTTTAAAGCAATTCCATAAATATTTACGGGAATTAGAGTGCAGAAAAACAGAAAGAGAGACAAACAGACGGACAGACGGACAGAAGAACAGTCAGACCTATACACAAATTGAAATTATATTCACACTAAAAAAATGATAGAAAGTGTCAAAAACGCTTAATGTAAACGATAGTACAATTCTAGCAATTTTTTATTAAAAGCTCTGAATATAACTGAATATTTTTGTGTCCCCCTGTAAATCTAATGGTAACCATGCTATATTCTCTGCAAAGCATTCTTTTGTCCATATAAATAACGTATTTCAATTTCCTAAAACTTTGTGGAAAGTAAAGTTATTAAAATTTGAGTTATTGAAATATCTCACAAAGAACGCAATGCTTTGGAGTACTTTTGAGTGTCCCTGTACATAAACTAGTGGTGGTATGAAAACTAGGAAACATCCAATAGTGAACATGAATAACATATTTCAATTTCATGAAGATATTGTACAGTAAAGGTATGAAAATATGGTTTATAGAAATACTCTCATAGAACACAATTCTTTGAAATACTTTCAGGTGTCACTGTACACAAACCGGTAGAGGTATAAACTCCATTTTCAATAGGAAACATTCGATAGTGAACTTGAATAACATATATCAGTTTCAAAAAATTCCATAAATATTTACGGGAGTTAGAGCTCGGGCAGACAGACAGACGGACAGACGGACAGATACACAAATTGATATCATAGTCACAATTAAAAAAAAAGCTTGAAAGTGTTAAAAACGCTTAATGTAAACGAAAGTAGAATTCTAGCAAACTTTTAATAATAGCTCTTAATATAACAGTATATTTTTGTGTCACCCTGTAAATCTAATGCTAATCATGCTATATTCTATGTAAAGCATTCTTTTGTGCATATAAATAACATATTTCAATATTACAAATCTTCGTGGAAAGTAAAGTTATTAAAACTTGATTTATAGAAATATCTCTCATAGAACGCAATGCTTTAGAACACTTTTGAGTGTCCTTGTATATAAAACAGAGTTGGTATTTAATCCATTTTATAAAGAAAAAATCCAATAGTGAACTTGAATAACATATTTCAATTTCATTAAGATATGTGTACAGTAAAGGTATGAAAAAATGTTTTATAGAAATACCTCTCATATAACACAATGCTTTGAAATACTTTCGGGTGCCCCTGTACACAAACTAGTAGAGGTATAAACTTCATTTTCAACAGGGAACATCCGATTGTGAACTTAAATAACATATATCAGTTTCAAGAAATTCCATTAATATTTACGGGAGTTAGAGCGCGGACAGACAGACGGACAGACAGACAAACCCAATGCATAAACACTTTTCAACCTTGTTGGAAAGTGTTAATAAAAACCATATAGGAATGTTAATCATGAATGTATTCTTTAGGCGGTGTTTGAAATTAAAATACCGTTTTTTTTTTCCACCTTACATATAAATATACATCTATATCTAAATGTTTTTTCAATCCTAAAAGATTTCATTTGATTTGTAAAGTATATATCTATATTGAAATATCTAAATATATGATTAACTGTACTAACCTTTGGAACTATAACTGCAATATATATATATATATTCTCTTATTGACTTGGGTTGGCAACAACCTATGATAAATGAGTTTGAAATGTTAAAAATGTTTTTGAGGTTGCTTTTGAAAAATATAAGAAAAGAAAAAAAAAAATTGCAAAGTTTATCGTAAGAGTCCATGAAAGAATCCGGCCATTGCAAAATTCAGTTATTAAAAATTTGTTACTGGACAGGATAATAACTGCATAGTGAAGAATGAAAATTAAGTATCACGAAGCCATGATTACTAAATCCTCTATTCTTTTGAAGTTAAAGGTTTGATTACTCATCCATATATAAATACTCTTTCTTATATATAAAATGTTAATTTACAAATTATTTTTTAAATATTTATACTGAATATTAAAAAGTATCCTTTCCCTCAACATAGTTTTTTTTTTTTTTTTAACTTTAGCATAATAAAATAATCCCTTTATCCAAACTCTCTAAATATAATATACTCTTTTCTTTTAAATTAAATATGATTATGCTTTATCTAAATTAGTGTTGTTTTAATGATACATTTTATAACCATTTTTTTGTGTTTTCCTATTAAAAATTATCAATTTTATCAGTGATTTATGTTTACATTAAAATAAATTGTGTCCTTGTTTTTCAACTATCAGCTTCAAGTTTGAATTAAGTAAAATCACGATATATTGCATGACAGAAATTATTATAGATACATCCAATTCATTTAGAGCAACAAATAATTTAAAAGAGAAAGAAAATCTAAAATAAATAAATAAATAAACTTTACTATATTTTGAAGGAAGAAGATTTATTATAAGGCCATAAATTATGACAAGAAGCCATATACATACTCGCAATTTTTAACAGAAAATTTAATGACGAACGATATGATATAACAATTACAGCTAACATAGACATATTACACAAACGATTATATTTTGAAGGCTAATGTGTTTTACCATGAACAAATGTATAGGGAGTTAAACAGATCATTGATTGATCGATACAGTTTATAGGTACCTGTACATTAGTGTGGCGCCACTTACCAAAAGACCAATTGATTAGCATTCAGGAACACAATGATGTATGGATACCACATAAACAAACTTAATTAATTTGTTTTTTATTCACCATGTTTATTTTTATACAGTGAAACCTCGATTTTACATCCCCCAAATGTACATTTTTCCCGCATTTTACGTTTTCTTCATCATATCCCATTTTTTCCGCATAACTGTAATGTTAATTTAACCTGGATCGTAAGTTTGTTATTTATGGAATTTCTCACATTTTACGTTTCCTCTGAAAAGTAAAAAAATCTGGTGTGAAACAACCACACAGCTTCCATTACACACTGGTACACGTATTATGTGCATTTTTTGGAGATAATAATGTCAGAACACATAAAAGGGACCTAAAGAAGTAAAAACCTAAAATTGTTCCAGTAAGAGAAACTTTATACACATGTAAAGACATATAAAACGAAGCTTACATATAGTGAGGTAAACAATAAGGGGGGAAAACTCAAACTATCTTTTGAAAAACTAATTTCCGAGATCTCAAACTGAACTACCTAAGCAGAATGAATATTAATTTTCCTCTAATAACAACGTAATATGTGAGAAAGGAATGGATTTATATAACAATTTTCAAGAAAACAGTTAGAGCCGTTTTTGAGATACCAACTTTTACCAAAACTCAATTATTGACCGGAAAACAATAATTACATACAAAAGAATATTTAAAAGTGGGTTAATATGGCAAGTTTGAAAAAAATCCGTACAGTCGTTTTTAAAGGAACGCGCTTGCGAGACGTGCAATTTAGCTATTTATAAAGGACGCCCATTAATTTTCCTGAACTAACCAACTATATAATTCAAAAGGACATCTAATACAGTGTTTATATAGAAAATTTGAAGAAAATATTTAGAGCCGTTTTTGTGATACAGACTTATGGTGTACGATGTCCCATTTTTCAATTATAACCAAAATTTGGAAATTTCATCTGTACACCAGACTTGTCTCAATTATGAAGTTTTGTAGCTTATTTAAAGCTAATCCATGTTGTTGAAAGTTCATCTGTGAGAACATAAACACATTCCACCGACACCTGTCTTCTGAAACTGGTTTCTTCTCATTCGTTGAGGACACATCGCATGGTTTGGTTCCCCCCCCCCTTCTTTGTTGAATACCTACTGTCGCAAACTGCTTCATGACAGCAGGCGGGGGAGCAAAGTACAGAAACAACACACTTTAATGGTGTAGGAATGAGATTTGGCAGGAGAAGAGACACTCCAGTTACCAATCAGATGGGGTGGCTCCTTTTCTTTTGTCAGGGATGGAAATTGCCCTTACCCTTCTACACGTTTTCAGATTAAGTTGCTGTTTATCACGCGGCGGTTGCATTGCTAACATTTTTGTGATTAAATGACGAATAAAAAACGTAAAAACTGTTCTGTTGCTGAGAAAGCCGAAATTGTTAAACAATTTGATGGATTTTACGGAATCAAACATCAGCGTTGGCTCAATTGCAAGGAATTCCCGTGACAACCCTGCAATCCACGCTTTAGACAAAAGAATGCATTGAAAAAAAGATCGAGAAAGTGGGTGAAAAAAATGCCAAGAAACGAAGAAAATTGAAAAAAAAAAAAATCGCCGAACGACGAGCTGGAAGGTATCTTATTAAAGTGGTTTAAAGAAGCTCGTGGCACGTATGTACCTGTAACTGGCATGATACTAAGAGAAAAAGCTCTAGGAATCGCCAATAGGCTTGTTGGTTTGGACGACTTCCCAGCTCCAAATGGCGAGATTGACTGGATGAAAAAAAGACATAATCTTGTGCATAGATCCCTTTCGGGAGAATAATGAAGTGTAGATGAAGCTACAATAGAAGAATGGAAGAAAAATCTACCAAAGGACGTATGAGACGGGACTTTTCTTTAACCTCCTACCGGATAAATGTTACGTTGCTAAAAGAGACTCCTGCCATGGAGGGAAAATGTCTAAATTGCGTCTTACGGTTTTACTGTGCATAATTCGGATGGAAGTGAGACCGAATCTAGTTTAATTGTATTGTGTTTAGTTACATAGAAAATGTAACAGCTGCAGATAAAAGAAAAAAGTATGAAGGAGCAAAAGTTTTATTGTGCAAGAAATATAAAAGATTTTATCTGAAGAAAATGGATATTCTCTCTCTTAAAATGTGCGAACGAACTTGCTTACTCAATAACAAACTCAGTGCTTTTAGTAAAGTCAATCTTTTCCACTTTCAGTCAAAATGAATGTTCTAGTATCAACTGAGTTCTGTACGAATTTCAGTCTTTCTTCATTTGATGCAACTAGAAATTTATTGATCAAATTTTGAATGACATAAAATTTATATATATATATTGTTAATTATTTTATATATTGTAAAAAAAAAAAAAAATATATATATATATATCAAGGAATTTTGATGATTAGAAAAATTAATTTCATTTTGCGTTAAAAATTCATTTTGATAAATATAATAAATGTTTTAGATACGACTAAAATAATCTGGTGTGTCACTCACACGACTTTCTCTTACCCTGAAATTTAATACTATAAATACAGGTTGGAGATTAAAAGGTAAGATAACGATGTTATGTAAACCTATGTTAAACAATTCAAATTAGGCTTCGGAAGAGTTTTATATGATAATTAGTTCTGTGTAGCCCCCCCCTCTCAACCCCCCGTTTCATTAATGCACCTCTATTTATATAGAATTTAATTCGGTTATTAAAAAATAATTCTGTTTTTAAAAATTAATTTATTAAAAATACTATTTAAAAAATTATATTTTATGATAATACAGACAATTTCCATATTAGAGAAGTAGTATAACACTAAATATCCAAAAATAGTCCATTTTATTCTCAATATAAAAAAAAAAAAATAAAAATAAAAAAAAGGGGGGGGGGGTTCTTTAAAAGTAAAAAAGCGATAACTTAGTTTTAAATTATCGCAGATCGATGGTTCAACCATTCGTTTTAAAGGTATTGGTGAGCTGTTTTAAGATACCCATCATGAAAATTTACTCCCCTCGAGGGGGGACGCCCATCCGGGGGGGGGAGAGGCGAGGCTCCTACATACACAAAATTTATTTTCCCAGTTGATTATCTCTATTACAAAAAATATATGTTCGTTTCATTTTGTTTAGTGCGGTCTATAGATGTTAATCTATACTTACCTGTAATTTTCCCTCATAGACGTAATGTATTTGCATACTTTTGAGTGTCCCTGTACACGAACCATTTGCTGCATCTCAACGAAAAGCTTACTGTAGCATCCCTATATAATGCACATTTAGAATACCGAGTTTGGAATTTCTGCTACTGTTTGTTCTTGAGATATGTTGATAACAGACACACAGACACACAGACACACAGACCAATCGCTAAAAACATGGTTTTCGTGTTCATGGGACCTCAGAACATGTAAGTATAACAAAAACTATCGTTGAAACATTAAAACAATACTTTCTGGACCCTATGGGTAAGAGAAAGTAAAAATAGCTGCGTTCTCCAACCACGAGTGTTATTCATGTCAAACTAAAAATAAGCAGTAAAAGTCATTTAGAAATAGTTTTTTAAAGAAATATGTGAAATATAATAAAATAATCTGGTGCGTCACTCACACGACTTTCTCTTACCCTGAAATTTAATACTATAAATACAGGTTGGAGATTAAGAGGTAAGATAATGATGTTGTGTAAACCTATGTTAAACAATTCAAATTAGGCTTCAGAAGAGTTTTATATGATAATTAGTTCTGTGTGAGGGGGGCTATCACCCCCCTCAACCCCCCGTTTCATTAATGCACCTACATTTATATAGAATTTAATTCGTTTATTAAAAAATAATTCTGTTTATAAAAAATAATTTATTAAAATTATTATTTAAAAAAATATATATTTTATGATAATGCAGATGATTTTTATATTAGAGAAGTAGTATAACACCAAATATCCAAAAAAAAAAAACGTCCATTGTATCCTCAATATAAAAAAAAAAAAAAAAAAAAAAATGTTAAAAGTAAAAAAAAAAAAAAAAATCGATAACTTTGTTTTAAATTATCGCAGATCGATGTTTCAACCATTCGTTTTAAAGGAGCTGTTTAGTTTTAGCGAGCTGTTTTGAAAGATGCCCATCATGAAAATGTTCTCCCCGAGAGTGGGGACTTCCCCCCCCCCAGGGGGGAGGCGAGGCTTCCACATACACAATTTTTTTTTCCCAGTTGACTATCTCTATTACAAAAAATATACATTCGTTTCATTTGGTTTAGTGCAGTCTATAGACGTTAAACTCTACTTACCTGCAATTTTCCCCGTAGACGTAATGTATTAGAATTCTCTTGATTGTCCCTGTACACGAACCATTTGCTTGATCTTAACGAAAAGCTTACTGTAGCATCCCTGTACATTTAGATACACATTTAGAAAACCAAGTTTGAAATTTCTGCCATAATTTGTTTTTGAGATATGCTGATAACAGTCAGACACACACACAGACATACACACAGACCATTTGCTAAAAACATGATTTTCGTATTCAGGTTACCTCAGAACATGTAAATATAACAAAAACTCACGTTCGGAAATTTGACCCAATAACAATACTTTCCCTACCTTATGGGTAAGAGAAAGTAAAAAGAACAATTTATTTATTTATTTTATTTTATTTTATTTTTTATTTTATTACTTATTTATTTATTTATTATTATTATTATTATTATTTATTTATTATTTATTTATTTTTATTTTTTATAGAGAAATTTATTTGTGAAAGGTTATCTTATATTTTTATTATATTCATGGATACTTATTTATTAAAATGCATGTAAAACGTTCAAAAAGTGAGTTACAATATTTTATTTATAATTAAAATCGATGTCGGGAATAATATGCCTAGGCAGACTAGTTTTATATTTTTTTTTTCAGTTCGTAGTTATTCAAGGAATTGTACAGCTTTGCCCACAAGATTTTTTTTTTAATAACGTGTTAACTTATATAGAACTAATTTGCAAGCTCCTAATATCTCTGCTTGTCGTAATGATTCTGTTTTAAAGAATTTTGACCCATTTTAAAACAATAATGGCAGTTTAAGAAGATTTATTAAACTGTAAACATTGATAATGTTTTCTTCGTTTGAGATTGATTAAGAACGGTCATATAACCACTTTAGGAGCGAAATCGTTGAGCCAAGGGAGGCCAAGGGAGGCCAAGGGAGGAGAACCGTGTTTGATTCTAACTCAGGTAGTATTCTCTTTTTAGGACTGAGGATGTTGTAATTGGAAAAAAAAAAAAAGAAAAGAAAAGCTAATATTCCTCCGTACTAAACTAAATTCTGCTTTTGCCAGAATTTCATCAAAACATTTTTTTAAGAAAAAGCAAAGAAAATTAATAATAATCTGTTTCGAAACAGACAGTATCGAATTTTTTTTTTTAAATATAATTTTGATTTAGGAAATAAAAAGCGTGCGTGCAAAATGAAATATTATAAATAAAGGAAAGAGTTTGTCGGTAACACTTTCGAGTGGACCACTCCTATTTTTCATTGGTCTAGATTTAAGTACTTTGGTGATGAAAGTCGGATTTTTTTTAAATAAAAACTGATGATTTTTTTTTTTTTTTTTTTTTTAAGATACTACATAGATGTTATACTTCTTAAAAGAGCTCTAAAAATTGTTCCTTTTTTTTCCAGCATCAAACATTTTCTCTAAAATCTATCAATTTTAACCAGAAATAAATTTCTTTAATTAACTTAAATCTAAGCTACTCATAGCACCGCAATGATATGAAAGGATTCTTAGGGTGAGAAATTGCCACTCACTACGATGAATGAGTGAAAAATGGCTTAACAAGATCTGATTTTTGTTTTTCCTTTAAGAGACCTAATACGATAAAGAAAAGAATTATTTTATTTTTGTAAAGTCTTAAAAATCAAACTTCGAAAACTAGTAATTTGTGGCAATCACAGAACCTTCTACTGTCTTATAATTTGTGTTGACGAAAACAGCACTAACACCTACCGTTTAATATAAACATGCATGTAATTGCCTAGGTTCTCACAATAAAGATTTTGTATATCCAGTTTAGTTCAGTTCTGACAAACAGTTTCGCAGAAGCATGATCGTGTGAATATATCCCATGAAGCATGATCGTATGAATATATAGTAAATCATTCAAGGCGTGTAATATAACCGCCACTTGTCGGCCGATGTATAAACAGATATAGTCAGTATGTTTTCCATAATGGTCATATCACATATGAAATTTAGTACCTTTATATGCTGTACAAGTTGAGATTTAACACTTCTGTACTCCGGGAAATTTTCAGTTCAGCAGATACCACATTTCAGTCAATATACTTTCAAACTACGTCAGCATCCTTTTTCAGAATGTTAACGAAACATAAAACTTTCGTGCATTTATACGCCATAGAATCTGAGATATAGCATTCCCATACACGGGACATACTGCAGCATATCAGTGACACTTTTTGACCGGTATGCACATAAAATTAATTTGCATAATGTTTTATTACATTCCTCCTCGATAGAAAGTTTTCTTAAATTATCAAAGATGCTATATTATAGCATTCCAGTAAAAATGAGAAATCGCAGGATATAATAGACATCCGCTAAGCCATTTACATATTTTCAGAAAGGAAAAGGAAAAAGTAATCTATTAAAATTATAAGCTTTGAGTCTTAAAAATTTCTCAAAGCTTTTGTAAATACAGATTATATATTTGAATTTATTTATGTGTTCTTTTACCTGCGATCTGCTTAATATTATTATACATAGGGGTATTAAGGGGGAGGGGGCAAGATGGCCATAGTTAACATTTTCTACAAAATAATAAAAAAAATAATAAGAAAAAACAACCTAGTAACCTGCTTAAATGATAATATGTAACTCTATTCTGAATGATAGACGAAGAAATTATGGTATGTACCAAACGAACTGAGATAAAAATGTGTTTATAAAGGTGTATAATATGCCTGTCTTGCCTACACTAGGGCTAAGATGTTTATGATTTGTGGGTAGATCTTCACCTTTACACTATTAAAAAAAATCTGAAAAAAGCACCTGAAACCTTAGATACAGCACACGATTTTTGGCACCAAGTACTACACATTCGATACTCGTTCAGCGTCTTCTTCCAGATTTTACAGAAATAGAAGTGAACCTCACAGCAGTTCTTGAGAGTACTGTGCAAACTTGTTTTCGCAGACACCGAAGGTTCGGCATTTAGGGTAAAAGACAAGAGTTCTGTCCAGGGAGATTTGTAATACAGATTATTATTATTATTATTATTATTTGATAAATATCTTATTTTTGCAGCGTTCCAATCGCAAGCACACGAGACTTGTGGACACTTGTGAAGTCACAATGATAGTTCGTGATAATTTCCACTTATCGTTTGGATTTTCTAAGGCTTTAAACTAGTTATAGGCGAAAATGCCTTGAATGTTACATGACTGGATAGGGTAAAACAGTCAAACAGCCTAACCTGGTAACTACAGTCGAATATTGTGAACAAGAAATTCAAGGAGACTTAGTAGCTTTCCGCCTTAAAAGTAGTTTTTTCTAACTGTTTTCAAATATTATAATGTTCATTATGCACGTAATGAGGTAGAAACGTGCAGATTTGAATTACATAATAAAGTTACGATTCATAATAAATTGTCAATGTATACGTAATTCTGAATTATATATTACACAAAGATTTTATTATCAGCAAAAAATACTTGCAAAAGTGATTAGGAACAAAAAAAAAATACTGTGTTAACAATTTTTACTTTCTTCTATATGTATATATAGAGAGAAAGTATTGGATTCAGAAAGTATTGGAACTCCAGTTTTTGATGGATTTACACGTTTTGGGATGTACTGAACATGATTTGACTTGTTTTAGAAAATGCCTGTCAGACTGTGTGTGTGTATCACAAATTTTGCGGGCGCTGTATCTCACGAACCATTGAACGAAATTTAATCAAACTTGGTATTTAGTTGGAGCATGACATAAACTAGTGCTGATTAAATTTGGGGATCAATCGCTCAACAGGTGGCGCTGTCATTGCATTTTTTAAAAATTCTTAACATGGCAGTATAGGGCAAAGTTTAGTATAAATGCACATAATGAGAGTTATTTTAAACGTGACTATAAAATTAATATGAATTGTTCATAATAGTAGTAGTTAACCAGGAAAAAAAATTGTGCACGTGGGAGCATACACCCCCGGGGGGAGTACATTTTCAGTATGGGTATCATCCGAAAGGTCTCGTCAATACCTTTAAAACGAATGGTTGAACTATAGATCTGTGATAATTTAAAACAAAGTTATCGATTTTTTTATCTTTTAACGAAAAAAAAAAAAATTGAAAAAAAAAATCGTATTTCTTCTGATAATTGCAAAAATTTGACTTTCTTTCGGCATTTAGTGATATGTATAACTTTGTCAGATAAAAATCGTCTGCATTTATAATGAAAAATAATTTATAATGAAAAATAATATGTATTGAATGAATTTTGTGTAAAATAATAAAGAAGAACGTCATGTGATGACTACATCATACTAGTTTACTATATTATTATTATTACTCTTAATGAAATATACTCATATTTTCATATATATTTTGAAACTTTTTGCACAAGCGAGAAAATAAAAAATGTTTTTGGATTTAAAAGGAAAAAAAATCGTATTTGACCTGAATACAAACTGCTCATCATCTCATAAACGCTAATTTTGACTACATTGTGGCATGCGTAACAATCTACAAACATGCGGTGACTAACGAAGAAATTAAATCCGTCTTTGATTAAACATTCAACTGCACTAGCGTCTATAACTTGCAGAATTTATTCCTATTTAATGAAAGGGATCAAATTAGACTCTCTTATGCAATTTTATCTTGCTGAAAGCGATAGATGGCTTTTCTTATTATAGGCATTTGTTGGGATGTATACATGTATATTATCTTCATGTCTGTTGGTTCTGCTGTACTTCCTCGAGCATCAAATAGGAATAGTGGAAGTAGGCACTTCTTATACCGATATAACCTATATATTTTAAAGATATCTATCACTGGGACAATATTAATACTGATATCGATGAATGTAAAAGAAGTGCAAAAGTGTTTTAAATTATACTGGTTAACTTATAATATTACACAGCAATTACTGATGTGTCTTTAAAAAGCAATTTTCGAGTATGGTTTATTTATAATATTTTCTTTTTTGTCATATGACCACACATTATAGAAGGTTTTCTATCGCATATACATTAAATGCCAGCAATGAGAAAAAATTCTGTAACTGACATCTAGAACCTAAGTTGTGGCTCTAGAAAAAATATAGTTCCATGTCATCCTTATAAATTCTAGCCCCCTTGGAAAGCGAGTTCTAGAAGCCCCTATTAGAATTCTAGAGCGTTTGCCTATATTCTCGAGGACAAAGTTATTTAAAAATCTCTGCAAATAAATGAGACTACAAGAGGCGGGTTTCAGAAACCATAATCTTGGTTTATGACCGAGTTCTAGAAAATCAAGCGAGAATTTCTCGCAATACAAATGATTCAGAATATTCGGAATGTTCAGAATATTGTTTCACCATCTAGAAATGTGTAGACTAGAAATTCTCGATCATTTCGTCTATTCAGTTTATTGGCGTGCCTTACTGGCATAGTTCGGAAATCTATATTTCTAGTAAAGGGATTTAGAAAATGGTCACTTATTTATTCTAGAGGAAGGCGGTATATATTTTTTTCTCAGTGAGATTAATGAAATATTTGCATGCAGATCGTGATCTTTAAATTCACAGATACATTACGAAATTACATACATAGCGGCATTATACATTCTTAAATGCATTCAATATTAAAATAATTATAATTTGTCTAAGGCGCAGCTCTTGATAAAGCTGCATTGCATGAAATTTTGCTGAATGAGAAGAAAATATTCTACATGAAACTGCGATTTGTATTTATTTTTTTTTTCATTTATGGCAAAAATAGAATCAAGCTCAGACTTACACAGACACAAATACACACGCGGAAGCAGACACATAGACCGACCGTTAAAATATGATTTTCAGATTCAGAGAAAAGAGGGGCGCAAAATGTGTAAATTTAGCAAAAATCAATTAAAAATAAGCTTAAAACTATACTTCCTATAGAAATTCTGGGCGAGAAAAAATACAAGCACCTACAAGTTACACATTTTTGCAGTGATTTTTTTTTTCTTTTTTTTTTTATGGAAAAATTACTAAGATAAAATTTACCCTAATTTGTTGCTGTGCATTTAATGTTAAAAATTTAACTGCGTGTTTGTAGCAAACACATTTAAAACTAGTGGATCTGCAGATCAGGAGCCTCAACGTCCTATTTGCATCAGACATTATTCAATAGGCTATTTTTACTTATTTCTTATTATATAATAGTATATATTGATTTGATCGACTTATTACCATAATCAGATACATTCCTGAGGGGGGGCTGCCGTCCCCTCAACCCCCTGCTGTATCCTCTTTGTATACCTATATGTATATCATATAAAGTGTTACGGAATTGTAAATATTTGCATTTATTTTTGTAAAAACTCTTTCAAAGAGGCTTAGTAAGTCGATTAAATGCTAATTTTGTGCATTTCTAGTCGTTTTGGCGTTAAATTAGCCATATTGCCCTTTAAAAACGCATTAAAAAGATCCAATACGGGAAAAAATGGATTTGGCGCCAAATTTGGCGACTGTTTTCCTCCTTGGCGACCTTGGTGAGAAAATCCTTATTAGGGATATACCAAATATGAAAGGTCTAATCTCATTGGCTGATGAGATACGGTAATTTTCCAGAACAGTCTGTGTTCGATGGAATAGTATAAAAGGAGCATTTTTTTAGCCAAGGCGGCCAATCTCAGATCTGTGTCAGTTCCGTTAAATGATTGCTTTGCTTTGAGTTTCTTTGAATGAGACTTGCTTTATGGGTTATTGATAAACAGTTTGTACTGTTGGTTTGCTGTTAACGACTGTTGTTTCAGCTATGTTTACTGGTTGAATTGAAGCTGATACTTGGTTTATAGACCTGTATTTTTCTGGAACTTTCTGTGAAGAAATTACTGAATTTTTGCAAGTTTCGCCTTTCATTATAGGACAACATACGAACCCCCAAGTACGCAACAATATGTATTCTTAATAAACCACGGTCTTGTATTATTTCAATGAAATTCAAAAAATACCAAATTTCATAACTATCAAATTTCATACAAAAAAAAAATACATAGCTTATCGGAAATATTTTGCATAACCTTTAAACTAATTATCAATTCTATGCCCACAATTTTCAACAGGAAAACATGCTTTTAAAATTCTAATAAAATTACATTATATTTGATGGGGTGTAACCATGTTAAAATACACTTTTAAGAAATACCGACTATAGACCGTAATAGTACGAAATTCCTTTATGTATCCCGGAAAAGTAACCACAATCATTAAAAACGCCAATAATAAGAATAAACCTAATTAATTATAACTCATTAATTTTTCAAACAAATGTGACATCATTTGGATGTTTACAGTACATACTCGGAATTATTTTGTGTGGTCCCATAAATTATTTAGTCTATACATAACCATTTTTAAGACTAAACATGATTTTAAGCATCTTTATAATGTATGTTAACTTTATTAAGTTCAATTCCGCATAAACGCATTAAAGTGCACGCTTAAATTAAAAATTTGTCCATAGGCTCTAATGTTACGAAATTATTTCGTGTGTCTTTGTAAACGATCCTTAAACATTGTATCCACCAGTAAAAACTATTCAGCTTATTTTGCGTTTAAAATGAATAATTGTTCCAAATTTAACATCGTTTGGATGACTACGTGACATTGTTAGAACACTTTTGTAAGCTCCTGTACATTAATTAGAAAGCTTAAGAGCACATATTTACTTCAAACAACATAAGTTTAAGCATCTTACTCACGTACGCTAGTTTCATTTTCTTCATTGCAAAGTAATGATATTAAAATGCGTTTAAACGAAATTCACCCCATACGCCGTAATGTTAAGAATTTTGGCGTGTCCCTGTATACAGTTTATAAAAAATATAGCAATAAAATTATTCAGCTACGTATATGCAAAGGTGGAACGTGTGCGCCAATTTGCAAGTCAATCGAAGGATTTTTGCGGCCTCTATTGCGGTACATACAAATTCTTCCCATAGGCCGTAAAGATAAGAAAAACTTTGGCGTACCCTGTACACGAACGACAAATGGAATACACGCCTAACACTATACAGCTAAATCCGTTGAGCTCATACATATGTGTACCAACTTACAAGTCAATAGCGTTATTTTGGGGGCCGCTATCGCGGTACATGCAAATTCTTCCCATAGGCCGTAATGATAAAAAAACCTTGGCGTGTCCCTGTACACGAACAACAAATGGAATGCACACCCAAAACTATGCAGCTAATTTCGTGGGGATCATGAACATGTTTACAAAATTTCAAGTCAATAGCGTGATTTTTGCGGCCGCTATCGCACGACAGACAGACAGACAGACAGACGGACAGACGGAACCCAAAATTCTTTTGAGTCTCAACAGAGGGCCTCTAATGACGTTTCGGCAAAAATTGGAAGTCAATAGCTTGATTTTTGCGGTGGCTATGGCGGTACATACTGATTCTTCCCATATGCCGTAATGATAGAAAATCTTTGGCGTGTCCCTGTACACGAACTACAAATGGAATACACACCTAAAACTATACAGCTGATTCCGTTGGGCTCATGAACATTTGTACCAAATTGCAAGTCAATAGCGTGATTTTGTGGCCGCTATCGCGATACATAAAAATTTCTTCATTAGGCCTTAATGATAAGAAAAACCTTGGCGTGTCCCTGTACACGAATTACAAATGGAATACACACCCAAAACTGTACAGCTGATTTCGTAGAGCACATGAACACGCGTACCAAATTGCAAGTCAATAGCGTGATTTTTGTGGCCGCTATCGCGATACATAAATATTTCTCCTATAGGCCGTAATGATAAGAAAAACTTTGGCGTGTCCCTGTATACGAACTACAGATGGAATACATACCAAAAACTATACAGCTGATTTCGTGGGGCTCATGAACATGTGTACCAAGTTTCAAGTCATTAGCACTATTTTTGCGGCCGCTATCGCGCGACAGACAGAAAGACACGCAGATACAGCCCAAAACCGTTTTGAGTCTCAACAGAGGGCCTCCACTGACGTTTCGGCAATCATAATGTAATATTAACAAAGGTGCAATGAAAATGAAAATATATCAGAAATTAAAAAATAAATTTTCATCTGTAGATTATAGTTATTTAATGTATAGTTGTTTTACAAGTATATAAAGAATATATATATATATATAAAAATATTACATTACAGCCTATGTACTCAAATTACTTAAAGTGCAATAGTGTTTAGAATTCTAATGTTATTCAGCGAAATATATATAGGTATGTTATAGTTCACAGTCGCACTATCATTACGAACACGGTATATATAAGTAGACTAGCATATAACCTCTACATTCATTTAAAATAAAATTATATCGGCATGTAGAAATTTTATTTGGTATTTTATTATTATTATGATTATTAATACAAGGATAAGAACTAAATTTTTTTTACATTATGGTGTATAGACTAAAATAAATAATATTTCGTTTTATAAAAGAGATTTTTAAAACGGACACACACATATGAAGTTATGTTATAATATTTTGCTAATGCATGACCATTATAGGAAAAGATGTGCGCATTACTTTTACAGGGAAGTAAAAAATAATTTACACATATTAGCTTATATTGGTGTTAATAATACGAAGTTCATACAATTATTTAATATAGAATATAACTCATGTACAGTTTAGAATTTTACTACAGAATGGTCGTTATTCGGAAACACTTGCGTAAAATTTTTACTCTTTTACATCGACTAAGAAAATAATTCGGATAATTTACACTCTAATTTACAAATATACAAACTCGAGATGAAATATTTAACTACGATATTACACTTTTTCTTTTTGATTATTAATTGAATTATTTGATGATACTACCTATCCCTAAATTAGAGCAAAAGCACTTCTATTTTTTTTTTTTTTTTTTTTTTTTTTTTATGTTTAAAAGAGTGAGATATTGGTAAATACTTAGTATGAGTTTAAACTCACTGATAAAAAATTCAAAATAGATTTACTATAAAAGAAAGATTGCATAAAAAAAAAAAAGTACGTCATGCAATCTTTTAGATTACTATTCTTTGAAATGTTTTGCAGTTTGTAAAAATAAAATATTTCAGTTCCAAGAAAAAAAAAAAAAAAAAAAAAGATACGTATCTTTATTTAGGAAAAAAATCAAAACAGTTTACCTCAGAAAGGTAATCGAAATTCGGAGAAAGTTTTCCAGTTAAGGTAAAAGAATTTAGATTTCCAAGTTTTATATTCAAATATATTTTCTACAATCAAACATTCTATTCATTGAACGCATTTTTTAAAATAAGAGATACCAAAGAAAATAATTCGTTTCTAACCTTATAAATAGATTTTGAAAACGTAATTGAAAAGTTAGAAAGGAAATGTTAACATTTATTTTTAAATATATTTGTATTAAGCTTAATCCCTCTTTTTTTTTAAAGTAATATATATGTACCTCTGTATAGAAACAATTTAAATGACAAATAAAAGAAGAATCAGAGCGAAGATATGTAAAACATAAACAAATCCTGAACATTCAAATGATTATGCTTAAGAAAATTTGGAGGGTGTAGTATTGGTGTTCAATTTATGACCAATTGTCTGCACTAGTTACCTGGGTTAAAGGGGGTACCCTTAGTTAGCTATAATTTGATAGTTAGTTAGCCATTTTGGGTAAAAAAAGAACGTATGTATACATCTAAAGAAAAGCGTTATTGCAATGACAAAACCTGTTTTAAGTGATATCATAGACAAACTAATAAAGCATTGTTTAAAAAAAAAAAAAAAAAAAAAAAAACAAGCGGGAGTGTGAACTTTTTAATAGACCAAGGTGCCGTTTTTAATTTTTCAAAATTAGCTATAACTGTTAATCAGCTATATCAGCTACTAGCAGGCTTTGCCCGCTTCGCTGGACATTAAACTTAAATGAGTTGTCAAAATCTCATATCTTTATTAATAACCTAAGTTCTCGCTGTGATTGGTAGAGGTTTTCTCGCTCGCAAAGTGAGGAGTCTAGGTCTCCACTGTCTTCGGCACAACTTACCCACTTCTTACTTCCACTTCCTCAGCGGGTGAGTTCGAAGTTTTGCAAAATCACACTAATGTACGTAATGCGTACACTTAATCAATATACAGTCTGGGTCCCCACTGCCTTAGGCACAACTTACCCACTTGTTACTTCCCCTTCCTCAGTGGGTGAGTTCGAAGTTTTGCAAAATCCCACTAATGTACATAATGCGTACACTTAATCAATATCCGCACACCAAACTTCGCCATTCTAAGATAATTCAAAGCGAATTCAAACGGAAAAACATGTTTTTACACATGTTTATTGGGAACGACTTCAGTATAAACCCACAACGATATTTGGCGATTTTTTTGTTGGCGATTATGGCTAAATCATAAATATAAAAATCATAAATCATATAGGATAAATGATAAAATCATAATCTAAATCATAAATCCAAAATAAGCAACATATTAGGCTGCCATATTATATCGCAAACAGTCCAGAACGACATCGTTATCCTTCAAAACGACGCAAAAAAAAATCGCCAAATTCAGCTGTGGGGTTATACTGAAGTTATACCGTTTATTGCTCTCCGACTCCGAGAAGGGGGGGGGGGATTTCGAATTTCGTGGAATCCAGTTACAATAAGTGCCAGATGCAAACAAACAATTTACGCACCAAATTTCGTGACCACAGAAGTCTTTAATAGAAAATATAAATAAATAAGTACAAAACGCACAGCTTTAGTATGTGAACCCTTTGGTGACTTTAAATATTTTAAGCCATTTTAGCGATAAACTGAATTGGCTATCTCAATTGTGCAATCAGAGATCTTGGCGAGAAACGTCCGAGCTACTTCGGTTCCGAATTTCAAATTTTGCCAAAGGGATCCAATACTAAAGCTGTTCCATACACTAAATAAATAAATAAATAAATAAAATAAAATAAAACAAAGTTTTAAAGCGAATGTATTTTGGAATTTTTACAGAGGTAAACCTAAATGATACATTTTTTTTTTTTTTCTTTTTTTTTTTTTTTTTAAGTTGTTAAGATGTTGAAGAGATTAAAAAAAAAAAAAGAAAATTATACAGACACGACATTATTTCATTATTTCAAACATGAAAATCTGACATTGACAGATTTTAATTTAGTGCCAGAGGCCTACTGCTAAACTTGTTAATATCGACAAATTCTTCTTTAGTTAATTCGTGACGATCTAAATTCCATGATAAAGTTTTCATTAAATCAAACCAATGTGTTTCAGCTGCAGATACTGTAACAAATAACGTTGGAAGTCCAAACTGTCTTATAGCCGCAAAACAACGTTTTTTCTCTTTTTCCCAATGAAGGGGAGGTGTGCCTTGGGGGGGACTCATGTCAAAGGTGTGCCTTGGGGGGGACTCATGTCAAAGTTGTACCTTGGGGGGGACTCATGTCAAAGTTGGCCTTGGGGGACTCATGTCAAAGTTGTGCCTGGGGGGGGACTCATGTCAAAGTTGGGCCTTGGGGGGGACTCATGTCAAAGTTGGGACTGGGGAGGACTCATGTCAAAGTTGTGCCTTGGGGGGACTTCATTCAATAAATCCCCATTCAATAAACCGACTGAAATAGGCCCTTAGCACTATTAAGAGTGACGTATAAAAATTCGACAACGCTGTACCGACTGAAATAGGGGTACCTTGGGGGGGACTCATGTCAAAGTTGTGCCTTGGGGGGACTTCATTCAATAAATCCCCATTCAATAAACCGACTGAAATAGGCCCTTAGCACTATTAAGAGTGACGTATAAAAATTCGACAACGCTGTACCGACTGAAATAGGGGTACCTTGGGGGGGACTCATGTCAAAGTTGTGCCTGGGGGGACTCATGTCAAAGTTGTGCCTTGGGGGGAACTTCATTCAATAAATCCCCATTCAATAAACCGACTGAAATAGGCCCTTAGCACTATTAAGAGTGACGTATAAAAATTCGACAACGCTGTACCGACTGAAATAGGGGTACCTTGGGGGGGACATGTCAAAGTTGTGCCTTGGGGGGACTTCATTCAATAAATCCCCATTCAATAAACCGACTGAAATAGGCCCTTAGCACTATTAAGAGTGACGTATAAAAATTCGACAACGCTGTACCGACTGAAATAGGGGTACCTTGGGGGGGACTCATGTCAAAGTTGTGCCTTGGGGGGACTTCATTCAATAAATCCCCATTCAATAAACCGACTGAAATAGGCCCTTAGCACAATTAAGAGTGTATTATAAAAATGCGACAACGCTGTACCGACTGAAATAGGGGTAACTTGGGGGGGACTCATGTCAAAGTTGGGCCTGGGAGGGGACTTATGTCAAAGTTGTGCCTTGGGGGGACTTCATTCAACAAATCCCCATTCAATAAACCGACTGAAATAGGCCTTTAGCACTAATTAAGAGTGACCTATAAAAATTCGACAACTGTACCGACTGAAATAGGCCTCTAGCACTGAAAAAAGCACAGCTTAAGTATCGGAACCCTTTGGTTTCTTTAAATATTTTAAGCCATTTTTGCGATGAACTGAATTGGCTATCTCAATTGTGCAATTAAAGATCTTGGCGAGAAACGTCCGAGCTACTTTGGTGACGAATTTCAAATTTTGCCAAAGGGATCCAATACTAAAGCTGTTCCATATCGAATCTGGGTTGAAAACGGAAAAAGGGTAAAATAAATTAGAAATATCAGACCTATATTTATAAATTTGATACCGAATGAAAGGGGCGATTTTGCTGAATCCAGGGGTTCAAACAGTTTTTCGATGCGGCAATTAGATTTTTAAAAAATAACTAAAGTATGAAATTTAAGTGGCAACAGAAAAACGGATAAAGGGAAAAATAAATTAGAAATATCGGACCTATCATTACAAATTCAGTACCAAATGAAAGAGGTGATTTTTCTGAATCCTGGGGTGTAAACAGTTTTTCGATACGACAATTAGATTTTTTAAAATTAACTAAAGTATGGAACTTAGATGGCAACACTTCATTTCAATCTTTTCATAATTTGCAGTGCGAATCACGCGAATAAAAAAAGTCCTTATCTTAAAAATTTAATTTTGCATTTTATTTTTCCATTCAAAGCGTTTTAGTGAAAAAATATTTATGGCGCATGCGCAGGCGTTTTTTACCCACAATGTAAACACTAATTATAATTTTGAAAATTTCTATATATATAATTTCAAGTTGGGTGAAGACCTAAGTTTCTGCCAAGCGCCGTTGAATTCCGTCCAGCCATTCTCGAGTGATGCCCGGACAAACGTGTTTTAGTCTTTTACCCCCTAGGGGGGAACGGGGGGGAATTTCCGAAAAGTTGATAGATATAATTTTAAGTTGGGTGAAGACCTAAATTCCTGCCGAGCGTCGTTGAATTCCGTCCAGCCGTTCTCGAGTGATGCCCGGACAAACGTGTTTTAGTCTTTTACCCCCTAGGGGGGGAACGGGGGGGAATTTCCGAAAAGTTGATAGATATAATTTTAAGTTGGGTGAAGACCTAAATTCCTGCCAAGCGCCGTTGAATTCTGTCCAGCCGTTCTCGAGTGATGCCCGGACAAAAAAAGCGACATTCGGACACGATGACATACACACAGACACACACACACACACACACACACACACACACACACACACAGGCAAAATTTTCTGAAGTCATTTTCGGCTTTCATGGGGTGTGAAACGTGAAGATATCGCAAAATTTTTCGATTCCGACAAATTTACAGACAAAACTCTGATTTTATTAATATAGATAACCCTTAGCATCTTTAACTGAATAGCTCCTGGCAATGAATTAGATAATCCATTTATATAGATTTGAATATTATGCCAGCCTTCTGGCTCCACAAAAATTTGATGATGTTCTTTGTCAGCAAATCTATGCATATTGCTAAGTGGCTCAGTGCCACCTAAGCTTGGGCCAAAGATCTGTACAGCGGTGTTGGAAAAAAACTATAGAGCAAGAAACAATACGTTTTAAAATTACTGATCACATTTATTATACCATATAGACAAATCATTACATGTTCGGAGTATTCTCGATAAGTAGAATAATTTTGTCTGAAGGTTTTACGAGAGGATACAAAGTTATTGTTTTGAATAAGCTCGTACATAGTCATACTGCTAGATCACCATTTTATTAAGAAAGAGAATTGGACTCACCCCGTTTTAGCAGTGCAGCTTGGATGATACACAAGAGCGGATCCATGGCGACTTTTTTTACACACACAAAAAAAAAAAAAAAAAATCTCGAATTTATCCCACATGAGAATGAGGGACTGTATCGTCTCAGTTCTCTCTATCCTCTGAAGACCTCTCTCCTTTTTTTTTCCATCAAAAAATAAACTCTATTCCCCCCTTTTTTTTTATCTTTTTTTCCCCGCCTTCTTACTCTTTTTTCCTTTATTCATTTTCCAATCCTAACCAATCTGAAAGTATACCCATTTTATATTATTTTTTTTTCTTGATCCTCAATGGTCAATATTCCGTTTTTTTATTGGTTTCTGGTTTCTTTTTCCACCCCCTTGAATTTTTAGTGGTCAGTCTTCTACCTTTCTTAAATCACGTACCCCTTCATCAAGAAGCAATATTACAGGGGATCTTTTGCTCCAGGAAAAATGCTCCATGTGAGCCTATTTGAGCCTATCCCAAAATTTTCAGGTGGATATACAAATTCTCAGGTGGGCCATACGCGTGTGAATCCACGATATAATCTTTATTTAATAATATTTTATAGCTTTTGGGAAAAAGGGCCATTTTTTCTCACAACAACTGTTGTGGGGGGTCTTGCTTTTATTTTATGGGTTTTTTTATATAGCCTGGGCAGTTTTGCTTTTCTGTTACCCTGGTTGTAAGTTTCTATCCCTAAAGCGTTTTTGAAAACTCTCTAAACTTTTATAATTGGCATCTGAACTTTTATACAGAATGAAGCTTTTCCTTCTAAAAGGAATTTGGGTGAGTACCCCCCAAGCTTTTAGGTGTGTTACATGACTGACATACCGTTTTTATTCCCACACGATTGTTATTTCTTCCGATGCCTCCTAACAATATTGTCTTCAGGAACTACAATAACGAGGACCGGCGCTTTGGATTTGTCTAGTATAAGTAGGGCTGTCTTCTGAATTATCCCTAATATGATTATGTACAGCTGGGTTGGTATAGGTAATATGACAACTTTTTTGCCTTGTAAGAGGCTCCTTATTTAAAAAAGAAAAGCTGCCTGGAAAATCATCACCTGGTTGTGCTTCCATCTTGTTGTAATCTAATGTCCTCCCACCTAGGCCCCTGTTCGCACTTTTCCTGTTTGGAATCCCAGTTTTTGAAGTTGTTCAGTAATACCCGTGGCAGTCCTTTCTGCAGAACGACCACCAGACATTTTGTTTTTGTACCAGTACTAATCATTCCATTTAGAAAGGTACCGTTGGTTAAAATAACAGCATGACTCTCTCTCGTAAGTCCTAGTGCAATTCGCACGCCCTTAACTCTCCCAACTTTTATTAGTAATGGCATTCACACGCGTTTCTGAGAAAACCACGAAAAATTACGATGTCTGTGTCGCCAAACATGTACTGGGATCGAACCCGGAAATTCCCGTCTACCAGTTTTGAGTGCAAAACCTCCCAGCCACTGCATGGGCAAAACTTTGCCGAAAAAAAAATCATGTAATATGGAACAGAATAAAAATAGAGATATAATGTAATTTTATTTTTACTTTTATTCTTATGGAATGATAAATTTCTCATAAAAATATTTAAAATTATAACAGCAACAGACATACATATTTACAAGATTTAGCAATGCATTTTTATTTTGTTTACATTTATTGAGTAACTGCCCATGTTAAATACATAATTTAATAACGTAAAAATGTAAATTATAAACAAATTTTAAAATTCGGTGGTTATCTTGGTACCCAATATGTGTTCTGTTACAAGTAAAAATGCTGAATCAAAATGTGCAAACCATTTGTACCAATCAGTTACCGGTTTACAGATATACGCCTTTAACAATATATATATATATATAATTTTTAAATATTGTTTATAGATTATATTATTGTTATTAATTATTCTACATAATTATTGGGTTTATTAAACAAAATTAGACTTTGAATAACATTACCTGAAAAAAAAAACAATGAACACATTAATACTTTATTGATCAGTAACTAAAGTTGGGTAGGTTACTTTTAATAAATGTATGAGGAGTTTCCCGCAATAGTGTTATTACTTTAACCAGAAAATAAAAACAAACAATTGGAAGTATACCTATGCGATATCGAAAACCTTTTGATGCATTACCTTAAATATAAATATTTTTCTGCTATTCTCAGAACAGTATGCTATGCAAATGTTGTTGTTGATATCTTTAAAACATGCTGTTGTTGTTGTCGCTAATTATGCTGCTCGGAAATTTCGAGCCTTATAGTACACCTCTCCGATTTTAAGGCTAAAACGGAGCACCAGAATAATGGAAGAACGACTTCAGCGCGACAAACTGTTATTAATTGACAACACTAACAAACAAGAGCTGGAAATTTGATCCGGATAAGGGCCAAGTAATTCTTGATCCAGTACCTCCAGATGTAAAATTTTTATAGGTACTTGGAAGGTTTTACAACCGTGAGAGATTTTACGTACACCAGTTACCATTAGCTTATATGATGGTTTTCGAAAGGCTCGAATATCAAACCAGAAAATTTCCAATTACGATCCCATTGCTCTTCCGACCAGACTTCCGCGTCCCTTCGTTGTAACCTGACGGGATAAACAAAACGATTTCCCGATGTGTTTTCAGCAAATGAAACTACATTAGATAATGTGATTACAACGCCAGATACCAACAACTTCTTTATTAGTGTTGCTTTTCTTTAATTATTCAATTTTGTAGATAAACAAAGTTTTTTTTTTTTTTTTTTTTTTTTTTTTTAGAGCAGCTCCAGATGTTGCAAGTGTAATGAGTATTGCTAAAACGACAGTGAAGGAATTTCTTATGAAAAGAAATTTTGTGTGTTTGTATGTATATTTATATGCACAACGACAGTTGTCACCAACCTACACAGTTAAGAATAATCCTGTTTTGTATTACAAAAAGCGTCTGGCAGTAAAATTGTCGTTTTTTTTTTTTTTTTTTTTTTTACATAAGTAGTACAGAAAATATCTGTACACATTAAAATTTTTTCTGATAGACAAACTGTAAAGAAAAATAAATCAATCATGCTACTTGGTATAATATGCGTAGTCAGATTTGTCTTTAAATTTTACATTTACAGTACATTCTAATAACAACGAAGGATAATCTGATCAATTTGAGCCATATTTTGTACTGATTCATCGTATTAAATGCCAACTTCTCATAGAACTTAGCTGAATTATAAAAAATAATTATAATCTGGTAATTTCTCTCAACTTGAATAATCTTATGAAAAAAAAATATAATAAATAAAATAAATAAATAAACGTTGCTTTTATTTATTTTTTTATTTACAACTGAATGCGTATTTAGGAAAAAAGTGATGAAGACAAATGTTAAACAATGATTCTATTTAAATTAAACTACAGTTTTTGCCAGCATTGTTTTTATTAATCTACAAAGTTTTTACATATTTCAGAAAAAAATAAAGATTTTTATCTGTATGATAATCTACAATCGCCATTCCACCCTCAAGTAATTGTCCGAAATTTAAACCGTCATTAATTTAAAATCACGTGATTTCAAAAATTATTAAACACTATATATATCAGTGAATCGGAAACAATAACAGAATTTAACAAGCTAAAGTTTTCCCATTAAACTTTCCTTTAAAAACGAAATTTTTAAATATTAAGTAAAAGTAACTAATAATGACTTTGTAGCATAAGTCTAAATAAGAAATGAAAATAATAACAGGTTGTTTTTTTATATATTTATTATTACTTTTTAAATTACACAAATGACAAAATACCCAATTTGGAAAATTAAGGAAATTACTTATGCAATATCACATTGTATGACAGCAAAATCTAATATATATATATATATATATATATATATAATTTTTTTTTTTGACAAAATGTTAAAACAGGTTTCCCTTTCTCAACAATATCGTAAGGACTAATTATAAATATCATATTTTTTCTTCCTGTTTATTAAAACCATTACTATTTTTTTTTCTCACTACTATTATAGCATTTATATTAATAAGTTTTATTATGCTTTCGAGTTAAAATTGTTGAAAATAATGAAAATGTGTGTTTTATTATTTTTCCTCTCTTAATATGTGTTATCTAAGTCAACGTCTGAGATAATTAAAATAAATAATTCAATGTTAACAAGATGTTTGCTTTCTCTTCTTTATTCATCTCATTGGTTTTAATTGCATTTTTCAATTACATCTGTAAAATTCTTAACAAGAGAAATTCATTAAAATATGAATTTAATTTTTTTTTCTAAATCTATATGTTCCTTCTCAAAATTTTAAAATCTTTTAATTTAAATTTATGTTTAAAAATTATTGTTCGTCTAAAAATATTGAATGTGTTTTGCATTTAGTATACGATAAGAAAATTAAAATTAGTTTTTCAATTTTGCATTCTTTTATTTTTAGTAAAACTAAATATTAAAACTGTTTCCCAAGTATAAACGACATCAAAATTAAATAAATAAGCATATAGGATAAAATCACAGTTATGATGTTATTATACAGACTTAGTTTTCCTACAATTTTATTAAAAATCACGCAATCAACTGTGGAAGAAAATCATATTTATTGAAATTTTATTTTTCCGACTGAGTGAAAATAATGCCTGGACCGGGAGTCGAACCTCGGATCATTGACTTACAAGATCAAGGCTCTACCAATTGAGCTATCCAGGCCGACACCCCGGACAGCATTACTCACTCAGACAACCTTTAGGCAGAAATATCTCTGGTCTATCATGTAGATAGCTCGACAGAAATAAGCCGCAGGAAATGGAAAACACGATTAGATAATGGGAAAGAAATACATTTTTTTTTGTCTGAGTGAGTAATGCTGACCGGGGTGTCGGCCTGGATAGCTCAATTGGTAGAGCCTTGACCTGATCCAGGGTTCGACTCCCGGTCCAGGCATTATTTTCACTCAGTCGGAAAAATAAAATTTCAATTATGTTTCCCTGCTTATTTTTTTTCTCATACGACTAAATGAATTCTTCTTTTCATAATTTTTTTTCGCACGCGTCAAAGATATTTTAATATAGTAATAACTATTTTTTCTGATTTTTCCATTATTTAAATAAAATAATGTTACGTAATTGAAAATTATTTAATGTGTATCGAACAAACCCTCCTTTTTCCAATTCAAACATAAAATTCAGATTATATTATTTTTTGCAACTGTATTAAATTTCCTAACGAGTACTGACGCGCTAGAACTAATTTAAATTCATTCTTAACCCGAATTAAATGCGCCACTGTATTTTAATTTAAAATTGTCTTTGTATATTTTTTCATTAACACTCTTATTTTACTTACCAAATTAAATTACTGAACTATATACATATAATTGCAAATACTTAAAATATTAAAAGAAAATATTTTAGTGAACATTTTACAGGAAACTGGTTCAATATTGTATAATAATAATAATAATAATAATAATAATAATAAGATGTGCTATTTATTAATGGAATTATTAATATGTATCACTATACTGATATCTATTTTAAAATGATCTATGTGTGAGGCGGGTTATGTAAACGAAGAAAAAGGTTAGGGATTAATTATGAATTGTATTGGTTCAATTGTGTAACATTTTTAAAGGGGTGATTGCCACTGGACTTAAGGCCGATTGACTAATCTAGGGTTTGGGATCTTTTGATGGAGTGTCCTCTATGGGGCTCCGAAAAGAAGAATTAAATTTGATCACGTGATTTTAGCAAGATTGAGAATGAAAATGCTAAATGTAAAATTTGAATAATATTATATATATACTTATTTTTTCTGAATTCTGTGGAATTTTTGAAAGCATGTTGTTATTTCACGAACGTTTATCTTCTTCCTAGACAAAGATAAACACACACAAAGAAAAATAAAAGGAGGTATTTTTGTTAGTATAGATTAGAGCTACAGTTAAAACTTGATAGACATAATCTTGAAAATGGTTTAAGGAGTCGTCTATTATAAGTAAATAATATATATATGTATATATATATATATAGAAATATATAAATGTAGGAATATATAAACAAATGATTAAAATTAACCCTCCCCCCCCCCAAAAAAAAAAAAACAAAAAAAAAAAAAAACACTGAGATCTTCATCAGGGAGGCCCCTTCGTGTAGGGGTGAAAGAGAAGTTTCTGAAAGGACAGTAGCATTTAGCTAATAACTATCCTTAGCCCCCAACCTCTCACCAAACAGAAAACCAGCAACAACTGAAGAGAAATCAAACATATATGTAGCTACATCAATTCATTTAAAAATATCCAATACAATAAAGAATCACTGAAGGTAAACAAGAAAGTATAAAATGGAATAAAATAAAACCTTTCTTAGGCCGACGGGGCTACTCGTCGGTACTAAATATCGCCCTTGAATGAGGAAGTAGAACAAACCGAGACACGATAACTCTGGAAAAACACTGTCAAAAATTGGGACGGGTAACAGTTAATTTGCAAGGTGTTTTTTAGTTCTTCAAGAGCAAATTTTAAATCATTTTCATTATTGCAAATAGTACGAATTCTTTTAAGCTGTGCGAACATAATATCTTTTATGTATATATGTTTGATTTCTCTTCAGTTGTTGGTGGTTTTCGGTTTGGTGAGAAGTTGGGGGGGCTAAAGATAGTTATTAGCTAAATGCTACTGTCCTTTCAGAAACTTCTCTTTCACCCCTACACTGAGGGGCCTCCCTGATGAAGATCTCAGTGTTTTTTGGGGTTTAATTTCATTTATTTGTTTATATATTCCTACATTTATATATTTCTACATTTAAGTTTTGCATTTCCTTTTGCTGCAATTTTGCGCATTGGTTTGTAATTCTCCTTTTGATTTTTCTAGTCTTTAAACTTTGTCTTTCAGTGAATAGAAATATTAGTAGTGCATAACAAGACAAAAGCAGAAAAATGTTGCAGAAATCTCCATATTCAATGTCAGATTGAAATACATGGTATTTAATAACACGTTTTTTTATTATTATTTTTGATTTTTTAATGAAATATTATGCTTAACATCAGTAAATTTTTAGATTAAAAAAAAAAAAATCGTAAAAAAAAGATCATTTTGTGTTACAGCTTTAGTAAATGACTCCTTGGCGGCTCTTAAATTTATGTCACTATTTGGCGATGGATTTTTTAATATAATTACTTGTTAATATATATATATGCAAAACAACCAAGTGTAGGGGAAGGGTGTGCAAAATGTGGAGGTAGGGCAAAACGGGGTTTTTGATAAATCCCGTTTATACAGTGATGCCATTTGTATGTCATTGCTATAGGTTGTGCGTGCCGTATCTAATATTCATTTCCACGTAAGATACTGCTTGCAGAGTCACAAACAGATACGCTCCCAAGATTTATGTACTTTTTTATTACCCCTGATATAAGGGAAATGTCATGTTTGGATATTTTAATTGTTAGGTTAGCTTACAGATACGAACGTGACATTTTGTATTAGCTAAAAGGGACGTTTTTAAAGTCAATTGCATGAAAGAGTAGAACTAAATTCAGTGTGATTTATTATGTAGGCCTAATTGTTTTGCATAGCTGCTTGTACAGCAAAACAGGGTATCTCGAGGTGGGGTCAAAAGGTAATGGTCAAAAGATCAAATGGCAAAAAGGTCGGGTGTCGGACAGTTCACAAGCCAAGAGAAATCGCGTTCCTAACCTACCAGCAGACGACATATCGTAAGACAGTGATCTAGATGATGTAAATGCTTGTACTGCCACGAAATATATGCAAGATCAGCACAAGGAGAAGGATGAATCAAGTGCAGTGATTGTAACAAATGGGCTCAAGACTTGTGCGCCGGTGTTGAGGAGGACGATGGCAAGTTCGTATGTGATCTGTGTCAGTAAAGTTTGTTTAGTTAAAGTTTGTAGTTAAAGTAATCAGTTAAAATTTGTACCCCATTTTGCCCTACGGGATAGGGCAAAATGGGGAAGTGTGCAGCTTTGAATATATTCATATGCAGATCATAAAATATAAAGTGTATTTCAAATTTCAGTATTGTTGAATCACTTTAAGATTGTAAAATTGAAATAAATATTACTTATTGCATTTCTTTCTATTTGTCACAGAGTTATTGGCCAGAATAACCGTAAGTACCCACATTTTGCCCACCCTTCCCCTAAATGAAGATTAATCCCCAAAACACATGAGGGCTTTCTTCAAGGGTACTCCCTGTAATGCAGAATTAAAATTTAGGTAAAATTCTGCATTCCATAACAAATATTAATATTTAATTTTCTCTTTTGTTAAATAAATAAATAAAATAATAATATAATATATAAATTAATTCTAATACATTATTATATTAAATCTAACCCATTTCCTGTAATCAAAAATAATTTAATCCTCTACTCAGTAAAACAAAGTAAAAGAAAATACATTTATTCCATTTCGATCTTTATTTTTATTTACCAAACATTCTTCGTAGATGATGCAATTAAAGAACAAAATTTCATCACGCTTCCAACGAATTCTTTTTTATAAAACAACTCTTAACGTATTTAAAATACTCTCCTTTACTAATAAATAGTTGTGCCAACCTCCAATACAAATAAAATATAAGATTTTAATTACAATAATTTTTAAATCGCGAATATGGGCGATTTCCTGCCTATTCTGTAACCTTTGGCACGAAAAGACTTACTAATGGTTTTTCGCATTATTAATTATTAATTTTTTAGATGAAAAAAAAAAATAAATAAAGCGGTGAATTACGATGTTGCTTAAGACGAAACTCGTCTTCATGTATGCTTTTTTATACTTTTCTTCCAAAACCCAAAATGTTGAATTATTTAGAATTTATATAAAATTTTTATAAAGATTTTTGAAGAATATGACTGTAATTTTAGTTTACAATTTATATATATTGTTATCGCAGTTATGAACTGAAATACTTTATCTGATATTCAGTTTCAGAAAGGTACTTACTATTCAGCTAATTTCATATGCATGTATTTTAAAGTATGAAAAACTTGTCTTCATTAAATTTTGAGAAGGAACGGGATGTCATTGTGCAGAAGAAAAATAAAGAAAAGAAATTTTGATTCAACAGTACCTCCTCATGATTCTTCTTGTTATTTAGTCAAGTGTTATTTTCTTATGTAAGCTTCAATGAATATGGGCCTCTGTGGTCCAGACATATTCTTATTCTTCTAATCAACGGCCAGTATTCTTAGAATATGTCATAACACTCCCCCATGTAGGGAATGAAATATGAGAAGTTTCTGAAGAAACGTTTGCTAGTTACCCAAAAAATACGTTTCTAGCCTCCAACTTCTCACAAATGGAAGCAAGACCATATAGCAAACGAATCTAATTAATACAAAGCATAAAAAGCAATTAAATTCATAAATAAAGTACAAAAGTAAATACATGAATATAAAGCACAAGACTATAAATAATACACGAATATAATTAAATACAAGGACAAACTTCAATAGTTAGCAGAATCAGAAAAATTCACCCCTCCCCCCCCCCCATAAAAAATATAGAGCCAGCTTTCGCTGGTAGGGCTACTTACCAGCTCTTAAATGTCGCCCGAAATGGATAAAAAACCTTAAGCAAGATTGTAATACTGAAATGTTTATTGAGTAGAAAAACAAGATAACGGTCGACAGTTAATACGTTTTTGAGATATTCCACAGCCAAATTCAGGTCTAACTGGTTATTGCAAATAATTATAATTCTGTTAATTTGGGTAAACTTAATAATTTTTAAAACTCTATGACTGATAAAAGCGAAACAATTCGTTAAATTACAAACTTTAAAGTTAAAATCTGCCCTTTTATTATAAATTCCAATAAACCAGTTTTACCTTTTTTTTTTTTTTTTTTTTTTTTTAAGTCCAAGAAAGAAATTTTGTCTTCAGAGTCAGTACGGTTTAAGATGAGGTCGGAGGGATAGATTTCAGCTGCAAATGGGCTAGAAACTTGTCTTTAGGTTAAATAACCAACGTTTCGTCAGAAACGTCTCATATTTCATTCCCTACATGGCTCCCCAGAAGAAGGCTCTCATGTGTTTTGGGAATACATTTCATTTATACTGGGTTATTTTACTTATTTATTATAGTTCTATATTTTTTTTAGGTGCATCTGCGCATGGATTTATAAATATTCTGTTCTAGATTTATATTTTAAAATTCAAGTTTTTTTTTTTTTTTTTTTTTTTTCCCCATCAAATTTTTAGATTTATTATATGTATAAGATAAATCTTAGAAATTATATAAAAAAATAATATATATATATATATATATATATATATATATATATTACATATATATCAGTGTCGTATCGTGAATGACGTCTTGGGTAAGCTCCATACGAGTGGTTAGAAACAGCTCGTTTCACGAAAAGCTTATTCTTCTGAATGATTGTTGAAATGTCGTCATCCCTACGTTGTTTCTCAAAATAAACGAATTAACCTATACGATGACTGAATATCTTTTTTTAATGCACTGCTTCTAATTACCCGAATGGAGCATACCCAAATCGTCTTTCATGATACGCCACAGATATATATATATATATATAGTACCTAATTTTTCTAATATCTATACATTTTAATATTGATTTTTTTAGTTAATTCAGGGCAGTATATAATAGTCTTTATACATTTCTAATGGGCAGCTAGGTAACAATTTCAATCATTTCAAAACATCTAAAGAGAAAAAAAAAAGTTTATTATTAATATTATTATTTTTATTGCGACAAATCTCCTGCAGCTTCAATTCTTAATTCTTTCCTACCTACTTCTTAAAATAACGAAGGATAAAATGTACTCGATTCTATAAAAGAGTTTTTGAGGATGAATACTTTTTTTGCCATGATTAGAAATATGAAATGTATCATAGAAATGTCTACTTCTGTAATGTTCAAAAACTATTAGCGCAAAATTAGAAGATTTATAAGTGAGTTTGAATTCGACTCTGTTTTTCATGCCAATATATATCCGAAGTATTTTAAAATGTTTTTAAATAAATAAATAAATATTTATAACAATAAATATAAATACACTTTAAAAGACAAAAAGAAATGAAATGAATTATACAGTCGCGACAATATTTCATTAAACACAATATATATATATTTATATATATACATAAACTTATGAGATTGCCAGTAAGAAAGTTAATTTTATGAAAGCAGGAGAATAAAAGGATATCTGCAGACGGCAAATTACAATCCTAAATTCATGTCTTAATTGAAAATATCTAAGATAACGCTTTTTATTTGTTTGAAAACGAAAAATTTGTGTTTGTTACTAATATCAACAGTGACAATTATTATTATTATTATTATTTATTTATTTATTTATTTATTTATTTATTTATTTTCACACCATGGATCACATTTTAATTTTCCTGTGGAAAATGACGTCATAACGCAAAAACAACATCATGAGAGATATTTTTGATAAATGGCAAATAGAGTACATTTATTAACCGAAATGTTTTAATTAATAATTTCAGTAATTAAGATGATAGGAATTTCTAAGCAACTGAAATGTCTTCGTTGGAGTATTCGGCAAACATTAATACCATTCCTGATGCGAAGATTACTTCTCACCGTGAGGAGATGTAGTCGCAGACAAAAAAAAAAAAAAAAAAAAACTTGACGGCAGCGACATTAACTTTTTTTTTTTTTTTTTTTTTTTTTTTTAATATGTAGAGTTCTAATATGTCTATAGCTAATGGGAAAGAAACGTGCAAAACTTATTATCTGTAATTGAGGTATATTAATTTTGCGATCATAAACGTAAAACATTAATACATCATTTAATTTAATCACATATGAATTATTTTATACTTTAAAAATGATACATACTATAGAGAATTAATAATGAAAAAAAAAAAATACCTCTTTTGTAAACAACATTTAATAACGCTTCCCATTTAAAAAATATATAATTTCAAATAGAAAATATTGATTTTATTAGTATCTTTACATGTTTAGATCTTTCTTAATTCTAAATAGAAGTACAGCTAGAAAAAAAGCATACAGTGTAAGAAAATCAAGAGTTCCATAATGTTCCAAATTTTTTAATTCCATAGTTATCAAAAAACTAATTACGACGATCCTTTAAAAATTCATTAAATATGTGTGAAGTTATCTTTCTTGGCAATGAATGACAAATTTTTAATTAAAAAAAAACTAATTTAATCTTGTTTGAAAAAAGATAATTTTAAGAAAAACGTTTTAAGGGTTATCGAAATTTGTGGTTTTTAAAATGAAATAATGATAACGTTTCACAATAGTTTTAAAATATTTTATGAATTTAAATTTATGCTTATGCATATTTTTACTTCCATTACCGGACTACCGTAGGTAATGGAAGTATTGCATTCGGTCCAAAAATTCGATGTCGAGATTTCACCTGATTTACATGTTTTAAGGTCTCCTGAGACCAAAAATGTGGTTTTTGGCAATTGGTCAGTGTGTATGTGTGTGTAGTATATATGTGGGGAATCTTCTGGCTATTACATCTCGGAAACTAATAAAGATAGAACTACGAAAGTTTAGAATTGAAACAGGTCTGGTGTAGAAATTAATTTTCCAAAATTTCGTGAAAATTGGAAAACCGGAAGTGGGATATCGGAAACTGTAATGGTACCGTAAGTCTGAATCTCAAAAACGGCTCTAACGATTTTCTTCTAAGTTGCTATATAAACACTCTATTAGATGTCCTTTCTAATGATATAGTTAGTTAGTTCAGGAAAATTGATAGGCGTCCTGTATTAATAGCACAATTTCAAGCCTCGCAAGTGCTTTCCTTTGAAAATGGCTGCACGGATTTTTCTCAAACTTGCCATATTAATTGCTTTTTATATATCCTTTTGTATGTAATTATTGTTTTCCGTTCAATAATTGAGTACACCAAGTTTTGGCAAAAGTCGATGTCTCAGAAACGGCTCTAACGATTTTCTTGAAAATTGTTACATAAATCCATTTTAGATATCCTTTCTTATGTATTACTTGGTTATTATAGGAAAATTATCAGCCGTCCTGTTTAGGTAGATCACTTTTAGATGTCAGAAATTAATGTTTCGAAAAAAGGCAAAACCGATTTTTTTCTTCCTATTTTTAAATTGACTATATAAATATATTTTACATATATTTGTATGTGTATAATTTTTCTGTTACCAGAAAATTTTACGTGTCTGATTGTTTAGGTCAATTTTATGTCTTCTGATCATATTATCTCCAAAAAATGTATACGATACATGTAATAGTAAGTAATGGAAGTCGTGTGGTTGTTTCACATTAGATTTTTTGTAATGGTTTATGTTTAAACGCTTAGTTTTAATATTAAAACATGAGTTTTTTGGTACAACACCAATTTCCATTTTGTACAAATATAAGTCATATACATATGTGTATACAAAATGGACATAAAAGTAATATACGTGGTGTTTCAGAATTCGACAGACAAATTGAGAGGATTTCTTATAGACATATAAAAATGAAAAGTAACAGTAGAACATAGTTTAGCAAACCCCGTTTAGTATGAGAAAATCGCAAAAAAGCTATGACGGTATATCGTCGAGTAGAACAAAAAAGTTCCTATAATTCGTAGAAAAAAATATTTAATTAACCAAAAGCAAGATTACAATACAGACAATGCATCATAGTTAAATACACTGCTCTGCATGAAAATCGGTCCCAAAAGTATTTTCGCAAATATTTATGTAACCTCCTGAATCGAAATATAATGTCAATTTTGCCCTATTACCCACCGTGTTTTAGGGACGCATAGTATTTTTATCATATTTCGGTAATTTTATGGCTATAAATTTGATTTCTGGGGAGGTGGGATTATTTTAACTGTTAAATATCTTCTGAGAGTCTACCATATAGGAAAATTCTAAAACATAAACATTTGCAGCAAGCGAAATTTAGGGGGGGAGGGAGGTATTTCCCAGAAATTATATTATATTTATTATATTTTATTAATCAATTATTATTATTATATATTATATATATATATATACTAGCTGACCCGACAAACGTTGTTTTGTGATATAAATTAGTTCTTGAGAATATTTTGCTAGAAAAAAATAACTAACTTATTGTAAGTGTGTAAGGATGTGGTATATAAGTGAAACAGGTATGGAGCGCTGTCAACGGTGACTATGAATTCCGATTATAAAGTAAAGGACAAAATTACCAAAATTTTCGCTACTTGCTTTCTTGCTATTTGCTACTTGGTACTTTTTACTTGCTACTTGTTATTTAAAACCTCCGCTGAATGTCGAACAGCACAAAATTTTATTTCATACAGCAAATATTTCAATTTATGAGAGAATCTCTGATAGCAACGAATTTCACATGAAAATTCCGTCTTTTTTGAATAAGCTGTAACAATCTGGATCGATTTGATGAAAATTTATATCAAAAAGTTATTACAATATCTAACATCATTACATGTACATTTATCACAATTCAATCAATCGATGCATGTGAGTATGTGTATAGTATGAGCGAAGTGAAATGTAGAGTTCGTTTTAAATAAAAACTTAAACTCGTTTTAATTAAAGGTGAAAAAGTTGAAACTCAATTTATTTTATAACAGGTATATTTTTTTAATCTACAAAATCTTAATTTATCTTAATGCCATTGGATGTACAATATTTTTGGTTAATCCTTGAGGAGTGTACACAAACAAATTCGAAGGTTTTCCAACCCTGGAACGCGCAGCATTTAATTGGCCGTGAGAAAAGCACGGATTTTCTAAATCTAAGCCACAAATTGGGGCCCCTTTGGTGACTTTAAATATTTTAAGCCATTTTTGCGATGAATTGAAATGGCTATCTCAATTGTGGAACTAAAGATCGTGGCGAGAAACGTCCGAGCTACTTCGGTGCCAAATTTCAAATTTTGCCAATAGGATCCGATACTAAAGGTGTTCCATACAAAAAATAAATAAATAAAATATCAGTGACATACACACGCACAAAAGTATGGGACCCCATTGGTGACTTTAAATATTTTAAGCCATTTTTGCGATGAATTGAAATGGCTATCTCAATTGTGGAACTAAAGATCTTGGCGAGAAGTGTCCGAGCTACCTCGGTGCAAATTTTCCATGCAAAAAATAAATAAATAAAATATCAGTGACATACACATGCACAAAAGTATGGGACCCCGTTGGTGACTTTAAATATTTTAAGCCATTTTTGCGATGAATTGAAATGGCTATCTCAATTGTGGAACTAAAGATCTTCGCGAGAAGCATCCGAGCTACTTCGGTGCCAAATTTCAAATTTTGCCAAAGGGATCCGATACTAAAGGTGTTCCATTCAAAAAATAAATAAATAAAATATAATAAATTAGCTACACAAATAAATTTGTAGGTTAGGGTGGTTGTTAATCAACGCGCGTGTAAATTTGATAGAAAATTATATAAAATACTCACTCCAATTCCGCACTAAATTTGCAAAATGTATAGTTTTTTATGCACACTTCAAAACTCTTCAAACAGTAATTATATCTTGATGTAATATTTCAATTAGGACACAATTTTTTGTATAACAATAATAACACGAAGTTACAAAATATTTTTCTGAATTTGATCGCAGCACCAACTGTCGGGACAAACTGGAATTACAATAGAATATACGCAAGCGAAGTGTGACGTCATTGACCGTCAGTGGATGCAAGAAAAAGATTTCCTATGTTAATCTCCCATTGGATTTTTTATAAAAAATTATTAAAAATCGAGGAAAATTATTTCTCGATTTTAATCCCCGTATTTGGGTATAGATATGTATTAGTTATCGTATGCATGTGTTAGATTGAGTTATTTTGCTTTCAAATTGACAAAATTTTAATTTTAAATTTCAAAACTCTGTCTTCCTTGGCGTTTTTTGTATTTGGCGATCAAAAACGTAATACGAAAATGTACATGCCAGATGTATATTTTCGTAATATGTATTGTACGAAATTGTTTCATATTATTCATTACTCTCTTACTATAAGTTGTTGAAATAACCATTATTTTTGAAAGAAATTAAATATGTTCGCCAGATGATATGGCGATATTTTTTTTTTCTGCCAAGGATGACAGAGTTTTGAGATTAAAAATTCAAATTTTATCAATTTTACAGCAAAATCAACTCAATCTAACGCATGCACATGATAACTAATACATATCTATACCCAAATATGGGGATTAAAATCGGAAAATAATTTTCCTCGATTTTTAGTAATTTTTTACAAAAAATCCAATGGGCGATTAACATAGGAAATATTTTTCTTGCATTTACGGACGGCCAAATATGGCTATCTCAATTGCGTAACTGACGATCTTGGTGAGAAACGTCCGTACTACTTCGGTGCCAAATTTCAAATTTTTCCAAACTAAAGCTGTTCCATACAAAAAAAAAAAAAGAAAAACTGTTTTATGATATATACAAAATAAAAATAAAAAATTCTAATAAATTTGAAATTATTACTATTTACAATTAAGGTGAAAACCACGGAGTAATATTAATAGGAGTTGAAGGTCCAATGGTAGAAAGCTACGAAACTGTGATGTAAATTTTTGGTAAATATTGAGGGCGCCACTTGTCATTACTTCCTACCTGGGCGCGGATATAGTGTTGTTTTCAATAGAATTTTCCTGGAGTACACTTTAATTTTTTTATTTTAAGCAATTTAATTTTGTTGTAAGTTCTTAAAACTGCATAATTCAGATGTTTCAAATAAATGCTTCGTTCCTAGTTGTAAAACAGGCTATGATAGTGATAAGAAAAGAAAAAAAAAAAGTCCTAGGAGAAAAATAAAGTCCGAGTTCGTGTTTTCTGCACCTAAAGTAAGTTTATTTTTTTTCTTTACAAAATTTCATCCATTCTCCTTCTTCCCAATTGTCTGTTTTAGCTAGCTTCGTTTCATAAGGATCGTTATTTTTTAAAAGCTCTCTTTCAAAGTAAAATTAGTATAAAATGGCTCTTAAAAAAAGCATGTTGGTTAAAATACTCTATTTAATGAAATCTGCTTTCAATCGAACTTTTTTCAGTTTGATATTATTTTTAAAAAAATAATTAAAATGAGACATTTCCCCATTGAATAACATTGCGGAAGCTGGAGAGAAGGAAGTATTGTACGCTGGCGCCATCTGTAAACATTATAAAACAACATCACAAAATTTCAGCGTTACCTTCTTCTCCTGTCTTCATCTGCGTGGTGAAAACATAAAAGAACCATTATAAGTTACATATAAAGTATCAATTAAAACGAAAAATTTTGTTTTACTGTAGAAAAGAAAAGTACTACTAAATTAAATAAAAATTTTAAGCTAATACCAAGTATCTCTATGAAAATATTTATTTACACGCGAATATTTTCATAGTATATTAATTTTTTTTTCTAATTTTTATTATTTATCACGCGAAATTAAAAATATTTTATTTCCGGAAAAAAATAAATAAACGTAAATTTTGTTTATTTTGGCATCAAATATATTTTTCTTTTTAATCATTTTAAAGTTAAAATGGAGTTTTTATTTAATATCTTTTGATCCAATTATCCGATTGAACTGAATTGTAAATCTAAACCATTCTCGAATCCACCTGAAGACACACAAAAAATTTCATTAAACTCGGTCCAGCCGTTTAGGAGGAGTTCAGTGACATACACACGCACAAAAGAAATATATATATAAAGATATATATATATATATATTGTTTTTAAATATTAAAATAATTCTTTTCCGTTCTCCAAATCAAATTCATGGCCATGCATAAAATTATCGAAAAGTGAGGAAAATTGGAGAGGGGTGTAGCCAAGAAAAAACGGTGGGTTATTGGGCAAAATGGGGGTTATACTTGGATTCAGGAGGTCGTTTTACATAAGTATCAGCAATAATTGTATTAGGGATCATTTTTTTTTTTTTTTTAGTTTTTTTGTTTCAGCGTAGTGATATCAGTGAGATCAGAACGGACACGATGGCAGACGTTTATGGGAATTGCTCTAAATTGTGGTCGCATAGTTCAATGCCCAGCCGAAACCGGTAATCTAATTACCGCTCAACTTAAAAAAAATATTTGGTGTGCTGACGATGTCTGATGAAGCGACGATGATGCTCCGTTCTGTGGTATCCAACAATGTATCTAGAGGCAAGTTCAATTGACCTCACAAGAGAAAAACATGTGTATTAGTTTTGGGGAGCGTAGACGCTGTTAAACAGAGCCACCGCGTCCAATCCACATTTCACCCTGTTGAAAATGAAATGCTCAAAAGAGAAAAAATGGACAAACTCATTTTAAAATGAGTAATTTTGCTTCAAAATGAAAAACATGCTTGCCTCATTTATGAAATATCACACATTTTCAAATTAATAGGTGTTCACTTAATAATTTATTATAAATATATATGCTGAACTGTAAGAATATCTGTTATAAAATTTCTAAAAACTTAAACAGAAAGCGTCCAAACACAAATTTATTTTCTCAAACCTACAGAAATATATTTCATGGCAATTCGTACTGTTTTGTGAATGAATGCATCAATGAGAATGTATGTTTGGGAAATTGGGATTCATAATGGTCGATGCCAATTTTTGAGCATGTTAATATACTCAATAATAAACATATGGGATTTTTAAATTTGAGTATATTTACTTTGGAGCTATTTTGAGTATGTGATATACTCAAATTTGAAACAATTTTACTCAATTTTGAGTACTTTTGATCATTTATTATTTTCAGTGCAGTATCTAGAGATCTACGCATAAAATGCTTAACCCCAAAGATTTAACATCGAAATTGAATTTTGATGAGGATAAGTCTAATAGTTCTTCTTCTTCTTTTTTTTTTTAACCCCTCTTAACCCCAAGTATTCATCAAAATCTTTATATCAACTTCCGAATAAACCCAGTTTCTGTCATATGTTACGCGCGTTAGATAAAGGATTAACAGAGAACGTGGATTTTCCTGAAGATAAGAATAAGTTTTTTTTTTTTTTTTTTTTTTTTTTTTTTACCCCAAAGAACCCCTAACCCGAAACTTTTATAATTTTTTTTTTTTTTTTAATTAGTTTCCCAGTAAACCCAATTTTTGCCATATGTTGCAAGTGACCGACACAGATTAACAGCGAAAGCGAGTATTCTGGAAGATCACGATAATTCCAATCGTTTTCTTTTTTACCTCCAAAAAACCCCAACCCCAAACTTTCAACAAAATCGTTGTATCAGTTTTTGAGTAAATCCAATTTTTTCTGTATGTCACAAGCTTTCGAAAAAGGGTTAACAGCAAACGCTAACTTACCTGTAGATAAGTCCACTTTTTTTTTTTCCTTTTGTTTAACCCCCTAGAATCCCTAACCTCAAAACTTTTATCAAAATCGTTAGAACCGTTTCCCAAATCCCCTAGATTATAGGATATATGTATTTCAATAGATTCAAGCTTCAGTAATCAATTTACAGGAAAAACACATTTATTGAATTATATATATATATATATAGTACTGATTTGGAATCTAGTGTCATTAGTTTCTTAGATTTAAAAATTATTCTTAATAGTCATGGCCAATTAGAAATTGACTTATATGATAAAAAGAAAGATTTTCCCTTTAAGGTTAATTTTTTTGCTAATTTTAAAACATGTTTACATAAATCTGTATTTGTCAATATTCTTCTTAATTTTAATCTAAGTATCAAATATTTAGTGTCTGATAAACATCAAAAAGTACAATTTCGATTCTTTAAAAATTTAGCATTAATTAATGGCTATCCCAAACACTTAATTCAAAAATTCTTTTAACCATTTATTTATTTATTTTATTATTTTTTCCCCTCATAATCTTTATTCCAATTTAAATTTATGCCTAAACATTAGGTATTATTTTATGGTTAGTATGTATCTACAATGTTATTTTGTATGTTTGCTATTTAGTTAGTATGTATCTACATATGCTATTTTGTAAAGATATTACATTTATTTTATTTCTATTTTTCTTACATTATCTATTTATTTTTTATTTATTCATTTTAATTTATTTTACTATTATTTTCATCTCATTACTCTAGATGACAGCACTATTCACGTTATAATAGTTATTAATAATAATATGCTTACTTTTTAGGATTTGAATCCTTATGAATCCTTAATCTACCTGAATCCCACTGTGAATCATTTATATTACTCAATGGTCACTGCAATTTTGAACTAATTAACTGTGTGTTTAACTGAGATCGGATTGTTAAATTTTTACATGTGCATCGTATCTTCGTTTCTTCTGGATTGAATTTTTGTGTTTCTTTACATTGTATGGTATGATTTGAGTCCGTATCAAATATATTTTATTAAGTAATTTTGTATTTTTATTTTCATCTCCAATTTAATATGGCTTTGGATTATCATTTCAGGTAATAGTGTTATTTTGATCTTCATTTTTATGGATTTACTATGGATGTTTCGGGCCTGTGAACAAAGAAATTCTTAGCTTTTGCTTTCTTTGTGACAGAAAAACATCCATTTCTTAGCATATTTGCATTCTACCAGGCCCTTGAAAACGTTAGAATGCAAATTATGCTTTTTTCTCATTCCAATTTCCAAAATTCATTTCGATTTATCTTTAATTCCTTTCTGATTTGATATGAGTAGTCTTCGCTTATGATCCGAATAATTGTTTTAATGCTGAGGTTGAATCATCTTTGAATTTCAAAAAAAATTTTTTGCACTGATATTATTATATTAATGTATTACTATATATATAGTTATATATATATATATATATATATATAAATATTTTAGTCTATATAAAAATATTGATAATTATTTAATTTGTCTTCATATAAATAATTCCGAAGCAATTTGTAACTGAATCATTCATAAACAACATTAAAATGCTTTAATAAGCTTTCAATTATAAAAATTTCATTATTTAAAGTTCAAATTCAAAAATTATCTTTACGTTCAAGCTTTAAAAATCAATTTACAGTAACAACATGTTTATTTAATTAATGATATCTGAGTTGCTTAAGTATTACTGTGCTTGTGAAGTTAAGTGCGTAAATTTAAAAATATGTTTAATAATTTAAATTTTTTATGTTTGTTGAACAACTTTTGTATTAGATCATGTTTCTATAAAAATACCATATTAAAATTGAGATTTTTACAGTATTTGAAATTGCTAAATAATTAAAAATATGTTAAATAAGAACTCTGTTAAAACTTGGTTTTTATGTCTGACACAAATTTTGTATTAAAGACGTAGTTTAAATTTAAGTAAATATAAACTTTTATGTGCTAAATTAAATGTACATAAACAATTTTTTTTAATTTAAATTTGTTTTTATTCCGTCTAGCGTATGCAAAATCAAAAATATGTTAATGGAGAATAAAATAAAAAAGAATGTGTCGAAGTAACCTATTTACTTTCTCTTACCCATAGGGTCGAGAAAGTATTGTTTTAGGGTCAAATTTTCGAACGTGAGTTTTTGTTACATTTACATGTTCTGAGGTCCCCTGAATACGAAAATCACGTTTTTAGCAAATGGTCTGTGTGTCTGTTATCAGCATATCTCAAGAACAAAAAGTATCAGAAATTCCAAACTCGGTGTATCTGGGATGCTACAGTGAGCTTTTCGTTGAGATGAAGTAAATGTTTCGTGTACAGGGACACTCGAAAGTATTCAAATGCATAACGTCTATGGGGGGAATTGCAGGTAAGTAGAGTTTAACATCTATAGACTGCACTAAACCAAATGAAACGAATATATATTTTTTGTGATAGAGATAGTCAACTGGGAAAAAAAAATTGTGTATTTATGAGCCTCGCGTCCCGCCCTGGAGGGGAAGGCGCCCCTCGAGGGGAGTAAATTTTTATGATGGGTCTCTTTCAAAAGAGCTCGCCAATACTTTAAAACAAATGGTTGAACCATCGATCTGCGGTAATTAAAAATAAAGTTATCAACTTTTTTCATTAACAATTTTTTTTTTTTTTTTTTTATGTAATATTGAGAATAAATTCAACTCTTTTTTTTTTCTTTTTCGATATTTAGTGTTATACTACTTGTCTAATATGGAAATCGTCTGCATTATCATAAAAGATAATTTGTTTAAATAATAATTTTAATAAATTATTTTTTAAAAGCAGAATTATTTTTTAATAACTGAATTAAATTCTATATAAATGTGGGTGCATTAATGAAATGGGGGGTCGAGGGGAGCGATACAGAACTAAGTATCATATAAAACTCTTCCGAAGCCTAATTTGAATTAGTTAACATAGGTTTACATAACAGAATTCATTATCTTACCTCTTAATCTCCAACCTGTATTTATAGTATTAAATTTCAGGGTAAGAGAAAGTAGTCTGAGTGACACACCAGATTATTATTATTATTATTATTATTATTATTATTATTATTATTTCACACGAGTAACAATACACCGGGTGATTATAATTAAAGTGTCGACTTTAAAACGATCTAACTTTAAAACTACCTGTTAGAAACATTTGATATTTTACCCGAAAAATCGTAAGGCAATGGAATTTTGTTTGATGAAAGAAAATAAAGTATAGTTCCAAAATATGCCTATAAATGGCGCTGTCAGTGTACTATCAGAGGAAACGTTAAAATGGATTCATTAAACTCAAGCATGTTGTTAACAATAAAATAGAATTGGAAGAAACGATAAATTCCAAGGGTTTACAACAATATATTTAGCAAAATATAAGCATACTTGTTTGCAGCGAAAACAGTGAGAGTGACAAAAGAAAGAGTGGAGCTTCATGAAACAAAAACCTTACGGATGATCAACGGCACATTTTGGATCGATTTTTTTTCCCTTTTCCAAACATAAGTTCACCGTTTCAAGATTCTTTTGGTAAAATATCAAGTCATTCGGATCGTTAGTTTTAAAGTTAGAGCGATTTAAATTCACAAGTTTAATTATAATCACACTGTATGTATGTACGTATATAAATGTATATATATATATATACAGAGAGAGAGAGAGAGAGAGATTTTAATGCACTACAAAATTATATGTATATGGATATAGATATAATTTTATTATGTTTAGGCATTAAGATGGATAAAAAAAAAAGAAAAAAAAAAAAAATGAAATTGACGTTATTAAAAAACGCGTAAACATCAGTAGTTGTGGCTTGGCCTCATAAACATTTTTGAATATATATTGTGTGTAAAGAGTGGAGAAACAATGATAATAACTGATTTATTTAACTAGCACGGGGTAGGGAGTTACTTGGATTTAATCTCTCAATAAAATAGGAAAGAGAGCTCAAACAGCAACGCTTTCCCGTAAAAATAAGCATGCCTTTCCCACTTTTCTTCTCAGACGGATCTGCTGTCTTCTACTTTCCGTGAGTTGCCAAATTTCGAAGAAGAAATCTGTCTTCTGTTTCTAGCTTGCTTCCCAATGGTATTTCCTTGAGCAGTAGTTATTGCGTCATCTGTTGGATTTGTAGTTGGAAAATAATGGCGGAGCGTAGAATAACATTATCCGACATTTATATATATATATATATATATATGTCATCGTCAGTCTGCGCAGGAATACTAAATTTTGAAATATCTGCAAATTTTTAGCGATTTTTATGTAGTTTTTTTTTTTTTTTTTTTTTTTTCTTTCATTTGATATTAACTAAATAATTGTAGGATAGTGTCAATATGTTGATAATACTTCTAAAATATAATACAATTTTTACATGAAAAAAAAAAAATCAGGAGTTTAAAATTCTGGGGAAAAAAAATAAAAAAAATCAGAAATGTCTGAAAATTTATACCATATTGTAATTTGAAAATGTTAAACGGAAGACCAGAAAAAAAAAAATCTTTTTTTTTTTTTTTTTATTACAGTAACACTAAAGTCATTTTATATAAACAAATGAGAAAAGACACAGAAACTACACAAAAAATTTCAGATGTTTTAAAATTTAAGCTTCTCGTGCAGTCTTAAGATGGTATCCAAACAAATTATGCATAGGAAAGATCTGACCAAGACACAACTATTTATAGGTGCTCGTTTTCCATAAGACCAATTTTGTTATTTTTTGTATCTATCTTAATAGACTTCTATCATATCAGTATCATTAAATATTTGAGTTATTTCTTTTACCTCAAAAGATCGCCATTTCAAATGGATAGAACCATAGTACTCCACTTGAAACATTTTTTGCCGTGAAATAACTTGAATACTTGAGTAAATTGAAAAAGTTACTTAAGCGTCGGCAAAAGAATTATCGGCAAAAAAATAAGTTAAAGTGTTGCCACAGGCGACCTTTTTTTTTTTTATATATATTCTTCTCGTACCAGTATTTCCAAAAAATAAAATTTGTAATATATTTTGGAAGATAAATCTGCATTTTACCTGCATAAATTTATTATAAATTTTATGTTGTGCAAAAATAGAAATATGAAAAAAAAAAAAAAAAAAAAAAAAAAAGAGAGAGAGAGTGTTTTTTACATGGCACGTTATTAATTTGACAATCTAATTATTTTACACACGCTTCAAAAATTATTTTTTGTGAAAAACTCGTAATTCTATTATTGGCTCGTAACTCTTACATGATTTTATTTATTTACTAAAATTTGTGAGTTCACGAGAATTTTTTTTTTTCCTGAAAAAGATTTTTTACATTGTGGTTTAAAGTTGGATCTACAAATTAAATACGGAAAAAGGCATGTGGAAAATCCTTTATGAAGTTTGGATTCTAGAAAATACATAAAAACTAGCACATTGTTTGATTGACAATTTTATTTCGCGCATCAGTAGTTAAAATTATTTACTCTAAATCCTCATATTTCAGTGAAAATTAAGCATTTGCAATTTATGATTCAAAATATTTTTTCTCTAATATTTTGTCATTTTTTCTGCCATAAATTAATGATTTTCTAATAGAAAATCTTATTTTCTTAGATATTTATGCATTTATCTCAAAAAATTATACAAACGTTGCTGATAATAACAGAAATCACTTGTTAAATTTGCAAGTCATTTATAGCATCTTATGATACAGGTTAATCCAAAGTATTGGTGCTTTTCTTTGACTGTTTGTTCATTCCCTAATTACCCTCGTGACTAAATCGTTACTTGAAAGTTTGAGTTTATGTATGTTTTTTGCTTGTTTGAAGTTCAAGACAGTTTCGTCAAGTACTTTTATAGAAAATAATATATATATATATATATATTGAAATACATCTATTTAAATAAACCGAAATTTATTAATTAACAGCTTGCAAAACAATCGAAACAATAAACTAACTCAACGAAATCTCAACAGAAAAACATAAACTGAAACGAAATTTATGAACAAATAATTTAAGAAACTTTTTAAAGGAAGAAGGCAGGTGTCAAGACTTGTGACTTGCCTCTGGGGTTAAACTAGTTTTCTGCCGGAAACACACTCCAGCCTGCCAAGACCAGAAAAAACAACAAACTACACTGAAATTAAACCTTAAACAAAAATTGCCATTTTGAAACTCAATCTCCACCAGCCTCGATAACTGACATCACTTCACTTCGGTATTTTTTTTTTTTTTTTTTTTTTTTTTTTTTTTTATAAAACCTGTCAGCAAAAATTTAACAAACTTAATCGGATCAATAGCTTGCCTTTAAACACGTATATCATTTAATTTATCGGAAGTTCCAGAACTTAGTCTATGTACACGTCTAATTCCATTTTATATATATAAAGTGAAAACTCTTAATTTGATCATCCACTGTATATAGGTCTTACACACACCTATAATATATATGCATAGTATTAACATTTATTTCATATATGTATAACACACACACGCACATTTTATAGATAAAATATATTGGAAGTAGTGTGTGTATTTAATATTTTGCAGAGTGTAAATAAATTTTAAGCAAAGTTAGTTTGTTGATTTATTTTTGATACATTCTCTCTTCCATAAAACTATTCCCGACTAATGACGCCTTTAATCGATTTATTTTATTTGAAATATATCGTTTTCTTATTACGGTACTATCGAATATAGATTTTTTTTTTCTTTTAATGAGAGGAAATTTTCCTTAAAAGAATTCAGAACTTAATGCACTAGTCTTAAGTGTTGAAAACATATTATAGTGTTATTAATGAACTGCAATTATTAAAAGATTTGATTTTTAAAAGTTAATATTCTTTGCACAGATTTTGTATAAAATGCGTGTTAATTATATATGTTATATTGTTTTGAAAAAAAAAAAAAATGGAGAACAGTCACAATATAATAATGAAAATTATATTAGGTCGAATTGATTTTTAAGAGAGGTAAAAGTGATCAATTTAGGATTCAAAAAGGAAATCTTTCCCTCATTATCTTAGTGCCCTAACAACTGCGTTATAGCGAGAGATAATCGAAAGCACAATTTCCTCATGTAAAAGTCGGAAATATTCAAACTTTTTCATCTACTCTGAGAATGCAGACACAGATCCAAGGATGGAACTTTTATTTATTAGGTCGTTGCAAAAGTTCGTGCGGACGCGAATCATTTTATTATATCCAAAGACGAGAGCTTTTATCGCCGTGGTATACATTTGTTATTCGAAAAATGGGCAAAGGTTGTAGAAAGTAATGGAAGTATTTTGATTAAAATTTGTCATTTGATTTGATGTATTTTTATGAAATGAAGCAATAAAAAGCCGCACGAATTTATGCGAAGACCGAATATTATATGAATGAAATGGACTAAATACAAAATGACAATGGGTGATCAGGAAGTACAGCATAGACTATTTATACATTTTTTTTTTTTTTTTTTTTTTGATGGATTAGGCGGATTATTATTATTATTTCAGAAGATCGAAAAGAGACGTGCCCATGATTCGAATCGGGGACATTTGAATTTCTGTTTCAGCCTTTCTTTTATGTTAATAAAAAAATCAATGATATTTCAAAAATATTAAATCCTCCTAAAATTTAAAATACTACTACTACTAATAATAATAATCCAATGAGTTGAAGTGGCTTAATTTTTATAATTTATTTACACGAACAATTTAAAATCACAGATTGAATCTTTTTAAAACGTGATTTTAACTTTGACTTATTGTGGAAATTTAAAATAGATCATGGCTAAATTATCATTGATGTTTCAAAACGATTTTTTTTTTTTTTTTTTTTTTTTACATTATATATATACATATACATATATATATATATATATATATGTGTGTGTGTGTGTGTGTGTGTGTGTGTGTGTGTCTGTGTGTGTATATCTTAAATATATACATCACTAAAACTTTCATTAAAAGCAAAAAATGTAAGATCGAATGTTGGTGCATAAATTATTTCCATTGTATAGCATTCAAAATTGTATCTAAGTAATACATAATTAATTAAAAATGAATATTAATAAGTATATGTAAAAATATTCAGTACACAAAATATTTAAAGTTTAAAAGAAAAAAAAAAATAAAGATTTTAAAAATTTAAAACATGTTTCGACTTTGAAATCAAACTATAGAAAACAACTACTCATTTTTAAAGTAAGAGCATCGATTGGGTTTTTCGAGAAATATGAGAGCTGTTTCATTTCCTACATTTTCATATATTTCTCAACTTTGATAAATGCATAAAAAAAGAAGAAAATATCAATAAAAAACGTATTTCACATATGAAATTTATGATTTTTCGAGTAACATGTTGCGTAAAAGAAAATGGAGGAAAAAAATAGAAAACTGAAATATGATTGAAATAAAATACTCAATATATATATATGTGTGTGTGTGTGTGTGTGTGTGTGAAATTAAACTATGTTTTGGTCACTACAGAACTTTTTTCTATACTTTCTAATGCATATTCACGCAGTACAAATTAAATCTATTATTTATAAAAGCTATTTTCCATAATAAATGCAAACGATTTTCATCTGACAGATGCAAGAAGAAATATGGAAAAGAATGCCAATTTCGTTCTGGTAGCTGAAAAATGTCATTTTCTACGATCTTTTCGTTTTTGGTAAAAATGGAGAAAATAAAAAAAAAAATAAATAATTTTAATTTATCACAAATCCACTCGTTTCAAAGGTATTGTCAAGTTCTTATGATAGCCATATTGATAAATTACGTCCGAGGGTACCCCTTACCAAGGGGGTACTTTCCCCCACGAACCGAAGAGGATGCTTTTACGTACACACAAATTTTTCCCTCGTTGAATAGTACTTTCATAAATATAATGACTTTTAATTTTACATTTAAAGGGTAAAAATAATTCTTATTACGTACATTTATACGAAATTTTTTTATACTATCATATGAAAAAATTTATTAAGAAAATGGAGTGACAGAGCCACCTGTTGAAAGATTCATCCTCAAATGTAACTATCTGATATTTAATGTCAGAACTATTTTCAATAAATTTCCAACAAAATACGAACTTCGGTTACATTTAGTTGAAAGATTTGTGAGATACACCTTCCACATTATTTGATATAAACACACACAAACATTTTCTAAAAATGGTCAGATCGTGTTAAGGACATCACAAAATATGTAAATCTACCAAAAACAGGGAGTCGGAAATATTTACGAATCGAATGCGGTAAAAAACACATTAACTTTAAAAAGTAAAACATTTAAATATCTAAATACGGCGTTTTAAAAATAAGTGCTAAATTAAAAAAAAAAAAAAAAAAAATCTGGTGGGAAACAAACACTCGACTTCAAATCACCTAGCGTCACAGGTATTGTATGCCCTTTTAGGAGATAATGAGATCAGAAGACATAAAATTGACCTAAGAAAGTAGATACTTAACATTTTTCCGGAAAAAGAAAGATGATACGCGTATAAAGACGCATAAAACAATTTGAATAGCGAGTTTAAAAATAAGAAGAAAAGAAAACCGATTAAGCAATTTTTTTAATCCGAGGCCTAAAACTAATCTACCTAATCAGGATGACTGCTATTTATCTTATACTATTAAGTGAGCAATATTTGTATATTTCACTGTTCTCGAAAACGGTAGCTCGGACAGTGACGAGATTTAACACAAAGGTGCCCCCCGAAGAATCATTGTGCACATCGAAGTCAGATTTTCGAATTTTTGATTAGTTTTTTCTTAATTAATTAAAATGTGAAAATAATAACCTTCTAATTTCTGATTAAAAAGCCATTTAAATTTTAACATTTTATCCATAATTTAATTGTTGCCAATTTTTTTTCGACAAAATAATAATAATTATTTATTTGAAATGAGGAAAATAAATCAGAAAGATTAGAAAATAAATTAGAAATATCAGTCGCATCGTTACAAATAAGATACCAGATGAAAGGGAAATTTTTTGTAAATCCGATGCATTAAAGAGCTTATCAATCGGATGATTAGTTTTTTCTTAATTAATTAAAATGTGAAAATAATAACCTTCTAATTTCTGATAAATAAGATATTTAAATTTTAAAATTTTATCCATAATTTAACTGTTGCCAATTTTTTTTTTCGACAAAATAATAATAATTAAAAAAAAAAAAAAAAAAAAAAGTACATTTATTTAAAATGAGCAAAATAAATCAGAAAGATTAGAAAATAAATTAGAAATATCAGTCGCATCGTTACAAATAAGATACCAAATGAAAGGGAAAATTTTTGTAAATCCGATGCATTAAACAGCTTACCAATCGGACAATTAGATTTTTTAAAATTAACTAAAGTATGAATTTTAGGGGGCAACAGCAGAAGATTGTATGGAACCCGTTAGGAGAAAAAAAAATGAAAAATCTGCTTCACATTAAGTTACATGATTTTTAAGTGGGATTAAAAATTGCAGTTTTCAAATTCTTTTAAATTTTTTCTCACGAACACAAAAATATAATATACAGCCTGTACCCCACAAGACCAACTTGCATTTCAAATTTCATCAATTATTTTCGTAAATAAACAAAAGTTATTATTATTTTTTTTCAAATTAAGTTTTATTCTATCTTCGAAAAGATTTATGTGATCATAAATATAATAATATATATAGATCTATCATCCCCATATTATCGTGCAAAGATTTTTGATGCCGAAAAAAAAGCTTTGGAGTCAGCCATTAAGTGGTATTGAAGGAAAAAAGGAAAAAAAGAAGAATGAATTTGAAACTATATCTGGAGCTTTTCATTCACCTTTAGTAAATAAATTATTCATGAATTTTATTTGCTAAAACATTCGTGTGTATTCCCCTGCGTATTCACTCGGGGAAAGACTGCCATATTTTGGTAAAATTGCCGTCTTTTCCCGAGTGAAAAGGAATCACTTTTTTCTCCCCAATGATCAATCTATATATTATTACTATATCTATGTATGTGATACGATACATTAATAATTTGAGTTTTAAAAGTTTTTTAAAATAGATTATTTAAACTCTATGAACCATATTTTTATTTTATCAGTTTCATTAACAGATCCTGCTGGGCGATTTTTTAAATTTTGGTGTTGAAGTACACCGAACGTTTTTCGACAAGAAGTTTAATATAGCAACAGCCATTTTAATCTAAGTAGCGCATCAAATATATAAAAACATAAATGATTTATTTTTACACAAAATTTACAGAACAAATGCAGTTTTCAAGATAGGAAATTTATTTCAACAAGCACTATTTTAAACCTAAAAACCATTAAAAATATAAGCAGAATATAAAGGATTCTTATGTATAAACAAAAGAGAGTCTGATAAAATTATTAGCAAAATAGTCTTCCCCTTTTCATACAAAAAAAAAAAAAAATCCATCGCTAATATGGCGACAAAAGTTCAAAAGCCGCCAATGGAGCGACATAATGAAGTTGTGTAACACGATATTGCTTACCTATTTATTTATTTTTATATATAATAATCACTATGCTAATTTATCATACAAACAAATGAGCCTCTGTGTGTTACTGCACTTGCACGCTGTCGAACAGAAATATTTGAAAAATTCAAATTAATATTTAAATAAATAAATAAAAATATGTTTAATGGGAAATATATATAACCATAAAAAGATTAGTTGTCTAAAATACGGCAGAAATAGCGCTCATAGCATATTGTTACAAGGGATTAAGTCTTATTGTTACAATGGATTAAGTCTAAAATGGTGACAAAAATTCAAAAGCCGCAAAAGAGAACTATATTAAGGCTGTACTATCAGGTTTACAACCCATGAATTATATATAAACACAAAAAATTAATTGTCTCATGCGACAGACGTAGCCGGTCACAGCATATTGTAATATTTGGCGTGAAATTGCTGTCATTTAATGGTTGATTGGATAAACAAAATAAACATATGAAATAACGTAAAAGCAAATATTATGTTGTCTAAACCCAGTTACATTTGAGTCCACTCCGAGTTACATGTGAACAACACGTATAGTGTTGTTCACATGCAACTGGGATTCAAATATAATAGGGAAACTCCAATTTTTTCGATACCATCTATTTCGAAACTGTTATATAATAAGCACCTAAATGGAAGCTCATTGGTAAACTACTGTCGCAGGTAATAGAGACAAGCGCCCGAGTTGCAGTGGATGACCAAATCGCTGCTGAATGCAGCAGGGACCTGAAGCGAGCTTTTGAACAATTTCAGTAATTTATTTTATTTTATTTTTATAAAGCTATATAGAAAAGAGTTTCCTTTAAATTTAGTGTCCAGCGAAGCGGGCAAAGCCTGCTAGTATGTATTAATCTCGTAATGCTTAAGAAAGGCTCTCTAAAATGTGTTTATGTAACTATTTTTAAGAAAATCATTCGAGCCGTTTTTGAGATACCGACTTTTACCAAAACTTGGCATACTCAGTTGTCGATCGAAAAACAACAATTGCATGCAAGATGATGTCTGAAAAATGGTTAATATGGCGAATTTGAAAAAAAGAATTTGTACAATCGTTTTTAAATTAACGCATTTGCGATACACGAAATTGAGCTATTTATACAAGACACCATTCATTTTCCTGAACTAACCAACTATATCGTACGAAAGGATATCTAATAGAGTATTTATATAGCAACTTTGAATAAAATTGTTAGAGTCGTTTTTGAGATACGGACTTATGGTCTCATTTCCGGTTCCCAATACCCCGGTTTCGATTTTCCAATTTTCAACAAAAGTTGGATATGTCATCTGTACAGTCGGTAACAAAAGTCTCCGAACACTAGCAAAAATTCCTATATAAAAAAAGTACATTTAATACAGTTTTGTTAAATAAATCCTAGTCGAATCCTCTTTTTAGACTGACTAAGGACAGGATTCGACAAGGATTTATTTAGCAAAACTGTATTAAGTTTCCTTTTTTTACATAAGAATTTTTGCTAGTGTTCGGAGACTTTTGTTACCGACTGTACACATAGCCCGTCTCAGTTTTGAAGTTTCGTAGCTCTATCTTTATTAGTTTCGGAGATATGATGCGTCAGAACGTACCCCACACACATACATACACACACTTAGAAAATATTCTGTAACGGACATCTAGAATCTAAATTGTGGCTCTAGAAAAAATAGTTTCATGCCATCCTTATAAATTCTAGTCCCCTTGGATAGCGAATTCTAGAAGCCCCTATTAGAATTATAGAGCGTTTGCGTATATTCTCGAGGGCAAAGTTATTTAAAAAACTCTGCAAATAAATGAGACTACAAGAGACGGGTTTCAGCAATTATAATCATGGTTTATTACCAAATTCTAGAAAATCAAGCGAGAATTTCTCGCAATACAAATGATTCAGAATATTTTGAGTATACAGAATATTGTTTCACCATCTAGAAATGTGGACACTTGAAATTCTGGATATTTTCGTTTATTCAGTTTATTGGCGTGCCTTATGCGCATAGCACGGGAATCTCTATTTCTAGTTAAGGGATTTAAAAATGGCCACTTATTCATTCTAGAGGCAGGGCAGTATATATATATATATATATATATATATATATATATTTTTTTTTTTTTTTTTTTCTCAGTGCACACACTGAAGAATTGCCAAAATCTAATTTTTTGAACTCATGAGGCCTTAAAGTGTGTAATTCAGGTGAAAACGGAATATCGAATATTCGGATCAAATACAATATTTAAAATACTTACGGTAGTCGGATAATGGAAGTAAAAATAAAAGTAACATAAGCTTCGTATGAATAAAATCATTTGAAATGAGAAAAATGGAATTGAAAAAAGAAATTAACTGACTTTTAATTTATACTGCGTGAAATATTGTTAAACATTTTTTTTTTCTGCAATGAAATACACAGACACTATATTTCTAAAATATAAATTTAGAATATTTGAACAATAAAACATAATATTTTTTTAATAGGTCAGTATATTTTGCAGACTTAGGAACCCGATTTGTAAAAGTAAAAAATTCTTTACAAAATAATACCATACTTATAAGAGTGCTACCAATATTAAAAGTAGACTGACACATTTAATTTACAATAATTTAAAATATATTTTTTACTTTCTATTATCCATGTACACTAGTTTCTAAAGTGAATGAAAAGTTAAATAGTAGCTATTTCTAAAAATGTTCCGAATATGCAGCATGTCGACAAAGTCTTTTTACATTGAGAAAAAAATTTATACCGCCTTCATCTAGAATGAATAAATGGTCATTTTCTAAATCTTTAAACTAGAAATATAGATTTCCGAGCAATGCGCATAAGGCATACCAATAAACTAAATAGACGAAATGGTCGAGAATTTGTAATCTGCACATTTCTAGATGGTGAAACAATATTCTGATTTTTTTTTTTTTTTTTTTTTTTTTATTACGAGAAATCTAGAAAAATTACGATTTTCTAGAATTGGGTCATAAACCAAGATTATAGATGCTGAAACCCGGCTCTTGTATTCACATTTATTTGGAGATATTTTTAAATAGGTTTGTCCTCGACAGTATAGGCAAACTCTCAAGAATTCTGATAGAATTCACTTTCGAAGGGGACTAGAAAAAAAATTATAAGAAATTTATAAGGATGACATGGAACTATTTTTTCTAGAGCCACAATTCAGATTCTAGATGCCAGTTATAGAATTTTTTTCTCAATGTATTGTCGTGCCTTATACTCATAGTCTATATTTCTAGTTTATGGATTTAAAAAAGGACCACCTGTTCGTTCTAGATGAAAGCGGTATATATTTTTTTTCTCATTGTACAAATACTGGCATTTATTAAATGAAATGCTGAACACATACAAATTTGAAAATTATTTCATTTAAAGATATAAATTATTAAAGATTTTTGCAGCAATTAATGAACCTCTGTATGCACACTATTAGCTGCGTGAATGAAATCAAGGTAATTGTCGATTTCCAGCCACGTCTTTTGCAACAAAGTGTTCACTGAGAAAAAAAAAAATATTCCGTCTACCTCTAGAATGAATAAGTGGCCATTTTCTAAATCCCTTAACTAAAAATATAGATTTCCGATCTATACGCATAAGGCACGCTAATAAACTGAACAGACGAAATGATCGAGAATTTCTAGTTTACACATTTCAATATGGTGAAACAATATTCTGAATATTCCGAATATTCTGACTTTTTTGTATTGCAAGAAATTCTTGCTTAATTTTCTAGAATTGGGTAATAAACCAAGATTATAATTGCTGAAATCCACCTCTTGTAGTCTCATTCATTTGCAGAGATTTTTAAATAACTTTGCCCTCGATAATATAGGCAAAGGCTCTGGAATTCTAATAGGTGCTTCTAGAACTCGCTTTCCAAGGGGACTAGAATTTATAAGGATGACATGGAACTATTTTTTCTAGAGCCATAATTTAGATTCTAGATGACAGTTACAGAATTTTCTCTCCGTGTTATCAACAGTTGTGATCCGTTGATTCAAGTCAGTGATATCCAACACCTTTTTCTGTCATACTTGATCTTTAACATACCGCTACCGAAAAAAATCCCGTTATGTCAGGTGATTGCAGTGGGCAGAAAATTGGACCATTTGGTCCAGTTTATCGACCTAGAAATGTTTAATGAATGAAATTACGAACATCGAGACCCCAAAGCGGCGAGATGCACTATCTTGCTGGAGAAAGACGTTTCGTTGATGATTATCCAACTGTGCATGGGGCCATAAATTCAGAAAACATTGTAACATATACCTGCAGTTAATGATTTCTGTACGAAAAAAATCAGTGACACCGCTGCATGTCAGGCCCCAGCACATACTACTTTTGGATTATCGCTATCGAGTTCCTTACTCTCATGAGGGCTCTCTGAACCCCAGACATTCGCATTATTTGTATTGATTTTCGCTGAAACTTAAAACGTTGCCTCGTCACGGAAACATAATCGATTTTGGTAGCCATTTTGATATCTTATGATCCTAATACACCAAAATGTTATCTAAAATACACAAAACTATAATTTATAAACAATACATAGTAGGTATTAAATAAATATATATATATATATATCTGACTACTACGATGTTTTAGAAATTAGGACATGTATAAGCTTAAGAAATTGAATGTGTCAACTTGATATAGGGAAATTGTTTTCAATATAGTTTTTATTTTAGTGACACATTGAAGCAACACAGCACAGCGATATGTAATGCTTTCAATTATGTGAATGGTGAGTTTTCTAAGAAGTCAGAGCCATCGCAAATCAGTTGTAACTGTAACAAGTGTCTGAGGACTGGAATCATGGGCAGTAACACGTCTTCCTAAATCATCTACACATGCTCATTGGGAATACAATGGTCAAGCTCTCATTCCATGAGCTGAAGATAATCCTCCATGATGCGATGTGGTGTTATCGTCCTGTAGCAGGAATTCATTACCTGCTTCACCGGCATAGCGACGCACATAAACATGAAGGATGCCATTTCTACAGATGTCTGTATTTATAGTTCCCCGAGAACTGGTATGGAAATCTGAACACCCCGCCAAAGAGATATAACACCAAACACAGACATTGCCTCTTCGGTATGAAACTTCTTATGGAACCTTTTTATATATGAACCAGAACTCATTTGTGAAGATAACAGGACTCCATTGTTTAAACATCCAGTGGGCGTGTTGTCGTGTCCGACTCAAACGTCTCTTATTATAATGTCAGATGACCGACATACAAATAGATTGTCTCTATGAATAAAGTACACTTTCGTAAAATTTTCTAAAGATAGTAGACATTAACACCAACATCCCGGTATCTCCAGCTGAGGCAGAACTAAAATGAGTGTTGGTTGCAGTTCTATTCTTTCCCACATATAAGCGTAAGTATTGGGCGTTGTTGGTTGTCGTAATACATGATCGTCGTCGTTAGCTGAAAACACTGGATGAAGAATCAATGATTTGAAACTGCTGTTTCCTCTTTTACTCATTTTTCGAAACTTTTGTTTAAACAACTTGAATCATTAATTAATCCTGTCTCTAGCAGCCTTTGTAATTTTTTTTTTTTTTTTTTAGTTTTTAAATAAACGTTCCGGGGGAGGGGACTAGCATAGCTAGAATCACTCGACACCACTCCTGAAGTGGTGAGCGGCCCCTCCTCCCTGTTAATCCCTGTTAATCATTAAATAATTTAGTAAATAATCGAATGTGAATAGCGTAATAGAGAATTGTAATATTTTTATTCATGTTTGAATATTTGTGGAATGGGCGGCAGTTTATCTGAATACTTTTGAGCATCTTTGTGAAAAATAAATAAATAAATAAGAAAGCAATTTGCAGCACTGACAAATCTTTAAAAAAAATTTCTAAATTACGCATCAGTTTTAGTCTCTTAAATAATAATAATGATAATAATAATAATAATGAACTTCACTTAATAACCCCCAATACGAAGTGATATGGATAAATTATTTAAATAATTTTCGCTTTAAAACAGCTATAAATAATGGGCACATCCTTTCCGATAAGGATTACACATTATAAAAAAAATGTAACGTATCTAAATTTTATAATATAAACAATGTAACATTATTAAAACGAGATTCATTTAATTTGAGTCAATAAATCGCAATGTTTAAAAATGCAATTTTGTACCTGTTTAAGAAAAAAAGACAAATATTATACTTATCAAAATTTATACAGATGGTGATTGGTGACCTATAACATACGTACCAACTTTTAACTGAATCGGATAAGGCAATTAGATTTTAACACGCTTTGAATAATTTGAGTCCACAGGCCATAATACGAAAACATTATTTTCTCACTCTGCACAATAAATAACAGTTCTTCGCTCTTTTTAATCCGTAGAGACACTGCGAAGCTGACCTGTAACATACCTATTAACTTTTAATAGAGGTAACATAACTACTAACTTTTAATAAGGTATTTATAAGCAATCTTGTTGGTTCACACACATACACATACGTCAAAGTAAAAATAATAAAAATAAATTTAGGATAGTTCAAAATGTACAGTTATATTAAAATAGCATAATCGAAAAATTTCTTGATTACAATATTTTCCTAACATTGTAAAAGCTCGTTAAAAAAAGAAAAAAAAAACTGTATTTCATTGTGAGAACAAGTTCACACATATGTTCTTTTAAATATTTAATTTTTTTCTAAATAATTCAATTTATAATTTTAAATAAAAAAGTCAATTTATTAAGAATAGTTATGAAATTAATTCATTCATTTAACATATAAAATCTAATTTAATTTATTCCAATAAAAAGAACATTTTATTCTTTAATATCCTCTGAATTCAATTCATTCTATTATAAAAGGCAATCTCTATTTAATTTAATTTGTATTTTTACTAGGGGACTTATTCGTTTGTAGATAGATACATTTCCCCCTTTTCATCAACGGTATGTTCAATATCTCATTTAATTATAGATAGAAAATAATTTATTTGTCTAAATTACTTTATAATATAAACAGAAGGTGGCGCCAATAAAAAGTAATTACTTTAGTATAATTTATGTTGCCAAGCTTGGCTTTTTCTTTTGAATAACGGATGAAATTTTTAAATTAACCAATTAGAACATTCTTTTGGCGCTTTATTTGGCATTGGTTTATTAATTTCGGGTTTGAATTGGCGAATGCAATGGAGTACACCTTTTGCTTTCAAACAGTAAATATCTCTTGTTTACTGGTTTAGAAAACAACTGCCCTCGTTTGCTCTCCCTCTCTCTCTAACCTATAGAATTCTACGAGAACCGTGCAAGTGCTACTTGATTGTTCATCTTTTTAGCATAAAAATAAAAAACTATTTTATTTGAAATGACTGATGTTATTTTTGTCAAGTGGCACTCTCTTTTAAAAGGATCTATGGACTTCCAGCCTGGGTATTTTGGTAAGCAATGTACTTCATATTGGTTCCACTAATTTCACGGACAATGAAACTTCTTCACAAATCTTGGTGCCGTGACCAGTGGTTCTCTATTTTCTACAATGGTCAAGAGAGAGGGAGGGGCTGTATTCATTCTTATTTTGTTGAAAATCCTCATTATTCACAGTATACTCAAACTTTTCTCATGGATTACGCATACGCTTATCGGACATAACGGAGAAAAAGAAACAATTTAAGTTATATTACTGGACAAAAATGCCTCCGTTGATGAACTGGATCTCGATTTGCGCTACTAGCTGTCCCCCGTTCGACCGAATATGTCACCAAGCTTCGTCACTGATCAACAGTTAACTGTAGTATGATGCTTCCATATTTCTATGAATGTACAGTGCTTTTGAAAGTTTAACGATCTCTTGATATTTCAGCAGCTGTTTCTGTCCCAATCCGATCTTCTTCATTTCCGAATTTTGTGTATTCAAACCATGGCGTTTGGATTTATTTTGCCGTTTTCTAGTGTTTGTGCACATTTTTTTTTTTTTTTTTTTTTAAGGAACGTCCTAATCAAGTGAAATCTTATATTGACGATTGAAAATATACATTCAGGTATCCTACGTGTACAAACTATTGAAAAGCACATATGTATTGCGCAAAAGAGAAATTGTAAACGGGAAGAAAACTGCCTCTTTTATATGAACATCAGTGCTCATAAAATTTTTTAATTTTTGTTAAAGACATAATTCCAGAATTTTGTTTTCATACAAACAATTTCTTCATCAGATGATTGGGGAATATTAAATATGTTTTCAAAAAGATATTACAAAAATTAGTGAACTTTTAGGATGATTTGAATACAATTTCTCCAAGACTCTTTTCATGTGAGTATATCCATTTTTTCCATCACAGAATTTTTCCATAGACTGGGTATACTTTTAGTATTTAAAGCGTTTTCTTTACGTTTAAATTGCAAGTGTTTCATATATATATTATGTTTGGTTATGCTCGTAAATTTTCAGGTATTTTTAATGTTGAATTAAATTGTTTTGGGTCTTGTTTTAATACATTTAAGGGAAAATTAATTAATATATCGTTTCATGTTGTCTTGCATATTTATACATATGTAGATAGATTGAATACACTGGGAGTTATTGTCGAGTCATTTATAATTGATATGAGAATTTATCTATTTTTCTTTGTTATGTTTATATATGTGTTTATACTTATATTTGATCTGGTCAATTTTTATGAAGAAGAAATTTTATTAAATCTAATTTTTCAATACTATTGCTTGAAAATGGAGTGCATGAAAATGTATTATACGAATTTAAAATTTTGTTAGGATTTTAAATTTCTACAAATGATTTTTTTTTTTTTTTTAATTTCTCGATGGGTTTAAATAATAAACATACACATATTTTTTTTTTTTTTTTTAATTAGTTTTTATTTTTTTTTAGGAACTAGTGTAAATAATGTGTTAAATATATTAGAAAATGCACATTATAGTGTTTGAAATAACTTTACACCGATGTTTCCTATTTTTATGTTACACTTTCACATACACTTTTAAGCAAGCTATTTGAGAAATTTTGAAATGTAAACTTAATAATTTAATTTACATAGATGTAAAACTCATTTTTTACACTATTATTGCAAACAAACTATTTTTAGGGAAGTGTATAATTTTAATATACTTACAACAAATGTGTACATATGTACTTCCCATTTAAATTCACATTTACACACAATTTCCTAAAAAGTATACTATAATATTATAACTTATGGACTTTTACATAAATTTACATAAGGTAACAATTTAAAATTATAGTTAAAAAAAAAAAAAAAAAAAAAAAAAGAAATTGTGCATGCACTCTGATTTTCAGTAATATGTAGTAATATATTTATTTTCTCAAAAGTATTTTGCATAAAATGATTATGTATTTTTTAGCCAATATTTTTATTGATATGAATATATATGTACATTTAAAATTATGCTTTTACCCATGTCATTTACAAATTAAGTCACTTACATGAATATTTACCAAGAATTGATGACAAAAGATTTTTTTACTTCATTGATAGATAATGTTACATTGATAGATGATTTTCATTTTAACTCATTACTGAGGTCATGGCTTGGGATTGATTTTATCTGCTTTAATTAAGTTACATACGAAGGTTTTACACTGCAATATGTTTTTACAAATTAACAATCTAAATACTATAATCATGTATCACACTGAATTGATAATATTCATTTTTTTAATAAATTCAATTTTGGGCAATTTATCATAATGGCATTTTATTTTTATCTTGTGTATTTGTGCCCCATTGCTGTGTTGAGCGCCGGCTTAAATGCAGAAATGGTATTTTGATGCGCAGTGCATAATCCTTTCTCTTGATTTCTGGCCAAAAATTTGTCTTGAGTAAGGGTGTGCTTTGAGTAACTTAATTTGCATAATACACATTTTGTTACACTTTCATAAAATAATTGTAGCTATAAACATTTTCACAATTTAACATTTATAAAATATCAAGTAATTCTAGCCGTGTCAGTAGCTTAAAACTGTTTTGCTAGTTTTGATTTCTTATTTTACAAAACAAACTATGCATGATTGTGTAAATCTAGCCTGATCTGTTTTATTTAAAAAAGAGAAAACTTTGCTAGTCACAGTGTTATATATGCATAGTACACACAATCTAAAATATTTTCTACAAAATACACCATTTTTTTACATGTATATTTTTTTTCAGTTGTACAAAATATCTATTTGCCCATTTTTTAAACCTTTAAGGAAACACAAAAGTTTATAATTTTTTTACGCAATTTATTTATATTTTAATAATTGAAAGTTGTATTGCAGGTACTGGGTCTTGAATAAATTAAGAGAAAAATAATTCATCCACAGTCAAATAAAAAAAAAATTAAATACTTTGTACATTACATTTATTCAAACATTTACAAATCATATTCAGTTTTTTCCCTCTTACTGCATAATATATAATTATTTTTGGTCTGCTCAGATTGTTTTTGATATCCTAATAATTTTTGAATAGATCATAATTCAATTTTATTTTCATACAGGTATAAGTTTATCACCTTTCATATTTTTCAATATTTTTATTTTTTATTTTGCACGTTACAATTTTATTTATGGTATTGGCACAGAAATTTCATTTCTTCAAGACACATTTTTTTTTTTTTTTTTTTTTTTTTTTTTTTTTTTTTAACATAATAACGAACAATTAATTGCTGTACCAAATGTGATTTTGGTTACATAAAGTTATTTATAAGTTTTATTTTGACACACACAAAAATTAAATTTTACTTATGATGTGTTCACATAAACCTGGCTGGATCATCGAGATCTTGAAATATGTCAGTCGTGAATTAAACACCTCATGTCTTAAAATACAATCACACACTTACTCATTTTAAAATACATTATTTACTTCATTTGTCAATTTACCATATTTAATAATTAATGCAGTTAACTGAAGGTTATTTTTTTTTTAAATTATCAAATATTTTGAATTACACATTTTTTTTATTTTTCTAATTTACCTTAATTGACTATTTTTGTATAAACACATGATGATAGCAGTTGAATGTTTGTTGATGAAGAGAATTGTTTAAGAGAAATAATAAGATAAAAAAAAAAAAAAAAAAAAAAAAAAAAAAACGGAATTGATTTATGATCAATGAGATTAACTGATTTTTGTCAATGAGAATTCACGAATAAATATGCTAGCAGATTCAATCATATGAATCATATTTTTGTGTACACTTGTTGAAGGCAAATATAATTGCCGTTTAATTTTATTCCAGCTGATGATTTAAATTGTGTTGACGTATTCTGTTGAAAAGGTCAACCAATATTTATATATTTTGCATATGCACTGATTTATTTGAGTTGACGTATTCTGTTGAAAAGGTCAACCGTTATTATTATGGCCATGCTTTACATATTATTTGTGCTATTTTAAGAGGATCCTCACACACAAAAAAAAAGGGAAAAAAGAAAAAAAATAATAATTAAAGAAAAAAAAAGGCCTATATATATTTTTTTATGTGTACACTAATAAACATTTTTTTTTACTTTTTCTTTTTGTTTATATTTTAGTGCACGTTCAATTCGTGATTAGAGAGCTTTCACTACAGCTATGGTAATTTGTTTTTGTGGCAATTTATTTTAATTTTAATATATTGTGGAACACTTACAGACATATACTAAATTTTTTAATAGTTCCAATTATTTCAGTTGATAGTTTACAAATCTATTTAAATATTAAAACATATCACCCATTTGATTACAAGTTTAATTAGACTTACACATTTGCCCTGTAAACACAATTTTGTTGCTCTGGTTGTCAGTATAATAATGACTTCTATAATCTTTGGATTTCGACCATTATATTGGTTTCAACACCTGTAATTGTGTAGGGGACTTCTAATTTTTTACAACAATTTTTAAAGTTATAATTTAATAATTAATTCACACAAATAAAAAGAGTTTAAATTTATATATTTTTGTTGCTAGATCTCTATGTGTGTTTCCGCATATGTTTTCTTTTGGGTCGGAATTTCATTGTATTATTGGCTGATTTATGAGTTTGTCAGTCACAATACAAATGTATCCAATAGTATTATTTTATTCTCTTGTACACGCATGTTTTACCATGCTTTTCTGCATTATTATCAGACTTGGCCTCACAACCCAATGTTTGACACACACACACACACTTTCACAAAATTTTCTCTGACCCATTTAGTTAATATTTTATTGGTTCACATGTGGTGATGTCGTTTTACATTTTTGTTTATTAAATGTTTACAAGCATTTTTACACAAGAAAAAAAAAAAAAAAAAAAAAAAAAAAACTGGTTATATTAATAAAACACACATACACAAAAGTAAATAAGTAGATAAATAATTTTTATTTCTTTGTCAACTTACAGTAAATTCTAATATTTTTTTTTTAGAGTCTATGTGGTTTTCGAATAAAAATAAAGTCATTGATAAAACGTGACAAATCCGTACATATTCTGTACGTGTTAGAACATTTTTGGTTTACAAATAATTTCTTGTTTAATAAGTATTTTTTTTTTTTTTTTTCTTTCAACTTAAATTAAATACTTATTTGTTTAAAATTTCTCATTTAAAATAATCCCATTTTGTAATGTTTTGCACCACAGATGCATTTTGAATAGTACCTTGAAATCATCTGTGTGTTGCAAGAGGTAGTCTGTGCAGAAGCATGTGGCTGGTTCACTCTTCATTTTTTTAAGACTATTTCTTGCTGAGCAGTATTATAAAATTATCCGTGTAACATACGCTATGATTCTTGGGCAATATATGTAATATTGCTTAGGCTTGATAAAACAATAATTCAAATTAATTCTAAAACAATATATATTTAGAAATTTTGTAGTTTTTGACAATTTTTTTACATGGTTTTGTCTTGTTACATCTATACTAAAATGACTTTAATTTTTATCGCTGCCAATTTTGTTAAAAAATTATATAAATTAATTTTTCAAATACTAATTACTGGTTAAAGTTCTGTTCAGGAAAAGGAAATTATTTCATAAGAGTAAATTTTTAATAATTTTTGACCAACACAATATATTGAAATAAAGTTTGTTCAGAATTTCTGCAGAGAAAATAAATTATAATACAAAAAATAAAAATAATTTGTTTTTCTTTAAAACATCACTAGAACTATTACATGTGCGATCTTATTTCAACATAGGGCTAGATTTTTTTTTTTCCCTACACATTTTTTACACATAAGACATTTCATTATGTCTCTTTGCAGAATGCTGGTTGTCATCTTTTGCACAACATGAAGCCTCTTCTGCTTCTCATACAGTTCATTATGCTATGTTCGGTATGGCATCACAAAACCATGTTGGTCATAGCTATTGTACTATTCTACACTCATTTTGTTAAACATTTAGATTTTCACGTGCAGAATAAATTTTTTTATATACTCTAAAATTGTTTGGAATATTTTTCATATTAATGCTATATTATTTTATTTAAATTAACAATTAAAAATTTAAATCAGTTGATTTACATATTTTTTTGCTACTGATTTCCTTTTCCTTTTCTCAAGCATATATGCCATTTTATGAATGGGAACTTTGATATTTTCAACAAGTTATATATTGTGTCACACTAGTATACTTCACTAATCAGATAACTATTTCATGTTCAATACACAATGTTATAACAATGATATGTCTTGTGAGTTGTTCTATAACTATGTATATTATTCAGATTTTCAAATTTATTCTTATATGCCACCTTTGTTTTTATTGTTGTTTGACAAAAGATTATTTGTATTGTTTTCAGCAATATTACTTGAGATATTCAAATTGTCATGTGCTGTTTCTAGGTGAGAGAGAGCAAACTTTTTTTTTTTTTTTTTTTTTTTTTTTTTTTTTTTTAGGGCATTGGGGAGAAATATGTGAGAACAAGTTCACACATATGTTCTTTTAAATATTTAATTTCTTTCTAAATAATTCAATTTATAATTTTAAATAAAAAAGTCAATTTATTAAGAATAGTTATGAAATTAATTCATTCATTTAACATATAAAATCTAATTTAATTTATTCCAATAAAAAGAACATTTTATTCTGTAATATCCTCTGAATTCAATTCATTCTATTATAAAAGGCAATCTCTATTTAATTTAATTTGTATTTTTACTAGGGGACTTATTCGTTTGTAGATAGATACATTTCCCCCTTTTCATCAACGGTACGTTCAATATCTCATTTAATTATAGATAGAAAATAATTTATTTGTCTAAATTACTTTATAATATAAACAGAAGTTGCAAAATTTATTTCATTTCCGGTGATTTATGCTTTCATAATAGCTTAGTTCAGTGTTATTGGCGTCAACAGATGTGGATTCGTTTCTTTTAATAATAATAATAAAATAAAAAAAAAGAACAAATAAATTCTTAATGATATATTGGTGGCGCCAATAAAAAGTAATTACTTTAGTATAATTTATTTTGCCAAGCTTGGCTTTTTTATTTGAATAACGGATGAAATTTTTAAATTAACCAATTAGAACATTCTTTTGGCGCTTTACTTGGCATTGGTTTATTAATTTCGGGTTTGAATTGGCGAATGCAATGGAGTACACCTTTTGCTTTCAAACAGAATATATCTCTTGTTTACTGGTTTAGAAAACAACTGCCCTCGTTTGCTCTCCCTCTCTCTCTAACCTATAGAATTCTACGAGAACCGTGCAAGTGCTTACTTGATTGTTCATCTTTTTAGCACAAAAATAAAAAACTATTTTATTTGAAATGACTGATGTTATTTTTGTCAAGTGGCACTCTCTTTTAAAAGGATCTATGGACTTCCAGCCTGGGTATTATGGTAAACAATGTACTTCATATTGGTTCCACTAATTTCACGGACAATGAAACTTCTTCACATTCATATATGCATTTAAAGTTTTAAATTAAAGAAAGAGTTGAAAACGTAGAAAAATTTTTTAAACAAAGGTATACATTTGTGAAAAATGTGAAAATTCCTTAAATTCGATTTATTTTTTGAAAAAAAAAAAATAAATAAATAAATAAATAAAGGGAGAAAGAAGGAAATCTCGAAAAAATTACATATTAATAAAATTCAGTTTTTATATTATTACTAGCGTACGTGAGTAAGATGGTTAAACTTATGTTGTTTGAAAAAAATATATGCTCTTAAGCTTTCTAATTAATGTACAGGACATTACAAAAGTGTTCTGACAATGTCACGTAGTCATCCAAACGATGTTAAATTTGGAACAATTATTAATTTTAAACGCAAAATAAGCTGAATAGTTTTTGCTGGTGTATACAATGTTTATGGTTCGTTTACAAAGACACACGAGAGCCTATGGACAAATTATTAATTTAAGCGCGCACTTTAATGCGTTTATGCTGAATTGAACATAATAAAGTTAACATACATTATAAAGATGCTTAAAATAATGTTTACTCTTTAAAAAGGTTATGTATAGACTAAATAATTTATGGGACCACACAAAATAATTCCGAGTATGTACTGTAATCATCCAAATGATGTCAAATTAGTTTGAAAAATTAATGAGTTATAAGTAATTAGGTTTATTACTATTATTGGCGTTTATAATGACTGTGTCTACTTTTCCGGGATACATAAAAGAATTTCGTACTATTACGATCTATAGTCGGTATTTCTTAAAAGTGTATTTTAACATGGTTACACCCCATCAAATATAATGAAATTTTATTAGAATTTTGAAAGAGTGTTTCCCTGTTGAAAATTGTGGGCATAGAATTGATAATTAGTTTAAAAGTTTAAAGTTTATGCAAAATATTTCCGATATGCTATGTAATTTTTTTTGTATGAAATTTGATAGTTATGAAATTTGGTATTTATGAATTTCAGGGAAATAATACAAGACCGTCGTGTATTAAAAATACATATTGTTGCGTACTTGGGGGTTCGTAAGTTGTCCGAGAATGAAAGACGAAACTTGCAAAAATTCAGTGATTTATTCACAGAAAATTCCGGGAAAATACAGGTCTATAAACCAAGTATCAGCTTCAATTCAACCAGTAAACATAGCTTAAAAAACAGCCGTTAACAGCAAAACAACAATACTAACTGTTTATCAATCTATCTATAATAATAAAATATTATTATTTTTTTTTAATTAACAAAAATTATATAAAAAAAAGTTATTTATCATAAGTTTTTCATCGATTATCGGAATGAGTTAAAAATATTGATAAGACCTTTTGTTCTGCCTCATTACTAAAATACAAACGTATTTAATCTCTTGTTTTTGCAACGGGATATTGAATAAACGAAAGGTCTATTAATTTAAAAGTAATTTTCTCAGTTTTGAAAACAAACGAAAATCTTGCTGATGATTTTTATTCATTGATTTATTGAAATTTCTATTCAAAAGTTATCGGTTTTCTTTCATTTCTTTTAGACTGGTTATTGGATTATTAATTTGTGTTAAGTTAATCTTAATATCTTATTAATTTGTAAAATTATTTTCACTTTTTTTTTAAGAAAAAAATATTGTTTTTATAATGTAAAACAGATTATGAATAATTAAATATATTTCACTTTTCGTAAATAATTTCTTTTCGGATAACTTGGTATTGTTTGCGTTAGTTTATTTCTCTAATATCTCATATTGCATAGATTTAATCTTTTTATTGATATAAAACTAAATATTAAATGAAAAATTATTGATTAATTAAAATCTTTTCTATTTAACAAATTGTGTTGAAGAAGGGTTTTTATAAATTTAAATATTAAACTCATGGTCCAATACTGAAATTCAAATCTTAATTACATAGTTATATGACAACATGCATATTCCAATTTTATGATTTAAAAATAATCAGAAAATTCTCAGGAGACATTATTTCATTTCTAATATCTGAATCTCTATTATTATTATTATTGTTATTATTATTATTATTATTATTATTATTATTATTATTATTATTATTTTAATAAGATATAAAAATTCATGTTTTCTAAGTTTTAACAGTTGTATCATCAAACATAAATTGCACATTACCATTCAGATAATAAGCTTCAATTAAAATGAAATAGTTATAAAAACATGAATACACGTACGATAGGGTGCAAATAATTTGGGACCATGCAAGTTTTTGAAATACTTATAATCATATTTCTGTATACCGTGACAATAAAAAAATAATTTGGTGTGTCACTCACACGACTTTCTCTTACTCTGAAATTTAATAATATAAATACATGTTGGAGATTAAGAGGTAAGATAACGAGTACTGTTATGTAAACCTAAATTAAAATAATTTAAATGAGACTTCCGACGAGATTTATATGATAATTAATTGTGTGTGAGAGTGTTACCGCCCCCCTCAACCCCGTTTCATTATTGCACCTACATTTATATAGAATTTAAATCTATTATTAAAATTAAAAGTTCACTTAAAAATATTCAGAGAACTTTCACGTGCAACATTCCTTGAAACTTATCGGTCTTGATCAAATTTTTCAAGCAACAAACTTATATTAACTTGAAAATACCGCTTTTGGATCTCCTCAAAATATTTGTACTTAAGTTACTCTAAGAGAAACAGACAAAGATCAAACGTCAAAAAACTTGACTTCGGTAATCAGGAAGCTTCACAACGTGTAAATATATAAAAAACAAGCGATGAATATTTAGCTTTAAAATATACATTATATACTATAGTCTATGAGGAATTCATTTCAATTCTTGTGTAGATTTCCTGAACATGGTGAAATATTATAGCAAAGCATTTCCCCTAACAATGTAAAATAATGTTATCGTTTAAATATTTGCAGCCCTGTATATCTTTTGAAGATTATGTACAGACCACTTTGTGCACCTAAATATAATCCTAGAGTAATAATACACGGCACAACCTGAAATACACTTCCATCAAATTTTCAGCTTTAGTCGCATAATCTACTTCTTTTGCGTTGTCCTGTAAATGAACAGTGAATGATTTCCCTACCATATTCTACATGACACATGCTTTTACTGAGGCTGGATTATTTATCAATATATCACAAAATATCAATATTTTTTTACTATCGCAATAACATTATTTAAAATCTTACTCTGCCGATATATCCCTTTAACGATATTTCTCAGCGTGCACCATGTAGCCGACCGATTGAACATCGATAAATAACTTTAAAACGTGCAATCTTACTAATATCTTCTTCAAACTCCGCTTTCCCTTTCTCGTTTTTATTCGCTAGCACGCATGCACCTAATTGAATCCCGAAAAATGGCACCGAATATCTTACCGAATATCTCACCGAATATATTCCTTCTTTATATTACTTACTCATAGCCCACCCTCTTTCAATTTCACCGTAACCGCAATACATCCCTCTTTCAGTGTTACCGGTATACAATCGAATGTAATATAACCACTTCCTCTTTCTTTCTTTCGTGCGATCTCTCTAATAAAAAATAACACTGCTTAAAATGTCAAACGTTGAACGATACCGATATCATACCAAAAGCCCATTCCTCAAGTTATTGCAATATACTGTACTGATTTTACAGCTTCTCACATTTGTAAGGCACTGGAAAAAATTATAAGGTCAATTAAAAAACCAGTTGAACTCGGATTTATGCAAATTTTTCGGACGGGAAAACAACAAAAATACAAAGTATACAGATGATTTGTTAATTATAATGCACTTTAATTAAAATCCAATTTAAATAAATGAACTAATTACCATATTAGATATTTTTCGTATTTGCTGATGGAAAAAAGTATAAGGTTGTCGAATTTTCTGGAGGGACATGCAAATTTTCTGCAGTCTGAGAATGGAAGGAATAGAAAAGGTAACTTAACAATGCATTTAGGGTTACATTAGTCATCCTCTGTGCTATTGGCAACAATGCCGAGGCAGAAATAATTGTCCGATGCAGAACGCCTGAAAATCTTTGGAATGAAATAGAGTGGAATGAGTGATGCAGTTATTTCCAGGACTATCGGTTAGTCTAAATCGGCAGTCAATAATTGTTTTACAAATATTTCAAAATATAATAAATTCAAGCGCTAAAGAAGGCCATATGCACTTTCAAAGAACAAAAAATGGACCGTTTTTCGGTGGATGTGCGATAAAAAAAATTTCTTCTTTAGAAATAGTTCGTCGTTTAAGTCTATAATGTACTAGCCGAACTGCTTGGAGTGTTTTCCGAGGGTACAGTTCGTAAAATTACAAACCTCGACAACACTTGACAAAGAAGCATAAATTAGCTCGCTTTGAATTTGCTAAAAAAATATGTTTCGCTTAGAGATAAGTGGAGAGATTTACTTTTTTTGGACGAGAAAATTTTAATTTGATGGGCCAGACCGTTTTAAAAAAAATAAAACCCTACTTTTCCATGAGGCGATATGGAGGGGGGGGGCATTTGTAATTGTGTGGGGAGTGTTTGTTAGTAATGATACGTTACCAGTTGTGGTAATTTATACCTAAATGAATGCAAAAAGTATCAAGATATGTTGGGTGATAATTTGCTTCTCAATGCCACTCTAGTTATATTAAGATATTGGATATTTCAGTCAGGATAATGCCAATATACATGCTGCTTCTATAACTAAAGCTTGATTTGAAGCAAATGAGGTCCGTCTGCTTGATTGAACATCTTGAATTCCGCATTTAAACCCAATGGAAAATATTTGGAGAATATTTGCGCAGTCTGTTTATAAGGACATATGACACCATCGAGGAAAAGGCAAACTCATCAATGCGATCAGATATACAAGGGAAAATATCAAAAAAGAAATTTCATCTCGACCTGAATCAACAATGACTGATCGACTGATAAATGTCATTGAAACAAAAAGTCAATTTGTAGGATGTTGGTTTTATATTTTCATTAACAACTCACCAACCTTATAATTATTTCCAAGATGAAATGCCATCAGATTTCTAAAGTGTATTTAATGCTTTGATTATATATTACATACATTCATAACCTATGTTTATGTTTTTTATTTCATTTCTAAGAAAAAGTGATCTTAAATCTTTCGAGTATTACTGTGTTTTATACTTTTTACTTCCTTATACAAAGTATAAGGAAGTATAGTAATCCCGATTTGCGAAATGGATTTTCTATTTCACATTCCTCAAAAACGAATGATCACTCAATGTTCCCAATTTGTACGTGTGACTGTCATGATGTCTAGTTGTACACCTGCAAGTGTCGTCTTAACACGAGCTCTCGTTTTAGAGATATAAGCGACTTTACACGTTTTTTCGTGACGTCTGTATGTATGTGTGTCTGTGTGTGTGTGTGAGAGTATGTCGCATAACTCAAAAACGGTTGGACGTAGAAAGTTGCGAATTGGTACATAGGTTTGTTATAACATCTATTTGTGCACCTCCCTTTTTGGACTTTGTATGATTTTCCGTTTTGGAGATATTTAGGAAAATTAGGTTCATAATGGCGAAAATGTATCAAAAAACGGTAATAACTCAAAAACGGTTTGGACAAATCTTGCAATTTAACTAACTTCCCGACTAGCTAGACATTTGAAACTTTCAGAAAAGCTCAGAACACGTTGACAATGCATTTTAAAAATATTTTTAGACAACTGTTTCGGATACCTGCTGCCTTCAGCAGCGTTTATATGATTCCACAGAAAAATTATTTAACTAACTTTTCGACTAGCTAGACATTTGAAACTTTCAGAATATTTCAAAACACGGTGAAAATGCATTTCTGAAATACTTTTAGAGATCTGTTTCGGATTCCTGCTGCCTCCGGCAGCGTTACTTGGACAAATCTTGCAATCGATTTTTAACTAACTTCCGACTATCTAGACATTTGAAACTTTCAGTAAAGCTCAGAACATGGTGACAATGCGTTTTTTAAATATTTTTAGCAAATTGTTTCGGGTCACTGCTGCCTTCGGCAGCGTTTATATGGTTCAGCAGAAAATTTATTTAACTAACTTTCCGACTAGCTAGACATTTGAAACTTTCAAAATAGTTCAAAACATGGTGAAAATGCATTTCTTTTAATATTTTTAGCCAACTGTTTCGGATCCCTGCTGCCTTCGGCAGCGTTACCTGGACGAATCTTGCATTCGATTTTTAACTCACTTCTCTACTGACTAGACATTTGAAGCTTTCAATAAAGTTCAGAACATGGTGACAATGCATTTTTTTAAATATTTTTAGCAAATTGTTTCGGGTCACTGCTGCCTTCGGCAGCGTTTATATGGTTCGACAGAAAATTTATTTAACTAACTTCCCGACTAGCTAGACATTTGAAACTTTCAGAATAGTTCAGAACATGGTGAAAATCCATTTCTTAAATACTTTTAGCCAACTGTTTCGGATCCCTGCTGCCTTCGGCATCGTTACCTGTACAAATCTTGCAATCGATTTTTAACTAATTTCCCGACTAGCTAGACATTTGAAACTTTCAGAAAAGCCAGAACACTGTGGTAATGCATTTTTAAAGTATTTTTGATCAATTGTCTTGGGTCCAATGACAATGCTTTTTAACATTATATATTTCTAAAGATGTATAAGGAAGTCATGTGGTGCCCACATCAGATTTTTTTGTTAATATACTTTGCGACCTTATACTTTTTTCCAGGGCCTTATATATCGATATCGCCATACCAATAATATTGCAACTGATCACTTGCAGGTGAAAGCAATATCTCGCTTTTTAAATCTTCCTGCTATTGGTTCGTTGATATTGGGATCAAGACTCCCTAAATATTATATAGGGAGTCTTGATTGGGATATTTTAAAGTACTGATAACATATGAGCTTCAGCAGCATATGCTGTGATCAAAGTTTATCAAAGCCGAATTTCATTATTTCAAATACTTGTACCTACAAGAAGAACTCTTTGGCTCTTCTTTGCCGCTAATTACTTGCTTTGTTTTTTAATTAATTTCCATCCTTTATTGGAAAAACTAGGTTTCTTTAAATGTTAAAAAGTAAATAAATAAATAAATAAAAATAATAAATGAATAAATGTTTACTCGAAATAGGGTAGAATGCCTAAAATATAAAGAAATAATCTCTCTCTCTCTCTCTCTATCTCTCTATCTCTCTCTCTCTATATATAAATTAAATGTTTAGGATATTTAAGTTTTCCCGGTAAAAATTAAAATGTAATTAATGAAACTTTATGCATGTGTATTTTATTTACTTTTCTTCGGAATTTTACCATAAATTTTAAACTTTGGCCCGGAGCAACAATTTTCCGAAGCCCGCTTTCATTCTAAAAGACAGAGATTGGGGGTGACGTTTTGAGTTCACACTTTATTAATATTAGATGGCAGCAAAACATCGCGCTTGATTGATAGGCGCAGCCAAAAGAAAAAAAAAAGGGGGGGGAGAAAGGGGGAGGGAAAGAAAGTGGTTATTTTATATCTCTCCTCGTCCTCACTTATCTTTGAATAAAAAGGGGGATTATAATATGTTTAATATTTGTTTAAGAGAGTGGTATGTATGAAAGGATTGGAAGTTAAAGACAAAAAAAAAAATATTTTTTAATCTTGCGTAGAATAATTACTGTAAATATTATCGTATAACTTAATCCCCTAGTTAGAGAGAAGTTTTTCTATAAATGAATAAATAACAGGATTACATATTTAAAAAGAAAATGTAATCTAAATACCTAATTTATACATGAATTCATTATTATTTTTTTTATTTTTAATAGAACAAGTTAAGTTTATAAATCGATAAAATTAATGATTGGGCAGTAGGGCAGTATTAAATTTAAATTAAATTGTCTAAAAAGCAATCCCAAATTTATGAAAAACATAATTTATTTTTCTTGCGCAACCTCAAAAGAAATGATCTACATATATCAGTTTTTTGACTGAATCGTATTCTATGCGCAGTAATAATAATTGTATTTGGAGAAGACCTTATTTTAACTTTCGTCCAACATTTATTTATTTTTTACTATGATTTAGCTTGAAACCATTTTCCGCAGCATTTTTTACGAGTGTTTATAATTATTTTTTAAAAGTCCTATTTGAGATAAAGGATATTAATAGAAAAAACATACTTAAAAAAAAAAAAAAAAAAAAAAAAAGAAAGAAAGAAAATGAAAAAAGAAAACTTTGGTTTCTAGTCGAATTTTGAATTATGCGGGCCGAATGCTGGCTGTTTATGAAGGTCATTTGCGATATTAAATTAAAATCGCAAGTGATGCTAAATTAGATGGTAGCAATAGCTGAAGATTAACAAATACATATTGTTTAAAGTACACCTAAAGATGTTATAGTTTATTATTATTATTTAATTTCCTCTGACGGGAAAAAAAAAAAACATGTTTTTTGATGACTAGCGGTGAAATAATTGCCTATTTTGGAAATCGGCAATGAAAAAAAGCCATACATTTAAGTACTTGCGGCAATTAAATAAAAATTTTGAGACTTATCTAGAAAACGACCCTACCTTTCGTCAATAAACTGCTAGAATATGGCATGTTTCGATAATTGGATTTAAAAAAAAAAAAAAACTTTGTTGATATATAGTGAAATAATCGCCTGTTTCAGGAATTAGCTTTGAAAAATATAATTTTGTATTTAAGTTTTGTATTTAGTGGCGGAAAAATTATTTATTTTAAAGTCTCTGAAAAACGTAATTTTCGCCAGCTGCACAGCGTTTTAGTATCCTGCATTTCGGCAGTCACATACACATTTGTCTTTTAACAGTCAAATTTGGAAAAAGAACACGTTCTATTAATTAGCGGAGAAATCATTCTGCATTTTAAAAATCAGTTCCAAAATTATCACGTATTTCGGCAATCCGATTATATGCATATATATAATCGGGATTAATCAAATTAGATGTGAAATAATAGTTTCAGCATTTAACTACAACTAAACATAATTTTTGACAGTTAGTAGAGAAATGAATATGAATAATAATGTTGGGCAAAAAAGAAATCCTATATAAAGGTATCCCTCCCCCTCCCTCCCATGCAGGTGTAACAGATGAATACTACATTTTTATTTCTAAACATAACTTTTTTTTTTTTTTTTTTTTTTTGTCAATCTGTTGATTTGATCACAATTATATATTTAAAGCTACTGTTTTAATATAAAAATAAAAATGCAGCATTCATTTGGCAACCTTGCTTACACCCCTAAGATATTCAATTTTTAGTTCCAATTGTTACTTTGTAGTAAAAATAAATACGCACATGATATAACATCTAAATCCTTTTTCCAAGTTTCAACTTGCTTTTTGCTTGTCATAAAACGTGTGTGTGTGTGTGGACGGGGGGACGAGGTACTCCACAATTCGAAAGGCGCTAAACGTTTATTTTTTACTGATTTTACTTTTTATTTTAGCATTTTTTTTTTTTTTGCATAAAGCACTTTTTACTTTCTCTTACCCATAAGGTAGAGAAAGGATTGTTTTTGGGTCAAATTTTTGAACGTGAGATTTTGTTATATTTACACGTTTTGAGGTCCCCTGAATACGAAAATCATGTTTTTAGCAAATGGTCTGTGTGTATGTCTGTGTGTCTGTCTGTGTGTCCGCCTGTGTGTCTGTCTGTATGTCTGTGTGTCTGTCTGTATGTCTGTGTGTCTGTCTGTTATCATCATATCTCAAAAACAAATTATGGCAGAAAGTTCAAACTTGGTATTCTAAATGTGTATCATATAGGGATGCTACAGTAAGCTTTTCGTTAAGATCAAGCTAATGGTTTGTGTACAGGGACAATCAAGAGAATTCTAATACATTACGTCTATGGGGGAAATTGCAGGAAAGTAGAGTTTTACGTCTATAGACTGCACTAAACCAAATGAAACGAATATATATATTTTGTAATAGAGATAGTTAACTGGGAAATTTTTTTTGTGTATGTAGGAGCCTCGCCTCCATGATGGCCTAAATTTCCATGATGGGAATCTTTCAAAAGAGCTCGCCAATACCTTTAAAACGAATGGTTGAACCATCGATCTGCGATAATTGAAAACAAAGTTATCGATTTTTTTTTACTTTTAACGAAAAAAGAACTTAGAAAAAAATCGTACTTTTTTTTTTTTTTTTTTAATTTTGAGAATAAAATGGACTTTTTTTTTATATATATTTGGTGTTATACTACTTCTCTAATATGGAAATCGTCTGCATTATCATGAAAGATAATTCTTTAAATAATAATTTTAATAAATTATTTTTTAAAAACAGACTTTTTTTTAAATAACCAAATTAAATTCTATATAAACGTAGGTGCATTAATGAAACGGGGGGTTGTCACAACGGTCCCCCCTCACAGAGAACTAATTATCATATAAAACTCTTCAGAAGCCTAATATGAATTGTTTAACATAGGTTTACATAACACTACCCGTTATCTTACCTATTAATCTGCAACCTGTATTTATTGTATTAAATTTCAGGGTAAGAGAAAGTCGTGTGAGTGACACACCAGATTATTTAGAATTCAACATGTTTAAAAAAAAAAAAAAAAAAAAAAAAAAAAAAAAAAAAAAAAAAAACATTTTTTTTTTCTTTTTTGGACAATATTGCGTAATATCGCTAACAATGATATTAATTTGGGTACGTACTGCAATATTTTATTTCTAATATTGACCAACAGTAGTTTTTACGCATAATATATATATATATATATATATATCCATTTCATTTACTTTAGTGTAGTCTATAGATGTTAAACTCTACTTACCTGAAATTTCCCCCATAGACGTAATGTATTTGAATTCTCTCGGGTGTCCCTGAACACGAACCATTTGCTTCATCTCAACGAAAAGCTTAGTGTAGCATCCCTATATCACACATATTTAGAATACTAAGTTTGAACTTTCCGCTAATATCTGTTCTTGAGATATTCTGATAACAGACGGACACACACGCAGACTGACAAACACACACACAGACCAACCGCTAAAAACATGAATTTCGGATTCAGGGTATCTCAAAATGTATGTAAATATAACAAAAACTCGCTTTCGGAAATTTGACCCAAAAACAATACTTTCTCTACCTTATGGGTAAGAGAAAGTAATTAACAGGAAATCTGTCCACATTTAGCAGAAATAACGTTTAGAATTCGGTTAGGCTTTAACTTTACCGGTTTTATGAGTGTCATCTACTTCTTTCTTAAGCATTATTATTCATTATTTATTATTTTTCTTATAGCATTCTTAATCATGCGTTATTATGCTGCGCAATCCATTTTATTAAGATTTTATTAAGTTCGGACAAATTTAATTTCCAACATGAGTATTTTGATTGATTTTGTATTCTTGCATAGTATGCCAAGTCTTATTGAATCGTTATCTGAAAGGTTTTCCAGAATGGCTTAATCCTATTTGTTAAAATTTCTGTATGTTTTGAGGAATTCATCACTTCGTGAATAGGAATTAGCCTTCTATTGCTTCTAAAAAATGTTTTTGAGAGTATTTTACAGTTCATTTGATATAGTCACATCTTATCGGTTCACGATGTTCCTGACAAAAATTATATCTCTGGGAGTCACCGAAGTGGGAGAGCTATTCCTTCCGTGGAGGATCAAAATTGTGAGGGCATGTCTCAGAACCCCCTCTAAGGGTGAGTCCCAGACCGTCCTCAATTGATCATTGAGCAGCACTAGTGCGACGTACAGTCGGTAACAAAAGTCTCCGAACACTAACAAAAATTCCTATATAAAAAAGTACAATTAATACAGTTTTGATAAATAAATCCTTGTCGAATCCTGTTCTTAGTCAGTCGAAAAACAGGATTCGACAAGGATTTATTTAACAAAACTGTATTAAGTGTACTTTTTTACATAGGAATTTTTGCTAGTGTTCGGAGATTTTTGTTACCGACTGGTAAAGCCCATCGAATCAACCAACCAACTTATTGGTTCACGCTGGCCGCGTCTAACAATGTTAGATGTGTAACCATGCAGCAGCATCGCTACAAATGACACTTTTTCGAATCATTTTTGGTTTAAAATTTGTATATATATATATATATATATTTTTTTTTTTTTTTGCCCCAAATAATCGTTTTTTTTTTTTTTTTTTTTTTTACTTCATTAAAGTATAAAAATTTGTTTTTTAACTAATTTTCTCATCTTTCGACTAACAGTGAGTAGTCTAAGTCGCAAATTAAAAAAAATAAATTAATAAAAAACATATTAATACAAATCGAGATTAAATTTCTTTTAATATTTTTAACAGCAATTGTAGGAATTTAATGCTAAAAGTTGAGTAAAAATCTACTTGATTTTAGAGTATTTCCACTACAAACATGCACTTTCTTTTCTGGAAAATAACCCAGTTTCTTCGTTTACAAAGAAATTGAGTCTCTTAAATTTCCAAAAAACAATATAAATAAAATTCCAAATACTCGCTGTCTTCGAAATTCGAGACACTCTCGATTATCTAACACAAACCGCAGATGAAACGTTTGTATGATTGTTAGGCATCTGGTATTCGCTAACAAATATATCCGTTCACTGAGCTGTTTTATTTATTTATTTATTTATTTACTCATTTTTCTAGAATACATTTAGAGTTCTAAATTATATAATTATGATTTTTTTAGCTTCTTTCTGAAGTATGAATGTCGCAAATAATAGTCATAAGGTTTATCGTCAGCTGCATAAATATATTTTGAATTTTAAATTAAAATAAATATTATTTTAGAAAATTTTAAAATTGTACAGTGAAAACATTCTTATAATTTAAAATTCTGCCCTTTCCAAAGGCAGTAAGGGATAAGGGATAAAGGAATTAAGTTAGATATTTTTGTTTTTATTTTAGGTCTTATATTCATTTTAATATACTAAAATCTAAAACGCATTTAAAAGTATGTAAAATAAAATTTTCTTTCTCACAGAGATGCAATATTCGTAATTTTGCAAATAATTCTAATTTTACTTCCTAATCAATGATTTTAATATTTAATATTATTAGGAATTGATATATTAAACTAAATAACCTAAACTATTACTATTCTATATAATCTGGTGTGTCACCCACACGACTTTCTCTTACCACACATTTCAATACTACAATGATAGAATACATATTAAGTCTTAAGATGAACAGCGTAAGATAATAAAGTTGAATGTACTTTTAATATAAACTAAAATTAGTTTAGGAATAGTGTTATTTTACATGTAATTCTGTGTGAGGGGGCGGCCCGTTCAATTATAATGCATACAATTATAAAAAAAAAAAAAAAAAAAAAATAGCTTTTATTAATTTGCTTTCAAATTTGCCAATCTTCATCAAATTTTTAAATACCAACCTAATACTGAATTCAAAATACCAAGTTTCTAGTTCTACCCTGCCCTTATCATCCAACCTACCATGGTGGACAGTTATTTACAATATTTATGCATTTATAGTTTATTTAAATTTACATTTAATATATGATGTTAAACAAGTTTCTAAGGTTAGAAATTAGATATTATTACTGAGATTTGGCATTGATAATCGCGAGTATAAAGTTGTTATTATAAATCCATCTCTTGAGTCTTCCCCAAATATTTTTTTCTCTTGTTTCATTGACTAGTTTCACAATCTTTTCAACAGCCTGAATTAATTTTAAACTCTGGCAATTGTTTAGTTTATAGAAATGACAAAAGGTCCTTGTTTGTCACATTTTCCTTCATCGGAAGCATAGAGAGAAAGACAGAGAAATCACACACGTTGATCATCTGATCAACATTTCACAGTTAGAAATTTCAAAATTTAATATTAGGGGAAGAAATTCTCTTGTAGTTGCAGAAGTGTGTCCTGACAGTTGATCTCTTGCCTTGAGTATTCTTTTGTAGGATAACTCTCTTATATGTTGTCTGCCCTCCTCTGCTAATGGTCAAAATAATTTCTCAAGGTTAGTAAAAAAGGCATTTCTTCACTAATCAGTCCAACATCTTTTTTGAGTATTCTTCTGTGGGATAAATAAGAGCAGTATGTGATTATAGCGAGAGTAATTCATATTTATATACATTTGTGTGTGTGTATTATGCAAGGAATCATTTTCTATTGAAAATTTTCCATTTATTTACATAATCGAATCAGGTGAATTTTGATTAAAAATAAATAATATATTTCAACCGCCCAATGTACCACGAAAATAGAAAACTCTGGAAAGTTTTATTATTACAAGAATACTCAACATTACTGATATAAATATTTCTATGGGTTTATGTGAAAGACAAGGTGTGTGTGCTTCCCATGCAAAAACAACTGAAGAATTCAAAGTACGCATTTATAATGCGCTTGCGTCGGTGACCGAAGAAGTGGTTCAGAATGTATGGCGTGAAATGGACTATCGCCTAGATGTTGTCCGTGTGACCAAGGGAAGTCACATAGAACATCTATGGCGTACGTATACAAAATTTTGAATTTAGGATGTACGCAATGAATTGTCTAGTAGATGCCATTACAAATAACGGTAAGGGTTACATAACACAAATATAACACCCTTATATGTTGCCTGTCCTCCTCTGCTATGATCAAAACAATTTCTAAAAGTTAGTAAAAAAGGCATTTCTTCACTAATCAGTCCAACATCTGTTAAAACGGCAGACGCAATAGAAGCTATTTTCCTGTCAAAAGTTCAAAACCTGCTACTCATTTTACAGTCGTAACAGATAACTTAATTTTTATTTGAGTTTTAGATTGCGAAGCAACAGATGTGTCACCTTTTTCATTGTTTCTTTAAATAATTTCTTAAGATGTACATTTACAACTGAATCGTCCGAAGAACTAATTAAAATACTTTTTTAATACTAATCAAATAATTTTTTATGTTCCTTCTATCTCAGCTTTTATGTTTCTTTTCTGTCTAGGTTACTAATATTAGTGTTCCTAATATTTCGTTGGTCATACAAAAAATTTAGTTAGATACGGGATTATTTTTTTTTTCTTTTTCACATTTACAATCGGTGTTTACAGGACAGTCACAGGGGCGCTGGTTTTCTTCTTAAAAGTAAGAAAATGTGATTGTGCATTTACATGTGGTAACATGCAACAACTTTTATTTTGCATCCAAGACGAATCATTAAATCTTTTTAAAGATGCTTTCAGCTTTGTTTCTCTTATAAGATTTTCTTAAATTGAAACATGAGTTATAATAGTATTTTATAAATATACTATTCTAGTGTGCAACAGAGTTGGTATTGAAGCTTTTCGGAATAACTTCTGCATTTGCGAACTAGCTCAATCGGCAATAGTTAAAAAATACAGATCATTTTCTTATAATATAAAGGCAATATCTACCTTTTCTTGAAACAACATAAAAGTACATCCTCATATGCTGTAAATGCGTTTGTATCTAGTTCTTTTATTGGAAGGTTCCTCATAAATACAAAAAAAATAAAAATAAAAACGAATACGCAATGGATAGTCTGGTAGATGCAATTGCTAATGACGGTAAGGGTTACATAACTCAAATATAACACCAAATAGTTTTTATAGCTAAACTGTAAATTTACAATTTGAACATATTTTAACTTCACCCGATTTAAATATGATAAAACTAAAACTCAATAATCTGATCACACTGTTTGCTGATAGCAGACTGATATATAAGAATGAGAATGGAGAATGAAAATAGAATTCGTGTGGCTCGGTGTATAAAGCCAGATACGGTGTCATTGAGTCTGATGATTTGCTAACCAAAATTACGCGCTACCTGTTACTATCACGAACTTTTATTCACTATAAAAGAAGAAAAGTCTATATACGTAACGAAATATTCGATCCATTATGTTTTTTAGCAATCTGGATGGGCTTTTTTTAAAACAATAAAAAAATGTCGAATTTTGGTTAATTTTATGAAATATTACGGCTTATGCATTATCTGAAAACTGTAAAATAATACAAAATGTATAAACATACATGGAAATAGTGTTAAAGGAGGTATTTAAAAGGTATCAGAACAAAAAAATAACAATAGTTGTATTTCAATAATTTTTTTTGAAATTTGACCTCTTTTCATTATTTTTCCGAAATTTGAAGGTCATGTGCGAACTAAAGATATAAATATTTATTTTTTCTATTATTTTTCCCTAATTAAGAATGCCAAAGTGCAATATTATTTTGCTATTAAAAATCACTTATCGAAAATATCCATTTTTCTGTCCATCGTATGAATAAATATTTTGAAAAATTCATAAAATGTATTTTATTTCTGTCCAATATTTATTTATTCATTTGTTTAATCCTTTTGCAACAATACTTTATTTGAAGTAATAAATACGTTTTGATTATAAAACATTTTTTAAATATTCTATATATATTTGAAAATTTGAGAAAGTGTTAAGCTTTAAATGTAGTATAGTGGGGAAAATATGTTACACAAGAAATATGTAAATATCACACTAGAAAACTTTCATAAATAATTCAGAAACTTGAGAAAAAAAATTATATTTAATAAATATATTAGTTTGACAAAAGTACCCATTTTCTAGAATAACAAATGTTTCAATTATAAAATATTCCAGTAAATTTATAAATAGTATGATTTTAAAATAAAATCCTATTATTTAAAGTCGACAAAATGTCGATTGTACATTCAGGGGAAGAATGGAAGCAATTCTCGCGTTCCAATGCCACTTTTATCTTTGATGAATGTAATGGATTTTCCGTCGCTTTGATAAAAGATCGTATATTATATTTAAAATGTGAAATATTCCAGTGACACGCATCAAAATCCATTCCAGAAAGAGAAATATAGAAATGTGACAAATAAATTACATGAATATAAACATGTAAATGAATGTAAATTATCTTAAAGTTTTCTCAGCATTTTGTTTCTCTGTAGATTTGTTCATTTAGTGAGAATTTCTATGGTAAGCGCTACCTAACATTATTTGTTTTCATTTTCTTTTCGCGGACATTTTATGAAATACAAAATTGTAAAATTTAATGAAGCTCTGGAAATATCTTTTGCATTGCGCAAAACAATACACTTATAGAAAACTAGCTGGATTGACCCGCTTTGCAGAACACTATACTTAAATGTGTTGTCAAAATTCCATACCGTTTTTAATAGCCTAATTTAAAGCTCCCGCTGTGTTCAGGTTTTTTTCCACTCGCAAAGTGATGAGTCCGGGTTCCGACTGCCTTCGGCAGAACTTGCCTGCTTTTTACTTCCCCTTCCCTGCGGGTATGTTCGATATTTTGCGAAATCCCAGCAAAGTACATAATGCGTACACTTAATCAACATCCACACAACAAAATTCGCCATTCAAAGATAATTAAAGGCGAATTTAAACAGGTAAACGTATTTTTGGACGTTTTTATTGCCCTCGGATCCTAAGGGGTTTAAGGAAGGGGGGGGGGGATTTCGCAAAATCCCGTTACAATAAGTGTCGGATACATATAGGCAATTTACGCCCCCCATTTTGTAACCGCAGATCCCACAGATTTCCCAAGACAAATTTAGTGCTAAAAAGGGGATCTCGAATTTGCAACTTCTTAACCCCCCCCCCCCACTCCCTCAAAAAAAAAAAAAAAAAAAAAAAAAAAAAAAAAAAAAAAATGCAAATTACAAATTACAAAAAAAAATCTTAATGTGTCCAATGGCTGTTTTCAATACCTTTGTAACATTTTTAGTAGAGCTCTACTCAAAAATCCAGAATTTCTGAAATTTCCCCCCCGAAAAACGATTTTTCTCCCTCTCTCCTTTAAGAATCAATAATTCCAAAATCATACATAATGTTTTATTTATACTCAAGTTTAGTCTCCTCTTGTGCAATTTCTTCATCGTGAAGTAATTGGGGGCCGAGTTATGCTTACAATAATTTTTTGTTTCCTGCCCCCCCCCCTGGCGGAATTCGATAAATCCCGTAACTTAAGGTGTTGGATACATATAAACAATTCAAGCACCAAACTTCGTGACCACAGCTCTTATAAGTTTCCCAGGACAAATTTAGTGCTTAAAAGTAGCAAATTCAAAACCCCTCTTTTGGCGCTAAATCTGTCTTGCGCAATCTGTCTCGAATTCGACGTTCGTAAGATATACTCCCCTCCCCCGCCCCCTACCCCGCCAAAAAAAAAGGCAGATCATAAAAAAATCAAAAACGTGTTATGGAAATAATTTAAAGATGACGCATGGCTGTATTAAACATATTTGTTCCATTTTTGGTAGAGTTCTTCTCAAAAATCCGGAATTTTCAAAATTTCTCGCCAAAAATTGATTTTCCCCTCTCTCTAATTAAAAATCAAAACTTCCTAAATCGCAGATAAATTTTTATTTGTACTGATGTGTAGTCTCCCCATGTGCAATTTCTTCAATGTGAAGCAATTTGGAGTTGAGTTATTCTTACAAAGATGTTTTTGTCTTCTGTCCCTCCAACGGAAGGGGGGGGGGGAATTTTGATAAATCCCGTTACTTCAGATGTTGGAGACATATAAACTATCCAAGCACCAAAATTCGTGTCCGCAGGTCCCATAGATTTACCAGAAGAAATTTAGCGCTTAAAAAGTGTGTATCAATTTTGCCCCCTCGTAAACCCCAAAAAATATGGCAAATCACACACACACACACACAAATATGTGTTTTTGGAAGTATTCAAAGCTTTTTTTTTTTGAAATTTTTGTTCCATTTTTTCTTAAGTTCTACTCAAAAATTCAGAATTTGCGATATTTCTCGCCAAAAATCGATTTTCTACGTTTCCTCCCTTAAAATCCAAAATTCCTAAATCGCAGATATTGTTTTATTTTTACTTATGTCTAGTCTCCCCATGTATAATTCCTTTACTGTGAAGTAATCTCGATCCGAGTTATGCTTATAAACGCGTTTTTGAGTTTTGCCCCCTCAGGAAGAGAACAGGGAGGAGAGAAGATTTCCAAAAAGTTGATAGATATAATTTTAAGTTGGTTAAGGAGCTAAATTCCTGCCGAGCGCCGTTGAATTCCGTTCCTCCGTTCTCACGTGATACCCGCACAAAAATAGCGTTACAGACATACAGACACGACGACACACACACACAGACACAGTTATAGCCATTATAATTCATTGCCAAAATGGCACAAATAAAGTAAAACAAAATGTAATAAAATAAAAAGTTGCCAAGAGGGTTTTATACGAAAACTGTATCTTTTCTTCAATATTCAACTGCATCGACAATCTATTAGAGTTTTCTGCGTTGAAATTTTGTCAAATGATAAATATATGGCGATATTTGAATTCGGTATCGGTATAAGATTGTATATATATATATATATGGGTGTGTAAAGAGAGATAAATGTAAAGTATTCTCATAAAAAGTTGTATACGAATAAGAAAAAAAAATCTGGAGTGACTCCACTCGACTTTCCGAACATTGAGTCATTAACAGTTTTGTAGATAAAGTAACGAAAGAGTAGTTGTAATACAAACAAAAGAGAGAAAACCATAATAGTTTGAGTATTTTTCTCCCAAAATTACACGATGTTTTATTGAACACTACTGAACATTGAGCCCATAGATCATAATGATGAAGAATTTTTCGTTGTGTCCCTGTAAAAACTTATAAATGCTAGATTCACCAAAATGCTTATATTTAGTGCAACAGCGATTTGTAATATTCATATAAATTTTCAGCTCAATTGAATAAGGCGTTTAGATGCTATCGTACTTTTAAAAATTTAGTCCCATAGGCCATAATGATAAAGAATTTTTCTTTGTGTCCCTGTAAAAAACTGTAAGTGCTAGATTCACCAAAATCTATACAGTTAGTTCAACTGTGATCTAGAACATGTGTACAAATTTTTTGCTCAGATTAATAAGGCGTTTAGACGCTATCGCACTTTTAAAAATTTGGCCCCATAGGCATAATGATAAAGAATTTTTCTTTGTGTCCCTGTAAAAAACTGTAAGTGCTAGATTCTCCAAAATCTATACAGATTGAGTATTTGTGACCTATAATATGTGTATAAATTTTTTGCTCAATTGAATAAGGCGTTTAGATGCTATCGCACTTTTAAGATTTTGCTCCCATAGGCCCTAATGATAAAGAATTTTTCTTTGTGTCCCTGTAAAAAAACTATAAGTGCTAGATTCACCAAAATCTATAGGGTTCGTACTATGGTGACTTACAATATGCGCACCAACTTTCAGGTTAATCGAACAAAGCGTTTAGACGCTAGCGTGTTCACTCACAAACATACACACATACATACACACATACACACATACACACACACATACATACATCATCGTAAGAATAGTGAAAACGGACTCAGGGGACCTCAAAACGTATAGAAACATCAAAATCTCCAATTCGGATTTTTGACATGATTACAATACTTTCCTCACTATAGTGTTCGGAAAGTAAAAATATTTGATAACTACAAAAAATTAAGGTGGGTAACAGAAATTATTTTTAGAATTTTACTTGTTTATTTACCTATTTATTTATTTATTTTTTTAAAGAAAAATTTCGATTAAAAATACACATGTTAAATTCAAATGCGTTATAAAATAGAGAAAATATTTATATTTTAAAGCAGCTTTAGTAGCCCCAAATTGGCGAAACTGGAAATTTGACACTGAAGTAGCTTTGCCATTTCTCTCCAAGGCCTTTTCTAACGTAACTTTTACAGCTATGTTAATTCATCGCGAAAAAGACAAAAATTTAAATATCAGCAAGACGGTACTTTACTAAAGCTGTACTCAAGTCATGTAAAAGAACACTGTTCTTTGTGATCAATTAATATTAGTTTACTTACAAATTACTTTAAAATTTGCAATAGCATACTTTTTTTTTTTTAATAATGGGGAAACAAAGGGATAATAACATATTAACTTTTATCCATACGCCTATTATTAAGTTAACATTTTGGGGTATTTCGCGTTATTGGTAAATATGCGTTTTATTTTATTTTATTTTATTTTATTTTATTAATAAAATATAAAGCAATAAAACATTACTTTTCAGCTCTATGTTACTTCCTGTTACCGATATATATATATATATATATATACTAGCAGGCTATGCCCGCTTCGCTGGTCACTATTTTTAAATGAATCATTATAATTAGTGAATTCTCAAAATTGCATTAATTTTTATCATGTGAAAAAGAAAAAAAAAAAAAAAAACTCTAATCGGGAAAAATGTCGCGCCGGGTCCCCACTGAATTCGGCAGCGTAGACCCGTGCGTGATGCGCACGCGCGAATGCATATATATGAGCGCCCTAATAATTTTACAAATTCGAATATATCCGCAATCGATTTGTAAGTATCAAAAACCTCTATGCACCAGTTTTGAACGATCTATCTCTATCTTTATTTTTTTGCCCTACCGCTTCCAATAATTTTAAAAATTCAAAAATATCCGCAATCGATTGGTAGGTATCGAAAACTTCGATGTACCAATTTTGAATGATCTAACTTTTTTTTTTTTTTTGCCCCTTCCCGTCCCTTCTAATAATTTTACACTTTCGAAAATATCCCCATTTGATTTGCAGGCCTCTAAAACCTATCTGTACCAATTTTGAACGGCCTAACTGAATTTCTATTTGTTTTTGCCCATAGCCCCCCCTACCGCCCCTCCTAATAATTTTACAAATTCGAAAATATCCGCAATCGATTTGTAAGTATCGAAAACCTCTATATACCAATTTTAAACGATCTAACTGTATTCTTATTTTTTTTGCCCCCCTCTCCCCTCCCCTCTTCTCTCCCCTCCTAATAACTTTACACTTTCGAAAGCATCCCCATTCCAGTTGCAGGCCTTTAAAACCTGTTTGTATCAATGTTGAACGGCCTAACTGTATTTCTATTTGTTTTTGCCCATAGCCCCCCTTACCGCCCCACCCCCTTCCCGCCTTCCTAATAATTTTACAAATTCAAAAATATCCGCAATCGATTTGTAAGTATCGAAAACCTCTATGTACCAATTTTGAACGATCTGACACTATTTTTATTTCTTTGCCCCCCCTCCCCTCCCCCCTTCTTGCCCCACCTAATAACTTTACACAATCGAAAATATTCCCATTCGACTTGCAGGCCTCTTAAACCTATCTGTACCAATTTTGAACGGCCTAACTATATTTCTATTTGTTTTTGTCCAATAGCCCCCCTTACCGCCTCACCCCCTACCCACCCGTCCTAATAATTTTACAAATTTAAAAATATCCGCAATCGATTTGCAAGTATCGAAAACCTCTACGTACCAATTTTGAACGATCTGACACTAATTTAATTTTTTTGCTCCCCCTCCCCTCCCCCCTTCTTGCCCCTCCTAATAACTTTACACAATCGAAAATATCCCCATTCGACTTGCAGGCCTCTTAAACTCATCTGTACCAATTTTGAACGACCTAACTGTATTTCTATTTGTTTTTGCCCCATACCCCCCCTTACCGCCCCACCCCCGTATCCGCCCCTCCTAATAATTTTACAAGTTCAAAAATATCCGCAATCGATTTGCAAGTATCGATAACCTCTACGTACCAATTTTGAACGACCAACAATTCCCGTGTACACCAAATTATAAGGTATGTAAGCAAAGTTTCGTATCGTATAAAACTTCATGAATCTGGGATTTTTTTTAATTTTTGAATTATTTAAAACTTTTACATAGTTGCGAATTTTTCCTTGCGCAACTACGATTTTATATTTAAATGTTTCACTATGATAAAACCTACATATATATATATAGAGAGAGAGAGAGAGAGAATGCAAATAATGCTGTTATCTTATTCCAACTTGCTTTAATTCATTTATATTTGAATCTTTTTTTTTTTTTGGTTTGATTTGGGTGGTCTTTGTTTTTGATCATATTAATTGTTTGAATACTGATATTAAATCATCTTTAAATTCCAACTGTATGTACTGATAATATTATATTTCTACTGTACGTTCTGATTATCTATCTACATACATATGTATCAGGATATTCGGTTTCATGAAAAAATAAAAGATTGAACTGAAAAATAAAGTAAAGATATGTAAGTGATGCAATTGAAATCCATAAGTAATTTTAAACACCTTTCGTTTTACTTGCCCAATATACAAATTTCTTGGAGTAAGTGTAATCATGGGTGACAAACAAAAAACTTACGATATAGAAGAAAACTGAAGTTATATTCAAAACCTACAAACAAAAGTCCCCTTACTAAAACTGTGCAGTTTATTTCACAAGAACAGTAATGAAAGAATTTAGAATTTTTAGAGGTAAACTCTGTCGGAAAGAGAAATATAAGTATTTTTTAAACTTCTTAAACTATGAGTGGTTCATAATGTTAATAGGAGACTTGGCGTGGGATTATTAAAACAATGAATACTACAACGTCTAGAAAACCAAAAAAATTTTATCGTCAATCAGAAAATTTATCCATGGGTCCCTTATTGGGCTTAGAAGGCAGAGCACGCAAATTATAATGTATATTAATGAGTCCATATTAACACGAAACACTTTTAATTAGACGAACACTCACATCACATGGTACATACAGAGAAACAAAAATTCAACAAGGTACAGGTAAAAAGATGCGCCGTACGAAAACAGTCCAAGTGGTGGCGCGCCAGTCGTTATTGGAATGATCTATTATACAGTGAAGGAGGGTAAATACAAGAGGCATTGGTAATGGAAAATAAATGTAACCTAACACCCCCCCCCCCCCCCACAATGTCGACGTATTTACCTAAATAACAATGTTACATCTTCCAATCCCATAATTTTACAACAGTTGTAATGTTTTGATGATGTTAATGCTTTTGTAAGAATATCAGCCCCCATATTTTCAGTAGACACAAAATTTAAATCAATGATTCCATCTTTCAGTGCATCCCTTATGAAATGATGCCTGATGTCTATGTGCTTGGTGCGCTTATGAAAGATCGGATTTTCAGCTAATTTAATAGATCCTAAGTCATCTGTAAATATACTCACTTTTTCAATTTTGCATTCAGATAACTCATTTAGTAATTTACATAAATATATCCCTTCCTTAGTGGCATCGGATAAAGCCATATATTCGGCTTCCGTTGATGAGAGAGCTACGGTACACTGTTTACGGCTTTCCCATGTAATTGCACTCCCGCAAAAAATGAAACAGTAACCTGTATATGACCTACGGTCATCGAGGCAATTTCCCCAATCCGCGTCAGTGTAACCGAACAAAGGCTCATTACTTTTTCTAAATACAAGTCCAAAATTTATTGTTTTCTTTAAGTATCGTAAAACTCGTTTAGCGGCAGTCCAATGAGTTTTATCAAAACAAGTTAGAAATTGACTTAATTGACTGACGGAATTTGCAATGTCCGGCCTGGTGGAAGTTGCAAGATACATCAAACTTCCAACTAATTCACGGTAGGGATATTCGTTTTCACAACATTTTTCGGCCTTTTTTAATCGAATGCTTGTATCCATAGGACAAGCTACGGGCTTGGCTTCTGTCATGCCAAAACGCTCTAAGAGCTCTCTAATATAACTATGTTGACTCATTGTTATAAGGCCATTTTCTAACTGAAAATTTATCCCTAGACAATATTTAACTATGCCTGAATATTTAACATCTAGTTTTTCATTAAGATGAATTTTGAAGTTTTCTAACATATCAGGGTCCTGTGACATAAACAATATGTCATCAACGTAAATCATTATAAGAGTCAACCCTTTATCACTTTTAATATAATATAAACATGGATCTGCATTTGTTTGTTTTGCTCCGAAATCATTCAAAATTTTATTTAATTTAGTGTTCCAACACCTCCCGGCCTGCCTGAGACCATAGAGAGATCTTTTTAACAAAAGAACTTTATTCCCTACATTTAGATATTTAAGAATCTCGGCTGCTTTATTAGATATGTCCCTATCGCAATTTTCATTTATAATTATTTGAAGTATTTCTTTAAAGTAATCGGGAACTTCCATAAAAATTTCCTCATCTAATTTTCCATTCAAATATGCTGACGTTATGTCAAATTGATGTATTTTTATTCCTAATTTAGCAGCATAACCTGCTAAGATTCTAATAGATCCCATTTTTGCTACCGGAGAAAAAGTTTCACGAAAATCTATACCAAATTTTTGACTAAATCCGCGAGCTACTAATCTCGCTTTATATTTCAAAAGAGATCCATGTTGATCATATTTATTTGTAAGGACAAACCTACCTTTAATGCATTTTTTCGGGGGCCGGTCTACTACTTCGAATGTATCATTTTTTAATATCACTTTTATTTCGTCAGTCATTGATTTATACCAATTCGAAGCTTCCCGACTTTTCAAGGCATTATTTATTTCTATTTCCGAATTAAAACTATAAACAACATTCGCAAATGATTCCGGCTCCCTAATTATTTCGCGATTACGCAATGACAATATGTTTTTATCTTCGAGCGCCGAATCTGAGTCACGTGACAGCTCATCTTTTTCATTTTTTATTTCAGGAGGAGAAATTTTCTCTTCTGCCGGCTGCATGTGTGAGTCATTTTGCAATTCGCTTAATTGTATTTCTCTTTCAGAAATATCTGGATACAATTGACCTATTTTTGAAACATCATTAGATTTCTCTTCAAAAAATTTTACGCTACGGGATAAAATTATTGTTTTTGATTCAGGAAGATAAATACGAAATGCTTTAGAATTTTCTGAATAACCCACAAATATCCCTTTTTTAGACCTTGGGGAAAATTTATGTTTAGGATGGTTATCGAAAAAATAAGAAGTGCAGCCAAAAGATTTAAAATAGCTAACGTTAGGTGTTATATTATTCCATAATTCATATGGGGTTTTTCCATTTAAAGCTTTTGTTGGGCATCTATTTCTTATATAATTAGAAGTATTAATAGCTTCTGCCCATAAATTTAAGGGTAATTTTGATTGTGATAATAGACAACGGGCCATTTCAACGAGAGTTCTATTCTTCCTTTCACAAACACCTGATTGTTCCGGACAATAAGGGGTTGTTAATCTATGCTGAATACCATTTTCTTTTAAGAAATTTTCAAATTCAGTCCCAATAAATTCGCCCCCATTATCACTCATGAATTTTTTTATTTTTATAGATTTTTCATTTTCCCAAAGAAGTTTGATTTCTTTAAAAGCATTTAATGCTTCATCTTTAGTTTTTAAGAATTTTACTGCACAATAACGAGAATAATCATCAATAAAAGTAATAAAATAAAGGGACTTACCTATTGAGGGAACCCTAATAGGCCCACAAAGATCCGAATGCACTATTTCTAACATTTTTGTAACACGATCTGAGTGCTTAGGAAAAGGAGCACGGGTCATTTTATTTAACGCGCAAACTTCACAATTGAAGTCGGATACCTTTTTAATATTTAACCCCCTAATATGACCCTTTAAATTAGAGTCAATCAAATCTTTTACATTTAGATGACCCATTCTACAATGCCATCTTTCCACATCGGCGAAAATATTTTTAGAACTATCGATTGATTCACTCGAAAAATTAACTGCATTATTTATATTTGCATTATTATCTCGCAGATAATAAAGTTCATTTTTTCTGTCCGCAATTAGAGTCACATTTTTTTGTCTGTTATTTATAACAGCACATTTGTCTTTAAAAGTTACAGTGAAACCTTTGTCGCACATTTGTGACACGGACAATAAGTTCGTTTTCAATCCTGGAACCAATGGAGCGTCGTTGATCTCTACATTTTGAAGTTTTGAATTGACTTTTGTTTTAATTAATATTTTACCAACACCGGACACATCAGTTGTTTCATTATTCGCTAAATTTACAGATTTTATATCCGTATCCTTTAAATCGTGAAAATTGGAGTTATCCTTCCCCATGTGTCGAGTACAGCCGCTGTCAACACAATAAAGATTCTCGGATTGTTCTTTGAATAATATGTTCGTATTCGTTGAATTTGTGCTGGCCAGTAGTCCTAAACTGTTTTGTCGATATTTAAATGATTTATCTTTTTCACACTGATTTGCACGGTTACCGATACGTTTACATTTCCAGCAAGTAATTTTTGAATTATCTCTTTCATTCTGAGTGTACTGTTCAGTAATCTTAGGATTCCTTTTATTTTTATTCCACGGAGCAGGTTTCTTTCGGAAATTCCCAGTCATGAACGCTCCATCGTTCGGTCTGTCATCATGGCGTCTGGCGTCGTTTTCTTCTACTATTTTTATTCGTAGTACTTCTGGTTTCGGTAGTTCATCCCTGGATTCTATTGCGCACCTGAAATTTTCATAACTGGATGGTAGGCTGTATAACAACATCACAGTTAACAAGTCATCATCTATTCTAATGTCCATTTCAGATAGTTTATCGACTATGTCAAAAAACTTTCGAAGATGATCTCGAATGCTCACAGAAGAGGAATCTGCTATTTTATGTTGAAAAAGCGATTTTAACAGTGACGCTTTTCTAGCGGGGCCTTTAGATTGATATATTTCTTCTAATTTTTTCCATATATCCAAGGACCTTTCACAGTTTTTTATTTGTTTCAGTTCAGAAGGCGATATACACAAAATTATGTCGGCTTTGGCCTTTTCATCCATATCAGTCCATTTATCGAACGTTTCTTGTGATGTCGCATCACCTGCCACGAGCTCTGGCTTTGGTTTAGAGCCAGATACATAAATCCAGGATTCATTTTTTATTAAGAGTGCCTTCATTTGTATCTTCCATGTCTCGTAATTATCTTTGTTTAAAGTTTCAATACGTAGTGTTCTATAAGACGCCATTTTTAAACGTGGTCGTCTATCTAACAGATAAAAGTCTATTTATCGTAAATAAAAATTAATTTGCTCTGGGCCCATAACCTATTGGGCTTAGAAGGCAGAGCACGCAAATTATAATGCATACTAATGAGTCCATATTAACACGAAACACTTTTAATTAGACGAACACTCACATCACATGGTACATACAGAGAAACAAAAATTCAACAAGGTACAGGTAAAAAGATGCGCCGTACGAAAACAGTCCAAGTGGTGGCGCGCCAGTCGTTATTGGAATGATCTATTATACAGTGAAGGAGGGTAAATACAAGAGGCATTGGTAATGGAAAATAAATGTAACCTAACATCCCTCTCTCTCCCAAATTCTCGTTGATATTGACACACATTATTTCGAAAGTATGCGTTTTAAGAAAATGTTTCTCGCTTTTTTCGACCCGTTACGTTGATGATATCTTCACGCTTGTCGACACATGTCATCAAAATATCGACTATGTCTTACAAAGTCTAAACTCTATAGACATTAATAAACAATTCACATATGAAATAGCAAATAATGGCTCACTTCCATTCATTGAAACCCTTGTCTCTCGCACTAAAGATGGCTTTTCCACTACCATCTATCGTAAAAATTTTGCAGTCGCTCTCACTACCCATGCTCGTTTATATCATCCACCTACCCCCAAAATAGCAGTTTTCTATGCTTTTGCTAACCGCCCCATTAATATTTATTCCGATTCTACTTTATTAATCTCTGAAATCAAATATATGAAAGTCATAGAGATTGACAGAGATTATAACTCTCTCACTATAGATAATGCCATCCAAAAATTACAACTTCCTCGTAATTCGTCTACTATATCAATCTCTACTAATATTAGTATTGTTTTATCCTATTTTTCTAAATTCAGTCATGCCAATTCTAAAATTCCCAAACAATATGATTTTAAAATAATTTTTTTTTCGCCTTCCAATAAATTTACCTTTTCTTAGTTAAAAATTCCTATAGACATGTATACTTCTTGGGGTATCTATTGTATTTACTGCCAATGTGGTTTATCATACATTGATCCAATTAAAAGCAGTCTTAAATTCCGTTTAAAAGAACTTGTTAGTTACTTCCACATGCAAGATACCAATAAATCGACTATTTCTAAACCTTGTTGGAAGGAAAACCATAATTTTAAATTTGATTCAGCTAAAATAATTTGCAGGCCTAAATCCACTCAGGAACTCGATTTCCTTGAAATTTTTACATCTATAAATATCTCAAAAATATTGTCAATTTTGATTTTGCTGTACCCCACTTCTCTGATTGTAGGAAATTTTACATTTAGTCCACATTTTCTTAATTTCTTCTAGATTTTTCACAATTAGTGTTTCTTAAATTTCTATTTTCCAAACCCCTCAAATTCCGCGTATTTCGATTAGTTTATCAGAATTCGACTCATTTTCTATATATAAGAGCACTTCGCTGTGATTTCTTTATACAGTGAAAACGGTACGCTAAAGGCTACCGAAACAGCTGTCTGTTTTTTAATTTTTTCACTTTGGCATTCTAGACGTTGTAATTTTCCTTGTTTTAACATCACTGATTCAACTGATTAATTTGGTTTTCTAAAATTTAATTTATCGAAGAAGGTTTAAGTTTTAAAACTTCTTTCTTCTTCAGGTACAAAAAACACGTGTTACTACCTTCGAGGCAAAAGCAAGAAAGGTTCCGTTTTTTCAAACCAGTAGTGAAAGTATTGAACTTACGTATGTGAAGAAGTATTAAAGTTCAGTTATTTGTTGTACACCAGTTATTAATTTATAATTTACAAATAATTGTTTAAACAAATATTTATGCTGCCTGTTGGGTCGAAATTAAACATAGCAGATGAGTTATAAGTCTATGTTATACTCACCTTACTACATCCTTGTTCTTTCAAGGAGGATCTATAACAAGCTTATATAATTTTACCTAAATTGAATGTTAAGTTTATAAGTTTACGAATCTCCAATACTTTATGTCCACAAGTCTATCTTTGTGTTCCTCTGAAGAACATTCTGGTCCGATACTTATCAAAATCTTTAGACTTCGCAAGCCTGTGGACTATAAAATTTCTATGAACTTTTAACTAATGTTCTAATAATAATTATGGTGTTGAGACGTTATCGCACTTCAAATAATTTGAGCACTTAGGTCATAATGATAAATAATATTTATTTGTACCGCTGTTAAAAGCTCTAATACATACACTAATTAAAATATGTAGTAGTCATTTGAAAAACGAATACACGATGGACGTACGAAAATAAAAAAAATTAATATACTTTTGGTTAATATATTTTGAAAAATATCTTCATGCGTATGTATATATAGCTTGATAGATAGAAATTAATTTGTGTGAAAAGCATACTGTAGAATAAAGATTTTTAACCAGGAAAAAAAATGTAAATATAATATAAAGAATTTTAATTTGGAGAAGAAAATGTAGAATAAAGAATTTAAAGTGTGGGGGTAAATGTAAATAAGATGTAAAATGAAGATTTTTAAAGTGGAAATAAAAATAAATAATCTAAAGAAATTTAGAAATTTTAATCTGGAGATAAGTATCTAAATAATGTATCAAACGTAGAATAAATATTTAGGGTGTATAGTGGCAGTACCTGTGTGATCCGATATACATACGGAAAAAACTTGATCTGAAAAGAAATAATTAAAATAAATCACTCACCACTTTGCAGTAAGAAAGTTGGCACAAACGTGAATTTTTTATTGAAGAATAGATACTAAAAGGTACTAAGAGTGCTGGCCAGCAAAAATATGTACATTACATCACTGATTATTTCATCTAAGAATATTAAAAAAATATTTTAATAATCGTAGCATATCGTTCCATACATTTATAAATAAATTGATCAAATTGATGAAATCGGTGTAAAAACAATTCAATATCGGATCTCAGAATATAGTGAGGGATATTATATTGTAACCGTAGATGACACTATAAGCAAAGCAAATAACACTAGATTTCATGTTGTATTTCCTTGTAGCACGTTAAGTCGAATGTTGAGCGTTGCATTATTATTTATTATCTTTCTTGTTCCTTGTAACACAATCCATAGGTAACTAAATATGCTTCACTAAGAGATAGGACGGTTATTCATTACAGCACTGTCATTGTGAAGCTGCTGGGATAAGTTGCAGTTAAATGACTCAGCTCCATAACATTTGAGTATCTTGAATTTTATGACTGTTTATTATAAGTTGCACACGGAGAAGATTCGAGCAAACTTTCGTAACAGTCTGCCGTAAAAATGAAGATGTTCAAAAAAGTCTAAAATCGCTGAACTGTCGCTTTTAATCAAAATATGTATTATTTTTAATAATACAATTGATAATAAAAATTATAAACATCGATCGACTGTTTATTACAAGTTGCACACGGTTGGTTGGTTGATTGGGTTTTACGTCGCACTAATGCTGCGCAGATGGGCAATAGTTGCACACGGTGGAGATTCGAGCAAACTTTCGTAACAGTAACGAAACAGTAACATCTTCATTTTTCCGTAAGAAAAATGAAGATGTTGAAAAAAGTCTAAATTCGGTGAACTGTCGTTTTTAATCAAAAATATGTATTATTTTTAATAATACAATTGATAATAAAAATTATAAATACCGATTGACTGTTTATTACAAGTTGCACACGGTGAAGATTCGAGCAAACTTTCGTAACAGTATGCTGTAAAAATGAAGATGTTGAAAAAAGCCTAAATTCAGTGAACTGACGTTTTTAATCAAAATATATCCTTTCCCACATCATAATCCAGGACTGGTGTGGAAAATTTGTATGGATATTGAATTCAAATATCTTTAAAAAAAATTGGCTCAGCCAAAATGGCTGAATATAAAAAACAAAATGGCACACGGAAAGAGATGCTTACTTAGGCCAGGAGACCGCGGCAAGAATGCCGGGTTCCTTACCCACGTCCTAAATCTCCTAGACACTCACTGGAACTGACACAACCGATATTTTTTGCTGCCGATTTTGAAACAACGCGCCGCGATCAGCCAATCAGAGTACGCGCCTGCTCATCAGAATACCGGAAGTCTACCGTCACTTCCGAAGAAGCATTACGATTTTTCTAGAACAAATACCCGACTGCATCCCCCTTTCGCCGCGCGGGAAAATGAAAAGATGCGATGAAAAAAAATGGCTGACAGGGAAGATAGACAAAAACACTAGCGCGCGTATTTAAATTCTGAAAAATCGTTGTTCTAAAATTTTGAAGTTGGATACCCCAGTTTTTGACGTATTTTAATGAGGAAGATATCGTTTTGAAAGTAATGACATGTAGATTTATCCTGTATTAATGTCATTCCTGAGATTCTGCTTTATTTTGATATTTAATAGGAAGAAAAACATAGCAAAATGTGGTCAAAATTAATGAACGTCAATGTTTGTAAAATCGTATTATTTTCTTTCTGGGAAGATAATAGCTTGTTGTCTATTGTTTTAATTAGTCTAGAATTTAGTTTATTAAAACCAATCAAATTGTATGGTAGATTTCTTTTTGTAAAATTGTTTTAACGTTGTTATCTGCTTATTTTAAATTATACATAATGATGTATTTTGGCTATTTTAATTTTAGTAACGATGTATTCTGTGGCTTAATTTAAATTCAAAAAATGTTACTAAAAGCGACAGTGTAACACATACGTTGAAATTTTAAATCTACATTCGTGGAATATGGAATTATTTGATACGTAAACTACGAAGTACTTGTTAAAATTTCTATTTTATATGAAAATTTAAAATATATATATTCTTCAGAATTTCACATAAAAAGTAAATTTTAATCTCTCGTAAGGACTTTACATTTGTGTATCAAGTGAAGCATTGTCTTTAATAGAATATACAGGGTGTTCCAAAAGTCCTACACCTCCTCTCCCAACTCGAAAATGAAACGGAATTCTGAAAAATGGCGAAACACGTATTTAATGAATTCGAGAGAGACCGCTTTTGGTTAAAAAAGTTTGGGTCCGGGGAGTTTAGAGAGGGCAACTTTAAAATTTCAAATAGGAAGGTATGTCTTGTGATACATCCCTAAAAATGTCTATTCAAGACAATGAATTATATATATATTTTTTCGCCCAACAATGTTTATTAAAGGAGATACATGAGTTTTTAGACTACTGAAATGTGGATTTTATACATATGTATCCCCTTTAATAATCACTGCAGGACAAAACTATTTATACCTAATTCATTGTCTTGAACAGACGTTTTCCGGGATGTATCAGAAGACATACCTTCCCATTAAAAATTTTAAAATTGCACTCCCTATCAGCACTCCTACAACCCCTTTGCCCCGGCCCAAACATTTTTGGGCAAAGTATGCCTTGTGACACATCTCTGGAAACGTCTCTTCAAGACAATAAATTTAGTATAAATAGTTTTGTCCTGTCGTGATTATTAAAGAGGATACATAAGTATAAAATCCTTATTTCAAAAGTCTAAAAACTCATATATCTCCATTAATAATCATTGTAGGACTTTTATATCAAACAACTATTTATATAAAATTCATTGTCTTGTAGAGACGTTCCCAAGGATGCATCACAAGACATACCTTCCCATTTGAAATTTTAAAGTTGCCTTCTCATAGGCCCTTCTAGACCGGTCCCAAACTTTTTTCACCAAAAGAGGTCCCCCTCTAATTCATGGAGTATGTGTTCGCCATTTTTCAAAATTTCGGATTAGGAGGTGTAGTGGGACTTTTGGAACACCCTGTATATATTATTTTCTTAATTAAATTTCATATAAAATGAATTTGACATAAAATATTATTTTTTATTCAACGTAAAAAAAAAAAAAAAAAAAAAAAAAAAAAAAAAGAGAGAGAGAGAGAGAGAGAGAGAAACAGGTGTGAGAGAGAAAGTAATTTCGCGTTCTAATGCCACTTTTATCTCAAAAGAATATAATTGGTTTTCCATCATTTATGATGTATCGGTTTTCTATCACTTACGATGCGTTTTTTTTTTTTTTTTTTTTTTTTTTTTTAATGACAAACAGCCAATCAAACGTGAGCATCGTGTTTAAAAGAAAAGGGAAAAAAAATCATGCGAAATAAATGATTAAAAAATGAAAATTAATTAAAATGTTCTAAAATGTAATCAACTATTCGACAACATATTATGCATTGAAAATTTTTATGTTCACGTTTCACGTTTAACTAATATATTTAAGATTTTGTAGCACTCTAATTAAAAAAAAAAAAAAAATGCATAATAGAGTAAAGTTATGAAAATATCACACACGATATACAAAACAGACGCATATGTTTTTAAAAGAATGGAGAATGTACAAAGCGTGATTTAAATTTGTCGTAACACCCGATAATGTTTTTTGAAATAACTATCTAAAATAAACCTCATTTTTTATTTAAAAATTAAAAACACTTGTTTTTTATTTAATCTTATTTAATTCCCTTCAAATAAAGCTTATTTGTATAATAAAACTGGTTTTAAATTTTCATATTTTCATAAGTCTTTCAAATATTGTATATTATTTCAAATATTATATATTATGCATATATATTTTTAGGATGAATTATGCTATTTCTAAAATTAGTATAAAACATAGAAAATACTCAACCCCACAAGATACATTGCGTTTCATAAATTGCATAATTTGACTAAAATGGTACTTGAGGAAAACCCAGATTCATAATATTTTAACTTTTCTAAATATCAATAATAAACCAACACATCGTAATAAATTTTACAGCAATAAATTTTATATGAATATTATTTTATCAGGTATTAAATTTTATTATTATTATTATTATTACTTCTATTATTATTCTATTTTAGACAAAACTCTTTTCATCATTAAATCTAAAATAATATCTTATTATTCTGATAAAACACTCAATATAGTACATATTACGTAAAATAAAATAACTGGACGAGAAAATAAGGACATATACTTTTGAACTGCAAAGGTTATTTAATTGAATTTATTACATTTTTTAAAAATGATAATACTCACAAAGTTAAGTAGAAATTTTTGAATATGATTTATTTATACACAGCATATAATAATGTTAAAATGTCTTTTAACAGTTCAGTAAAATGTGACGCCATTTTTTTCTTCAGTGCGCCTATGCAAAGTCTTCTTAAAATTTAAATGTCTCTATATTATTTAATTTTAGCAATAATGCTCAAATAAAAAGGATAAATAAATTTTGTTACTTGCAAAGGGGGGAGGGAAGGAAATCTCCACTAGTGTCGTTTACTGGAGATGCAGTGCAGGCCACTGCTCTTCTCTTAGGATTCCGGCTCCATATTTCTTCATTTTTTTTGTGCATCCGGAGAAAGTCTGCTTCATCAGCTTCCGATGGTCCAGAGAGAGAGAGAGTGTGTGTGAGAGGGATTTTGGAAACTTTTTCCCCTATTCTCAGCTTATTAGCATATGCTGATTTTTTTTTTTCTAGTAAGGGCTGTCCAAAACCACCTCTTTTGGGTGTTTATTTATCTTACAATTTCTATGTCCGTCTTTTTCATTGCTCTTTTGTCGCCTACTTTCTTTTTTCGTAGAACACTTCCTTTTATTTATTTATTTATTTATTTTCCACTTCCGTTTATTTTATTTTATTTTTATTTATTCATAAATGAAACAATTTATTTCATTTTTTTTTTTTTTTTTTTTTTTTCAATTCATTTCATGAATTCACACAATCACTTTATAAATTCATTATTCATTTTTCCATTTTATAAATTCATTTTATCAATGTAATTAATTTTATGTTGTAATTCATCCCAACATGCAACTTTTACTTAAAACGACAAGTGTTTAAGTTGTAAAATGATTTATAAACTTTCTATCTGCGATGATGCTTTGATAAATATCGCAGTCTTTAATTTTTAGACAAAACGTGGATTGTATACTTAGTTTAAGAGAAAAATGACAATAATTCTAGCATTTAATACATATTTTATTATGGTAAATGTAAGATTATTACTCAACACGTTTAGAAAAGGCAGCAATTTAAGTTTGAGATGGGGGAAATTCCAGTGAAACACACATTTTCAAAAGTTAGCTCCACGTAAAAAAAGAAAAATTGGAAGATAGGGGAAACTGTCAAGTAAAATATGTGAATATAAGCTTGAAAATGAAAAAGAAATGCCATACATTCCACTCACAATTTCCGTCGTAAAGGAGCTATAATAAGTTAGTAAAAGCAATAAGCAATTATATGTTTAAAAGTCACTTAAAATTGCCTCTTCTATTCATACGTTTGCCTATTCTCCACATACAAATAAAAGACAGTATTTTAAAATGCATAAATTTATCAAAAGGCCTTCTGCGTATGCAGAATGCTACACATTTATAAAGAGAAGCAAAATACTTTCAAATGTTTAAAATTTAAATGTGCCTATTCTTGAATAATTTTTGTTTTTAATATTATATGCGCAAAATATGCATTTTTGGTAGAATTGTTACAAAAAAAATATATTTGAAGCACAACGGTTTAGTTAAAGTACGTTTTTATTTATTTATAAATATTGAAATTATGTGCATTTAATACCATGATCTTTGGGACAGAAGCATACAAAACAATTTGAAATTTTTTAAATATTTATTCTGGTATTATGTTATATGTTAGATTGCAGAAATATATCATGACCAACACAAAATTTGAAAATAAGAAAATTTCAAAATATTATGATGTAGGTTGTATGATTACTATTCTTGTTTCGAATATTTTCTATTTTATAAAGGGCCATAGTAGCCTGGTCCGTAGAGAATCGAAATCGTATTTGAGAGATTGCGGATTCGATCCTCGAGCTGGCCGAAAACCGTACCCTAGAATAATGGTCGCTTCTGGCCTCAATGGCCTCCATGTTCCCATCCAAAACATGTCTCTAGGGTTCACCGAACCGGAGAGTATATTTCCTATGTAGAAGATCAAAATAATAATGGCATGTCGTCAGACATGTTCCCGAATTCCCAAAGTGTAGCATCAGTACGAAGTAAAAATTCCCTTACCCACCCCATATTTAAAAATCAGAAACATCAAACATTTTATTTTTATGTGTTTGCACACAATTATTTGATTTGAAATATAATTAAAAAATAAATAAATAAACTTTTTTTTTCTTTTTTTTTTTTTTCTTTTTTTTTTTTTCTTTTTTTTTTTTTTTTTTTATGGAAAAGTAATAATAATAATTACAATAAAATAATAATTATTATTATAATAAAACGTTTTGTAGAATTCTAGTTATTACCATTAACAAAGACTAAGAAAATTTCATAATTAACCCCTTCCGCTCCAGGCTAGCTGTAGTATAAATATGTGAAATACCAGATTATAAATTTGAAATAATGTAATACATAACGAAGTAACAATGTGCATTTTGTTGTGAAGTAAATATATTTAATTAATGAAGGTAGTAAACATGAATACATATCAAAGTATTTCAATTATTTATAGCAATGGCTGCTGAAAGTGGCTCATCATTACTGCCATCGCTTTCGCCGTCTTCACTTGTTGTAAAGTCATCATTGGAATCTTCAAGTTCGTCATAATCGGGGATATAATCACTATCTGAATCACTAGAATCAGACATTATTCACAGTTTCAAACACCGGTAAAACACACAAAATCGAGGAGCGAAAATTACACAACCGCAGCCGCGAGAAATACGAAACAACTGGCGTAGCCAAAACTAATAGGTCAATTAAGTCTACTATGTAACAGGCTGAATCATTCGCCGCCATTTGTACGTCAAGTCCGTCATTGCTAAACTTAAGATTACTATATAATAGTCTTTTCTAGTCTCATATATTAATTTTATATGGCAGTTCGTCACTGCCAAACCTAAGACTATAATATAATATTCTTATATAATCTCATATAATAGTCATATACAATAGTCTTAGTTTTAGCCATGACGGACTTGACGAATAAATGGCGGCGAATGATTCAGCCTGTTATATAGTAGTCTTAAGGTCACCGAGACAACTAACGCCATCTAGTTGTCAGTAATAAAAATACAATTTCAAAATGCCATATGACATATAAAATAACTCTGTCTGATACCACAACAACGTTGAGCTTATTGTATCGTATACTTTCTTTGGACGTATGCACGTACGTCCATGGTATTAATGGCCATTAACACTAGGACGTACGCACGTACGTCCCTGGAGTGGAAGGGGTTAATGTAAATACTAATAATAATCGAATAATAAAAGTAAAAATATTTTATTCAAAATTAAAAGTATTTGATAATTTTTTAGTATTATTTACAGAAAAATTGTTTTTAAAAAAATTCACATTTTGATTCTTTGTATAAATTATAAAGAAAATAAATGTTTTTTTTTTTTTTTTTTTTTTCTTTCATGAAAATAAAAAGCAATCCTTTCAACAACAATACTTCTGTAATATCACATATTTAAAAACTGTTTATTTTAAAACAGTTCGCAATTCAATCTAAAGTATTTTCATAAAAAAGAATCTACATAAACAAATTTAAGTAAAAATCAAATATTTACTTATTTTTATTTCTCAAGAAAATATTTTTCATCTCGTATTTCCAGTAAAAATACGAAATTTCTGCAGTATTTACGTTGAACAAAATATTCTGCATTAATTAGAAACATAAAACACGAAGTTTATAACGTTAGAAATAGTTTCATTTTTATTTTACAAAGAAATTAATTTTTTTCTGTCTCCCCCCCCCCCCCCAAATAGTAAACATGCTCCTGTACCTCTGTGATATAGAACCTTCAATTATGCATAACAAGTAATAGTCCTATGGTGTTACAAAAAATTAAAGTGAAAATCAAAAATGGGACATTTAATTAATGAGTATTAAATTAAACGGTTTTATTACAGTTTATATATATATATATATGTGTGTGTGTGTGTAATAACAAATGTAATATAATTTAATGTATTTGTTAATGTATTATTGAAATATAAAATTAAAATTACACAATTTCCTTTGTTTAAGAACGTAGATCTATATAATTCATATTTTAAAACGAAAAATCAGTTTATTTTTTTATACGTTTTAATAATATGATAACTAATACATTAAATTACGTAACATTTATTATTACATATTTATGCATATATAGCATTAAATAAAACAGTTTAATTTAATACATGTGTCTTATTTTGGAAAAAGTAGCGCAGCGTTCAAAAGCGACCTCCCAATTTGTTTGAAAAGAAAAATTTTTGATCAGTGCATTTTGCCTGTTTTAACTTATTCTTCAGATGTGAAGCTATACAAAAACTTGAAACAACCCAGAGAAGCATGGAGCGATGCATGTTAGGATACACCTGAAGAGACAGAAAGCGAAACACATTGATTAGCAAGCAAGCCAAAGTTACTAATGTTATTTCTAGAGTCAAAAAGTTAAAATGGATCTGGGCTGGGCACCTTGCGAGGCGAAAGGATGATAAATGGACCACCAAAGTCCTATTTTGGATACCAAGATATAAGAATAGACCGAGGAAGAGACCACTGCGTCGTTGGAGAGATGAAATTGTGAAGTTTGGAAGAGCAGAATAGAGAAGAATTTGAGAACACAGGGCACTTTAGAATGACCTAGGAGGACCCTTCAACCTGCAGTGGACTGATAAAAGCTGAAATTGATGATGATGATGATAATCATGAGGATACACTAATTTGTTTCACTTGACAAATACTCATACAAACTAAATATATACAACATCCTCCAAAAGTGCCATCCTTCTCCTGTACCGTGGGAACGAGTCGAATTTCTGAAACCTTTAAAACACGTGTTTAACTAATATGAGGGAGATTTCTTTTAATTAAAAAATAAAAAAAAATGAATCTGGTAGGCACTGGGCATCTGGATGACTCATATTTAAAAATTTGAATAAGAATTGGGGAGATATTTTGTTAGCTTTCTGGAAAAGACTTTTTAAAACATACTTTTGATAAAAAAAAGTTCTGTCCTGCAATACTATTTTAAGAAGGTATGAAGGATTAAGCTCGGTGCAATCTAACTGAAAAAGTGGTCAAGATGCCCCATCCTTTTCAGACTAATCAATCTGGTTCATATCTGTGTTTCAATGTACATTGGGCGATAGGACGTGACGTCACATTTCATCAGTCGCGAAACAATTCAGTTAAAATAATCAAAATATTAATAAATTCAATAAATTCAAAATACATTAATTGAAAATAAAGTGATGACAATAAAAAAGCGTTAATATAAAATGTGTGGATATGTGAATGGAGGCAGGGCATAATTTTCCATGCAAATTAAGCAAGTGCCTGACCCTACGTTAAAAAAAAAAAAAAAAAAAAAAACGAAATAATTCGTCTTTTGAATTTAAAAACATTTTATATATATTCAAAATTAATTTTATGCATTGTATGCCAGAAATGGGCTCCAGTTAAATATTTTACACTGTCCCTAACGCCTGTAAGTCAGTCCCTGGTGGGGAGTGTTACGGAATTCTCTCCACCAGGGATCGCCGTATGTCAAGACATTGTGATGCATGTACTGTTTTTAGTTAGTGTGTGGCAGGCATCTGGTATGGAATGGGAGGGTCTAAATAGGAGACCTTAAATATGTTAACTTGTTGTATATGTAAATAGTTGTAAACTACATGTAAATAAGTCATTAAATCTTAGTTAAGAAAGATGAATGTTATTTTGCACCTGATATATTTCTGCCACTGAACTAACGGTCATATTTGGTGCATGCGGCTCAAGAAAGAAAAAAAAAAGATTTATTGTAAACGAAAAATATTTTTTTTTCCTTCGTAATGGATAAAAATAAATAAATAAAGAAAACATCTATTGAAATAAAAGTGAGGAGTCAGCTTGTAGGATAGATCAACGGAAATAGAAAAAAAAAAAAAAAATGAAATCTTCAAAATTGATGATTAACCAATTACAATAGTTGAAAAGGAAATGCGTTGCGATTTATAATTAGAGAAATGGAAGTAATCAACAATTTTTGTTATTTATGTTATTATTTGGATAACTTATTAGGAGGTAAGCTCTTTTAAAATTAATAATGGATAGGTTAACTAAATGTATTGAAAAGAGAAGCTCTGTAAGAGCGAGTATTACTAAATTAATTAAAAAAGTACAAACATTAGACTTTGAAAAAGAAGTTTTGATTCTTTAAATGAGTTATTAGAAATTTTAGATATCAAATCTAAATTATTGAAAGAGTATGATGATGAAATTGAGGATCCTATTAATAATCCAGTAAAATTTAAAAGTGAAATAACTCAATCTGAGGAATATGAAGAAAAAAATTACTACTATTAAAATTAAACTTAACTCTAAAATTAAAGAAATAAACAAGAAACAACAAAATCAAAGTATTAATGAAAGAACATCAAGCTGCACGGAACATAATTTTTCGGCAGTAAAATTACCGCAGTTAGAGGTTCCACGATTTTCTGGTTCTGGTGTTTCAAATTTCATGGAATTCCTAAATTGTTTTGATAACGCGATAGGGTCGAACGAATCCCTGAGTAAAATTGAAAAATTTCAATATTTAAAAAGTTTGCTTTTCCCCCTTGCTTATAATGTTGTTTCTGGATTTGAGTTAAATGAAAAGAATTATGATTCTTGTTAAGAACTTTTAAAACAATGTTATGGGCTTACTGACTTTATTATTAATTCATATATGTTTAAATTACTTAATTTAGAACCAGTGAGGAATTCATCAAATATTAAAGGCTTGCCTAAATTATATGATGAGATAGAGATAAAGATAAGGAATTTACGCTCGTTAAATGTTACTGAAGAATCATACGGACATTTATGAAACCCTTTTCTTCTTAAATTACTACCCAAAGATTTGGTTTTAGATTTTCATAGAAAAAGAAATAAGGAATTTAATTGTGAAGTTTCAGAAATAATGACGTTTTTAAGAAATGAAGTGGAATCGCGTGAAATTTGTGAAACCATAACAAATTCTTTTAAGGATAGTGAGACTAAGCGTTCCGCTTTTCGAGGTTATCAAACAGGACAGACATTAAAAAAAAAACTTCTCTAAACATAAAAATACACCAACCGCAGCAACATTACTCAGACAAATAAAAAAATCATGTATTTTTTGCGACTTAACTTCTCATGATGCTGTAAATTGGGGAAAATTAGATATAGAACAGAAAATAAACAACCTTGAGTCTTAATCTCGGTGTTGATTATGTTTTAAACCGAAACACATAAGCAAATTATGTAGGTCAGGTATTGTTTGTAAAATATGTTTTTCTAGATTTCATCACGAGTCAGTTTGTAGAAAAAATTTTAAACCCTCGATTTTATCGGTAGAGTGCATTAGAAAAAATTGTAAAAATTCACGTAATTTAAATTATTATGAAAACGAAAATGAACGGGATAACTCTAATGTTTCTCAAGTTACTTCTTCTATTTTTCAATGTAAATACAAACTGTTCTAAAAATGTTTATTTGCAAACTTGCACTGTTATTGCTAAATCAGAAAATAAATCTTGCTTATCAAGATTAATGTTTGACTGTGGAAGTTCGCGATTTTTTATTAGTGAAAAATTAGCGAATGATTTAAAATTAAATACCATTCGTTATGAAACTTTTTCTGTTTATGCTTTCGGAATGAAATGCCCAACGGATAAAGTTTATCGAGTTGTTCAAGTAACACTGAAAATTACAAATTTTTCTTTTAAAAAAACTCAGGAACTGTTTGTTTCTCGCACAATAACGGGCGCTACTGTCAAATATCCTGATCCAAAAATAAAAGATTTAATGCAGAAACGGAATTTGAAGTTCGCTGATTCAGATAGCTCGGATAACAATATTAACATCCTCTTAGGGGCCGATGTTTGTTGGGAATTAATTTATGGGCAAAGTGTACCTATAAATAAACATTTGTCAGCTTTGAATAGTGTATTTGGATGGCTAATTATTGGATCGGACGATAATGAAAGTTGTTGTTCTGAAAACATGATTATTGTAAATAATGCTTGTTGATTCATGGGAAGCGGTAAAGGCGACAGCCGATCAGAAGTAGACAGTCATGTGACCAGAAAGTGAAACAAAACTCATTCTTTTTCTTTTTTTATTATTGATTCTGTTTTTCTCTCGGAACTATTCGAAAAAACTGAAGTAACTTTATTATTGAATTGACATTCTAATATTCAGGCTGCATTCGTACAGCCAAGTAATCCATTAATTGTTATATTATTAAAACAATAAGTATTCTTCTGTTTATTCTTTATAACTCATTCAAGGCATAAAAAAATGCCTTTATACGTATTCTGAATGTTTAAACCTGTGCTAAAGTTTGTGAAAGATTCTGTTTTCATTTATAAAATTCTGAAAGAAAATCTCTGATTAAAATCAACTATAGAAAGTAATCGGATTTCATCTTTATTGACTTGCCTAAAATGTTTTTTCAAGCGACCAGAGGAAATGCAGGAGAGAGGTGAGTTAGCTTTTCTTAATATTATGCATGCTGAAACTTATTTCGTTTTAGTAAAATGTTTTTGATGCAGGTCAATTCTTTATGCATAAATCTAGTTATAATTAATCAACATGTTTTTGGTCCGTCGAGCCGGAGTCTATCGATGATTTATATAGATATATATATATAAAAAAAAAAAAAAAAAAAAAAAAAACTATATATATTTAATATGTATTTGATATTCTTATTCTTATTCGTAATCATTTATTCTTAAAATGATTTATTTTTGTTCTTGAATGTTTGTTCTGTAATTCGAAGGCCTATAGTTATGTGTATTTAAACTTATATATTCTAAAATGCCGAAATTATCTAAGCAAGTTTTATTATTTGAAAATTTATGTAAGGAAATCGATAGTTTTAGAGATAGAGTAAAGGGGTGTAGTAAAGATGAACAATCTAAGGTTAAATTATTAAAAACCAAAGTTCAATCGTATGATCATGAAATCGCGGAAATATTTAAAAATTTATCCGCTAAAGAGAATGAGGATTATATGGATATGTATTTGAGATATAAAGGAGTGGGTTTTGATTTACTGGTGGAGTTAGAGGACAAAACAGAAGTAAACGCGTGCGATTCAGATACTCACGCGGAAAATAAAGATGAGAAAAATGGAAAATCGTCTCTTATTAAATTACCTAAATTTGATCTTCCAAAATTTTTTGGTGAAACCGAAAATTGGATTTCTTTTAAAGAAATTTTTAATTCGACAATTCTACAAAATAATCAATTATCCAAAATTGAAAAATTGCAATATTTACATTCTTCAGTGCGCGGAAACGCAGCTAAATTAATTCGAGGATTCGCTCTAAAAGAGGAAAATTTAGATCAATGTTGGGAAATATTAAATGAAATATATGAAAATAAGAGACAATTAGCATTGAGTCAAATTAACAAAATATTTTCTATGAAAATTGTAAAAGCAAACAATGCTAAAACTTTACTTGAGTTATTAGATACTTGTAACGAAGCCGTCAGAAACTTAAAAACTTTGGGTTTAGATTCTAATGCGTTAAGCGACTTAATTATAATAAAATTCATGATGGGGAAATTGGATGAATCGTTAAAACAGAGATGGGAATTAATGTTGGATAGTGATAAATTGCCGGATCTTGATCTTTTTAGGAAATTCGTTGAGCGCGAAGCGCGCGGTGTTGAAGAGATAAAATGTAAACAAGACGTAAAATTCACTAATTCGAAGAAATCAAACGTATTGAGTACAATTGTAAAAAAGGAAAATACGTGCATTCTTTGTAATGAGCGTCACGCGCTATTTAAATGTCCGACATTTAATTCAAAACCGGTTAAAGAATGATGGAAATTTGTTGAATTAAATAAGTTATGTCAAAATTGCTTACGCCAAAATCATAGGCTGGAGAATTGTAGGATAAACATTAATTGTAAAAATTGTGCAGAAAATCACCATACGCTATTGCATGTTTATAGTAGAAATATAAATTCTGAAAGGGCGAATCATGTATCGCCAGACATTTCAGTTTCTAATAGTGCTCAGTTTTATTCTAGTAATGTTTTGTTATCTACAGCACTAATTAAGGTTAAATCGAATAAAGGAAAAATTGTGCATTGTAAAGCCTTGATAGATAATGCTAGTCAAAATTCATTAATTACTAAGGAATGTGCTAAGCGACTAAATTTGCCCTTACGGAGCACGTCGCATAGGATAATAGGGATTAATTGCGTTTTAGCAGAAACTGCTCTCAACGAAACAGAATTTAAATTCACTCCGCATTTTTCGTCGGAGTCATTTTCAGTCAGCGCTTTTATAGTTGATAAGGTTACCTCACCTCTCCCTAATTTCCAACTACCGCAACATGATTGGCCACACATAAAGGGATTACAACTAGCGGATCCCAATTATGACGTTAGTGGTCCAATCGATATTCTTCTTGTGGCAGAAATAGTCGCCTCAATCTGCAATGGCAGTCCAATTCAAGGGCCAGCAGGAACTCCTACAGCATTCCCCACAAAGCTGGGTTACCTCCTTTCAGGACGAATAAACAGTTTTCAATGTACAAATATCAGTTTAATATGCCATATGACTATTGATGATGATATCAACAACACTTTAAAACAATTTTTTGATACAGAATTAATTCCAAATGTAGAATCAAAAAAGATAGAAAATGATCCTGTGGAAAATATTTATGTGAACACAACTAAAAGAAATAGTCAGGGACGATATGTCGTTCATCTACCGTTTAAGCCAGATAAGGCACTAGGTGACAGTAAGTCAGGTGCTATTTTAAGATTTCTTTCCATTGAAAATAAAATTAAAATGAACCCACAATTAAAGAGGGAGTATTCGAATTTCATGAACGAATATATAAATTTAGGTCATATGACAAAATTAAATCCAGCTGAAATTAATGAAACGCCACATTATTATTTACCGCATCATGCGGTGGTAAATGAAAACTCTGAAACAACAAAATTACGTGTAGTATTTGACGCCTCGTTTAAAACAACAAATAACAAATCTTTAAATGACATTTTATATATTGGTCCTAAACTACAGTCGAATATTTTTGACAATTTAGTAAAATTTCGAGCCAACCCTGTAGCGTTCAGTGCAGACATAGCTAAAATGTATCGGCAAATCTTAATTGAAAGGAAACATAGAATCTACCAAAGAATTGTTTGGAGAGAATCTCCCAATGACCAATTATCCTTTTACGAATTGAATACTGTCACCTACGGAACAGCTTGTGCAGCCTATTTAGCGTTACGCACCCTTAAGCAATTATGTGAGGATGAGGGACAAAATTTTCCATTGGCAGCAGAAATTGCCAAGGAGAATTTTTACATCGACGACTTATTGTCAGGGGCACAATCCCTTCAATTAGCAAAAGATAGAATAATGGAGCTGCAGGCTCTAATGCAAGCTGGAGGTTTTAAACTTAGGAAATGGGCTTGTAGCCATCCAGAAGCGCTCTCTGATATTCCAGAGGAAGATAAGGCTAATTCGGTCATTCATTTTTTTGAGGATAAAGAAAAAATAAATCAAAGAGTACTAGGAATGTTCTGGGATTTAAGTGAAGATACTCTTCAAGTTAGAACCTTAGCTGATCAACAAATTAATACGAAAAGACAGTTGCTCTCCGTAATTGCGCAAATTTATGATCCCCTCGGAATTATTTCGCCATCTACAATAACCTTAAAACTCATTCTACAAAAATTGTGGAAGTTGCAATCAACGTGGGATGAGCCTATACCTCCAGATATTTTGCAAGAATGGAAAACTTTTTATAATGAAATTAATGAGTTTAAATCTATGGCCATTCCACGCTATGTAGGTTCAAATACTAAAGATTGTACAGTTGAACTGCATGGCTTTTGTGATGCCTCTCCGAGGGCGTATGCGGCAGTCGCATATTTAAAGATCATAACAAACACGATTCAGGTATATCTAATTGCTGCTAAAACTAGAGTCGCACCCATAAAAGCACTCACTTTACCGAAATTAGAATTGTGTGGGGCTGTACTCGTAGCTGAGTTAATTTGCAATATTCAAAAATCCCTTAAATTTACTCATTCGACATACTGGTATACTGACTCTTCTATTGTATTAAACTGGATAAATAACCCTTCAAACAAAGGAAATAGTTTCGTGGCCCATAGAGCTACCAAAATCAGAGCTCTTACTCAATTAGAATTTTGGAGACATATCCCAGGAAAAGAAAACCCGGCCGATTGTGCCACACGCGGATTGTCCCCGGCTAAGTTGAAAGCTAGAACTGAGTGGTGGGAAGGGCCAAAATGGCTCCATAGTTTTGAGCTACCACCAATGTGCACATTACATTCAGTTTCCGTTCAGAAACAAACTCATCAACATTCGACAGATTCAAGTTCTAAGCCTACACTTTCTAATAACACTTTCATATCACATATCACGAAATACTCTAACTATCTAAAACTTTTAAGAATTCTAGCTTATGTTTTGAGATTTATCAATAAAATTAAAACCAAATCAAAGGAAAGTGGTCCTTTAAAGGCCATAGAGCTAAATCAAGCGGAAATGTGGCTTGTAAAAGTTATTCAAAATGCAGAATTTAGTGATGAAATTGCCTTACTAAGGAAAGGCAAACTTTTAAAACCTTCACACCATCTATTCTGTCTTGATCCTTTTCTGGATGAAGCAGGCATTCTTCGTGTTGGAGGACGCCTGCGGAACCACCCATCCTTACGATTTCAAGAAAAACACCCCATATTACTTCCCAAAGCAAATCACGTTACTTCCTTGATAATAACATATTATCATAACTTAAGCTCCCATGCTGGTCCCAATTTAGTACTTTCACTTCTTAGAAACAAATTTTGGATTCCCCACGGACGCTCCACCGTAAAATCAGTATTAAGACGGTGTATACTCTGTTTTCGACTGTCAGCTAAGCCAATAATTCCAAAGATGGGGGATCTACCCTCAGAAAGAATCACACCCATTCGGCCTTTTTCGAAGGTTGGTGTCGATTTCGCGGGACCAGTAATGACAAAATGTCAACATAAACGAAAAGCAACAACCTTTAAATCATATATTGCCCTTTTCATCTGTATGGCTACAAAGGCAGTGCATCTCGAATGTGTTTCAAATCTTTCTACAGAAGCCTTTCTCGCAGCCTTGAAACGCTTCATAGGTAGGCGTGGATACGCCTCTGACATATTTTCGGACAATGGCAGAAATTTTGTCGGAGCCCATTCTTACCTAAAACAGCTATTTTCTTTATTCAAAGAAGAAAAATTACAAAATTTTGCTTCCCAACACCAAATAACCTGGCACTTTATTCCCCCGTAAGCTCCAAATTTTGGGGGACTCTGGGAAGCGTCGATAAAATTAGCCAAACATCATTTGGTAAAAATCACACAAGGCGCAATTTTAAATTTTGAGGAACTGTCCACTCTTCTATGTCAAATAGAGGCTGTTATAAATTCGCGGCCTCTAACACCATTGTCCAATGCTCCTAATGATATCGCAGCTTTAACACCAGGACATATCTTGATTGGAACTGCATTATTAGAATTGCCAGACCTACCATTAACAAACAATTCTCTTAGTCTTTCTTCTAGGTATAAGCTCTTATTGCAGATGAAGGAAACGTTTTGGAAGAGGTGGAAAGCACAATACCTGCCAACATTGCTGTATAGATCCAAAAGAACCAACAACCACCGTCACAGCTTTTCTCCAGGGGAACTCGTCATCCTGAGGGATAAAGCATCACCTCCACTCCATTGGGATCTCGCCAGAATCATCAAGTTGATTCCCGGACCTGACGGAATCGCCAGGGTCCTCCAACTTAAAACCTCTTCTGCTGGAACTCTGATTCGACCGGTTACGCAGGTGATCCCTTTTCCAAGTATTTCGACTCCTGTTCCGGTGCCTTCCCGCCCCACCCAGCCTGTTGATTCATGGGAAGCGGTAAAGGCGACAGCCGATCAGAAGTAGACAGTCATGTGACCAGAAAGTGAAACAAAACTCATTCTTTTTCTTTTTTTATTATTGATTCTGTTTTTCTCTCGGAACTATTCGAAAAAACTGAAGTAACTTTATTCTTGAATTGACATTCTAATATTCAGGCTGCATTCGTACAGCCAAGTAATCCATTAATTGTTATATTATTAAAACAATAAGTATTCTTCTGTTTATTCTTTATAACTCATTCAAGGCATAAAAAAATGCCTTTATACGTATTCTGAATGTTTAAACCTGTGCTAAATTTTGTGAAAGATTCTGTTTTCATTTATAAAATTCTGAAAGAAAATCTCTGATTAAAATCAACTATAGAAAGTAATCGGATTTCATCTTTATTGACTTGCCTAAAATGTTTTTTCAAGCGACCAGAGGAAATGCAGGAGAGAGGTGAGTTAGCTTTTCTTAATATTATGCATGCTGAAACTTATTTCGTTTTAGTAAAATGTTTTTGATGCAGGTCAATTCTTTATGCATGAATCTAGTTATAATTAATCAACAATGCTATTTTAAATGATTTAAGATTATTTTAGGAAATTGAGGAATTTCCGAATGGAACCAAAAATCTGTCGAAAAAGGATAAAATTAAGAATTTTGAGGATTGTTTAATTTAATGGGGAACGGTAAGTGTGTAAATTAATGTGGAAAGATAATACAGGAACCCCGTCAGAATTAGGCTCTAATTATGTGGTCGCGAGCAAACGTTTCAATTCATTAAAAATTAAATTGAATAAAAATCCTGAAATTTTTTATCAGTATAAGGAAATTGTATCGGGTCAATTGAAATGCAATATTGTAGGAAAATGTACTGACGAGGATATGAATTCAGGTTATTATATGCCCCACAGACCAGAAATAAGGAATGATAAAGAAACTGCTCGCGTTCGGATGGTTTATGATTGCAGCTCTAAAGCAAAGGAAAATAAAAATTCTTTAAATGATTCTCTTGAATCGGGAGTTAATCTATATCCAAATTTATTGGATGTTATACTTAAATTTCGGGAAAAATCAAGTTGCATTATGCGGAGATCTAGAGAAAGCTTTCCTTATGATTGAAATTGCGGAAGAGGATAGAGAATATCTAAAGTTTTTGTGGTTTCCGGACGAGCCCCGATAATCCGGTACAGACATTTCAACTTAATAGTTTACCCAATGAGTTAACGGCGTATCCATTTGCGCTAGTTTGCGTTTTGAAATTCCACATAGGGAAATATAAAGATGACTATTCTAATTGTTATGAAATGTTAAATTCTTTATATGTTGACGACTTGTACAGTGGAGCTAAAACTGCGCAGGGTGCTTATGAGTTAACCTCTTTGGCAATAGAAATATTACGCGCTTCTGGGATTAAACTCAGGAAATTAAAAACTAATTGTAATGAGTTGAAACAACTTTGGCGTGAAAACGGGTACCAGAAAAATATGGATTTCGGGCAAGGAGTAGGAATTTTGGGATTAAAGTGGCGTGCAAGCAAGGATATAATTAAATTAGATTTAAGGGATGTTGGGAATTCCTTGAAATTCGGAATCACCAAACGACATGTTCTGAGAATAATTTCCAAGATTCTCGATCCTTGTGGACTAATTTAGTCCATATAATAAGACTTAAAATTCTTATTCAAGAAATGTGGGAATGAGGTCTACTATGGGATGAAAACTTACCATATGACTTAGAAAAAAAAAAGTGGAGATCATGGTTTTCTGAACTTTCTGAATTAGAAAATTTTAGAATCGAACTTGAACATTTTTTAATTGAAAATGTTAATGAAATATCGCTTCATGTTTTTGTTGATGCCAGTCCTAAAGCGTATGGAGCTGTAGCGTATTTTCGATATTTAACAAGTGAAGGAAAAACTAACATAAGTTTTGTGATTTCGAAAAGTAAAGTTGCTCCTCTAAAAAGTTTAACTTTAGCCGGATTAGAATTAATGGCAGCACTTGTAGGTGCTCGTTTAGGAAATTACATTCAGAGCATTTTTCCAGCCATTACTCAAAAAATACATTTCTGGAGTGACTCAAAAATTGTTCTTCACTGGTTAAAAAATTCCTCCAAAGTTTGGAAGCCATTTCTAGCCAACAGAGTGGCTCAAGTGCAATCACTTTCCCTTCCTGAATACTGGAGTTTTTGCAGTGGATCAGAGAACCCTGCAGATCTCACTACTAGAGGAGAACTAGAGAAAAACATTATTTCGAGTTACTTGTGGTTGTCTCAACCCGTTCACTTATGGCCTGATCCAATTTACATCAGCCAACCAGATGAAAGTAATGTTGAACAGTTAATTTCTAAAGAGCTATGAGGTGTAGCAGTAAATACTGTCTGTTCTACTAATCATTATTCTCTCTTAAAGATCATTGAAGCAAATAAATACATTAACCTTTTTGTACTTTTGCGCGTGACAGCTTGGGTAAAAAGGTTTGCCCAAAATGCCAATCCTGCTCAGGGCACCATATGCTGGGGACCTACATGTGCTTCCGAACTTAAGGAAGCCTTTGACTCATGGATCTAAACAATTTTATATAAGCATTTTGGGAGTGAAATTCCGCAAATTCATCCCCAGTGTACTGTAAATAAAAACTCACGAATTTAAATTTGAATGTGAACTTAACCAAAATAACTTTTTGTGTTTTAAAGGACGCTTGCAATTTTCAAGTAATAATGAGCAGGCCAAACACCCCCTGCTGCTTCCAACCAACGATAAATTCGTTGAATTACTCATCTTTGATGCTCATATAAAAATGGTCCATTTGGGTGTATATGCTACTTTAACTCAACTAAGAGAACAATTCTGGATTCTTAAATGTAGACAGTTCTTAAAAAGAGTCCTAAAAAACTGTTCGATGTGTAGACGTTTTTCAGTGAAAGCTGGTAATCATGTGGTAGCTCCTCTACCTCCTGACAGAATTCAAGAACATCCCCCTTTTTATGTTTCTGGTGTAGACTTTGCTGGACCCTTTTTTATTATTGACTGTAAAAAATATTATTTACTCATTTTTATCTGTGCAATTACAAAAGAATTTGGAATTATATGTTGATATGAGTACAGAATCGTTTTTATTAGGTTTAAGACGTTTTATTTCTCGTAAAGTTTTATGTTCAGTTTAATATTCTGATAATGCTAAAACCTTTAAAAGGGCAAAAGGTGAACTGAAAAAATTATGGAGTCAAATTGATAACCCTGAGGTAAAAAACTTGTTTGCCTCTAAAGATATAGAATGGAAATTTATCGTTGAAAGGAGTCCTTGGCGGAGAGGCTCCTGTGAAAGGCAGATACGTACAATTAAAACTTGCTTAAAGAAAATTATTGGTAAATCTTTTCTTTCTCTTAAAGAATTTTTCTAGAAATTGAGGCAATGATTAATTCTAGACCTATTACGTATCTGTACAATGAACCGTCAGAACCTTCCCCACTCACTCCTTCTCACTTTCTAGTTGGAGAAAAGATTAATTTCTTTACCTGTAACTAAGCTTAAAAAAGACGAATTAACTGTAAGCAGAAATTCTTTGGGAAAAAGATAGAGTTAAATATCAGCAAACACTTTTAACTCAATTTTGGAACTGGTGGAGAAAAGAGTACTTGATTAATCTTAGATCTGCTTATATATCTCCACAACCAGGTAAGATTTCATCATTAAAGGTAAATGATGTGGTTTTAATTAATGATGAGCGCTATCCTAGAAACATATAGATAATGGGTAGAATTTTAAATTTATATCCAGGACGAGATGGTAAAATTCGTTCTCTTCTTATCAAAACCCCTAAAGGTAACATTAAGCGCTCAGTTCAACTTGTATATTAGAAATTAATCCTTAATAATAAATTGAATAAGTAAAAATTGTTATCTTATGTATAATGTTGATTATTATTTATGTATACGTATATTGGTATTTGATTACTGAAAATTTTATTTAGATTGTTTGAATATTGTTTGTAAATTTCTGTTTAATGCTTAACATTATATTTTTCTTATTTTTAACTGATAGTAATTTAAATGTTCAATTTTTTTTTTCAATATTTGGATTTAATAATTGATTATGATTGTAAATTCCATGCGAGTTCTCATGCGAGTTCGGTGGGGAGTGTTACGGAATTCTCTCCACAGGAAGACACGGCAATACATGTACTGCTTTTAGTTAGTGTGTGGCAAGCATCTGGTATGGAATGGAAGGGTCTAAATAGGAGACCCTAAATATGTAAACTTGTAGTATATGTAAATAGTTGTAAACTACATGTAAATAAGTCATTAAATCTTAGTTAAGAAAGACGGAATGCTATTTTGCACCTGATATATTTCTACCACTGAACTATCGGTCATAGGGGTATCATTAGTTAATTTTCTCTCTCTCTCTCTCTGACTCTTTTTTTTTTATTTTTTTTAATTATAGCCCAAAATGATGAAATGCATTTCATACCAATGATTTTATTTTCTTGTTGTATTATTACTCTCTTTCTATATTTAAAATAATAATATTTAATAAATTATTATCCGACTCTCTTTTACTTTTATTATATTTATTATCTGTAATCTGTAAATTTTTTCCTAATTTATGAGCAATGTATGATTGTTTTTTTAAATATATATAATATGTATCTGTCTTAAACGAGTATAAACACTCATAATTAAATTAAATTCTTTATTTTAATTTTCCACGGATTGCAACTATAACAACTATATCTCATAATAAGTGATTGTGTTTAATGATTTATGGGGGATGCGTAATCTTTCTTTCTTAAAAAAAAATAACATAATTTGAAATAACAGTAACTAAATCATACTCTCACTCACTCCCACTTGTTTAGTAACTATATTATGTAATATAGGATAGTGTTAAAAAAGTTATGTGTAATGCATATCATTGTTTTTACTGTAATACAGAGTACATATATATGTAAATATGCCTAATTCAATTCAATTACTCACATTCACATTTTACGTGTTGCAACTATATATACTTTTATATATAAAAGTGTCTTATAATTATTGAGTAAAACATGACTTTTCTTTTTTCTTTTTACAATAATACGGATTTGTCTTATACATATATTGAAACTACAAATATATCTCGCAATATGGGAAAAGATTTCAAAACTTATTAGTGATATATTTTTTTACTGTCATTCGATGCATTTTTGGTGACAATGGTTTATGTGTAGTCTGAAATACATAGCTTTTGGGGGTTAATATAATAATAAAATATAATAATAAAAATAATGCATTACGAAATTTAAATGTAATAAATAATACAGACCTATACAAAAAATAAATAAAATAATAAAATAATAATAATAATAATAAATAAAAAGGCCAAAAATCGATTTGATAATTTTACCTGATACGCTCGTATTTTGATTGTTTGAAATCAAAAATTAAGACAGTTTTTGTATACCACGTATAGATTTTCGTCAATACAGGGTCTCTACCGACACAATTTCTTCTGTGACTCTTCCATCAATATAATTATATGGGAACTTTTATAGTATCCCATACAGCCACTGACATACACTAGACATCTAAATACATCCAACGATCCATAAAAGATACAAAATATCTTAATAATGCCCATTAAATATCCTGGATATCCTGTACTAATTATCTATATCCATTAGATGTTCCAATATAGACGAAATTTAGACTTTTTTTTTTGGACGTCTAATAGATGTAACATGTTAGATCAAAACAAGATTTAGATATCTTCAATATCTATTACATCTAACAATCCAATATACATCCAATTATTCGATATTAGGAGATTTATTCTATATGATGTAAAACATCTAATTGATGTAAAAAAGAGTAACATTTGCCGTGTTAATAGATATCTGTATGTTATTTATAGAAGTTAAGTGGATCCTTTTTTAACTTTTATACATGCTTATAGATAGATGTCTTATGGATGCAAGTGACTGTGTGGGATATTTCCTTGTTTAATTATAAAAACATAAAGATGAGCCAAAATTATCAAATCAATTTTTCAGATGTAGAACTGAGTAATTACTAAAATTTAAGCCACTAATTTAAAAAGTTAAATTAAAAATTACATTGATTGTTACGTGGATTGTTTGAATGTTACTTACCCATATTCTTAAAAATGTCATAACCAATTTAATTCTGCAACTTCCTTACATTAAATAAATAACCAAACATCTATATTTTATTATATTTCATCATCTCTCGTTATCAAATTGTACACACATCTTATTTATTAAACTTTAAATACTATAACGTACTTTTTCGAAAGAAACAATATATTATGACCATTATTTGTATATATATGTTTATTCAAACACCTCGGATTTTATTACAATATATCAATTAACTTTTTCAATAAATCATTTTTTGTATCTTAGTGAATGTGAAAAATAATAATTGTTTATAAATCTCAGAAATGATTTAAATGAACACATAAAATATGAAAGACTGATATTTGTAACGCATACAGAAATTCTTTTAAGAAAAGCTAATGCGTATTGAGTAACTTAATACACGTAACAAAAGCGAAAAATCTTTTCAATTTCAGAAAAATTGTAAGGAAGACTGATGGTTTCATGAGAAAACTCATGAAAAAAAAAAAAAAATATATATATATATATATATAAAGCTACACTTCATTTTATGGTTCTGACACTAATGGAATTCTTATTTTGGAATTCAGCCATTTCCTGGAAAGGTTTAGATCTTCGGTACTTTTGTTCAATTTTTGAAGTATGTTTGTTAGCAAAGAGCGATATAAAACATTCACTTAAAAATCAATCAAAAGGATTAAAAAACACTTTATTATAGTTATTACTTTCTCTTACACATAAGGTAGAGAAAGTATTGTTTTTGGATCAAATTTTCGAACACGAGATTTTGTTATATTTAACGTTTTGAGGTCCCCTGAATACAAAAATCATGTTTTTAGCAAATGGTCTGTGTGTATGTCTGTGTGTCTGTGTGTGTGTCTGTGTGTGTGTCTGTCCGTTATCAGCATATCTCAAAAACAAATTACGGTAGAAAGTTCAAACTTGGTATTCTAAATGTGTATCAAATACGGATGCTACAGTAAGCTTTTCGTTAAGATCAAGCAAATGGTTCGTGTACAGGGACAATCAAGATAATTCTAATACATTACGTCTATGGGGGAAATTGCAGGTAAGTAGAGTTTAACGTCTATAGACTGCACTAAACCAAATGAAACGCATATATATTTTTTGTAATAGAGATAGTCAACTCGGAAATTTCTTTTTGTGTATGTAGGAGCCTCGCCTCCCCTCCTGGGGGGAAGTTCCCCCTCGAGGGAAGTGAATTTTCAAGATGGGTATCTTTGAAAAGAGCTTGCCAATACCTTTAAAACGAATGATTGAACCATCGATCTGCGATAATTTAAAACAAAGTTATCGATTTCTTTACTTTTAACGAAAAAAAAAAAAAACTTAGAAAAAAAAATCATTTTTTTTTTTTTTTTAATATTGAGAATAAAATGAACATTTTTTGCCTATTTGGTGTTATACTACTTCTCTAATTTGCAAATCGTCTGCACTATCATAAAAGATAATTTTTTAAAATAATAATTTTAATAAATTATTTTTTAAAACAGAATTATTTTTTAATAACCGAATTAAATTCTACATAAATGTAGGTGCATTAATGAAACGGGGGGCTGAGGGGGGCGGTAGCCCCCCTCACACAGAACTAATTATCATATAAAATTCTCCCGAAGCCTAATTTGAATTGTTTAACATATGTTTACATAACATCGTTATCTTACCTCTTAATCTCAAACCTGCATTTATAGTATTAAATTTCAGGGTAAGAGAATGTCGTGTGAGTGACACACCAGATTATTTTTATTATTATGTCCAAGTTTTTGAGAGAAAAAAAAAATCCCTATGTACTTTTCATACACTAAAATAGTACTTAAGTTACCTGTTAAAGATTTACTCATTTTATGATTTGAACATTTCTAGTAAAAAATGCAACAAAATAAAATAACAATTTTCATACAAAAGTGTTTAGTGGTTAGCGTACGAAGTATTATTTATGGAAATTCTGGTGTCAGCCTTTTAATTCCCATTTATCAATAAATATCTGTAATGATTTTGAATTTACTGTAATATACCAGTTTCGCTCTAATTAATAAATAAGAAAAAAAATCTGGAGTAACACCATTCGACTTTCTGAACATTAAATAACTAACGGTTTTTTTTAACAAATTAATGTAAGAGAAGTTTGAAATCACTCCGCTTAATCAAATAAAGCGTTTGTCGCTATTGCACATGAAATAATTTGAGCCCATAGTTCATATTGATAAAGAGTTTTTGTTGTGTTTTGTAAAAGTTTATAAAGTACTTGTTTCATCAAAATCTGTTCAGTTCGTTCGGCTGTGACCTATAACATGGTTACAAATTTTCAGTTCAATCGGGTAACGCGTTTAGACGCTATCGTACTGTAAATAATCTCAATAAATAAGCCGTAAAGATGAATAAATTTCGTTGTGTCCCTGCAAAAATCTATATGTGCTAGACTCACTAAAATCTATACAGTTCGTGCGATGGTGACCTATAATACATAATAGGTTTTCAGTCCGTTAGATTAAGACATTTAGACGCTATCATACTTTAAATTATTTAAGCCTATATTCCATAATGATAAAGAAAAACATTTTTGTATTCCTGTAGAACTCTATAAGCGCTAAATTCACCAAAATCTATAAAGTTCGTGCATGGTGACATAGAACATGTATATACATTTCCAGCTCAATCGGATAAGATATTTAGACGTTCCTGCCCATTAAATAATTTCAGCCCATAGGCCATATTGTTAAAAAAAATTTCTGTTGTACCCCCGTAGAGAATTATAAGTGGCAGATTCACCAACATCTATACATTTTGTGTAACGATGACCTACAACATGTATATAAATTTTCAGTTCATTTTAATAACGCGCTTAGACGCTTTTTAGAGGGAATCTATTTTGGATAATAACACTGCTCAGGAAAAAAAAAAGTTTCGAGATCTGATACCATTCTTGCTGATTCTTATGTAAATTTACCTCTTGAATCCGAATATGACACCCATTTTGCCCAGTCACCTACCGTTTTCTAGATACACCACTCCCTCCCTCAACTTCTTTCCCATTTGATTTGAAGAATGAAAAATAATTAACTTAACACATAATATATATATATAGTTTAAAAATAACATTAATCACAGATTAAAAAAAATATAAGATATGTAATTAGAGATGCAAAAAACCCGGGAATTTATAAACCAAGGGAAAAAACTGGGAGCTTAGGGAATTTTGCGGGGAAAAAACAAATTAGAAATCTCTAAAGTAAATAATAAGTTGTTTACTTAATACAAATAGCAATTTTAAGGACTTTGATATACTGATAAGCTTATAACATTATTTTAATTTATCAGAACTGCAGCCAAAGCGTAATTTGAAAAGAATCTTAAGCTTTATTTATTAAGTTAGCACTTAAGATAAATGTATCGGTACAATGTTGGATACAATTTCCATATTATACAAGCTGAAGAATTAAGAAAACCAATGTACATAATCCTGCAATAGTTTAGAAGAGAAATAATTAAGATTTTAAAACTTCTTTAAAAATTTCTATTTTTAAAAATTTCTATTTTTAAAGAATTTTTTAAAATAATGAAGTGGTTTTTAAAAAGAAGGGATGACATTTTTTCCAATTACTACATTGGTATAGTTTCTTTTACAAGTTATTTTCATAAGTATTTCTAATAAGAGTTTGTAAAAAAATTGATGTTAAATTTCCTAAAATGAAAATTTTTTGATGAAAATTTATACACATATTGTTTTCCTGATTTTTATGCATAAAAAAAAAAAAAAAAAAAAAAAGTTTCTGCATTTCTAACACAACAAGTGAGGAAAATTTTCGAATTACTTATATATTTCCCTAACGCAGATTAAATTTAGGAATTCTTCTTATTCTTAATATTATTTCTAAATATTACTTACTATTAGTGTTAGCGTCGCATTAATTATATTTAATTATTTTCTTCGTTTTCGGAATAAACATGGAAGATGCTCGAATTAGCGGGAAAGGGAAACGAAAAGAAAATCTATGCAGGAATTAAAATTGAAGTTAATTTAAAAATTGGAGGCTAAATAATTAACAAAATTTATAAAGATATTCATAATTTCAAAATTCTCAGTTTGGGAGAAATTTCAAAATTCCCAATTTTGTCTTAAATTTCCAGGAAAAAAATCCGTGTGTTTTGAAAGCTTTGCAGCTCTATATGTAAAGCATAATTTTAGTGGCAAATCCCCCCCCCAAATTTTTCCCTTGTCGCATGTCCATGCTTTAGAATTTTCCAACTCTGTAATCCCTCAGAAGGTATTTAACGGTTAAAATACCCCCCCCCCCCGCCCTCGCCTCTCCTAAAAATAAAATTTATAGTCATAAAATCACCGTAAAATGATAAAAATAGGGGGGGTCATTCCCCCGTGAAAGTATTTTTTTTACAATATAAATTTTTTGTTTGCTCCCAGAGAAGTTACAAACAAACAAACGTACATACATACATACAGGTGAAGCTAATAAAAGCGTGTTAAAAATGAATTTTTAACCGTATCTTACGAAGTGTTTAAAATATTTTTTCAAAATTAATATTTTTAGAATCGTAACCGTATCTTACGAAGTGTTTAAAATATTTTTTTCAAAGTTAATACTTTAGAATCGTAAACACGATGTCAGAATTTATTTAATGTTGAAATGAAAAATGAATTTTTAACCGTAAATGTTTAAAATATTTTTCAACGTTAATATTGTTAAAATGTTAAAATTAGTTAAAATGGTATATTCTTTTAAAAAATTCGTCAATATCCGACGGAGTTATTTTATGTTAAAATGAAAAATGAATTTTTAGGCCATTATTATTTGTGCAGATGGAAAATGTACTAAAAGTTTTCCGAAAAATTTCACGATCACAAATGTTGACGGATATCCAATATATCGTCGAAGAATTCCCGATAATGGCGGACAATCTTATCATCTATGGCGGTCATCTATGTAAACAACATAGATTTTGATATTGATAACCGATGGGTGGTCCCATATTCGCCTCTGCTGAGCAAAACATTCAATGCTCATATTAATGTTCAGTTCTGCAGTTCAGTGAAGAGCATCAAATACATTTGCAAGTATGTGAATAAAGGCAGTGATATGGCTGCATTTCGAGTTGAAAATACCAATGTGAATGCTCCTCTGGTGAATAACAACGATGAAATAACACTTTACCAAACTGGCCGGTACGTGAGCTCCAATGAAGCTGTTTGGCGTATCTTTGGTTTCCCAATATATGAACGGGATCCAGCAGTTCTTTATTTAGCCGTCCATCTTGAAAATGGCCAGCGCGTATATTTCACGAGCGAGACAGCGATTGATCGTGCTATAATCCACCAAAAACTACACTCACCGAATTTTTTGAATTGTGTAATCGTGCGGATGCTTTTGGTGCTTTTGCACGGACATTACTCTATTCAGAAGTACCACGCTATTTCACATGGGCTCCAACAAAAAAATGGATGCCCCGCAAGCAAGGCCGCCGATTGATGCGTGTCCCGGTTTATTCAAATCAAACACCTTGGAACGAGTATTTACGGTCAATCCAAGGCAGACTGAGTGCTTTTATCTTCGACTGTTATTGGTTAATGTCATCGGCCCTTTGTCATTTCAAGATTTACGTAAAGCGAATGGACAACAGTATCCAACGTATAAAGATGCATGCCTTGCACTCGGCTTGCTGGAAGACGACAACCAGTGGGAGTGTATGCTTGCTGAAGTAGGACTGAACTGTACAGCAAAACAAATTCGTCTGCTATTCGCTATAGTGTTGACTACATGTTTCTCGGCCCGAGCAGAGACATTATGGGATAATCACAAAGATTCAATGACTAATGATATATTGCATCAACATCGTTCACGGTGCAACGATCTAACGATAGTATTCAGTGACGCTATGTACAATGAAGCATTGATTGCTATTGAAGATCTTTGCATTATCATTCTTACCACTCAGTCATTTCGGTATGCATTCAACAAATCGAAATGCATCTGATTTAATAAGCACTGAATTGAATCGTGAACTACAATACAATACTGTAGAAATGGCAGCGATTGTTGCTCGCAATGTCCCACTAATGAATAAAGAACAAAGAACCATTTACGACCGCATCATGCTCGCAGTTTTGGCAGGACAAGGTGGATCCTTTGTTTTGGGGGGTGCACCAGGTGGAACTGGCAAAGCATTCCTTATTTCGCTAATTCTCGCCGAAATACGATCAAATAATGGCATCGCATTGGCTGTTGCATCATCTGGCATTGTGGCAACTTTATTGGATGGATGCAGAACAGCTCATTCATTATTTAAACTGCCACTAAATATTCAAAATAACCCAGACGCAGACTGCAACATACAAAAACAATCGTCCATGGCCACAGTGCTGAAATAGTGTAAAATTCTTATCTGGGATGAATGCACTATGAAAAAGTACAACTTAAAGTAAATTTGTGCGTTCAAAAGCTTCAAGATCCATCCGCTGAAACATTCTCAAAACAATTGTTAGATATCGGCGATGGAAAAGTTACTACAGATGAAACTGGATGCATAAAATTACCGACCGATTTCTGCACAATCATTGATTCTCAAGATGCTCTTATTGACCAGATATTTCCCGATATACACAGACGATACACAAATCATGAGTGGCTGGCAGAAAGAGCAATTTTAGCAGCAAAAAATGTGGACGTCAACGAATTGAATCTCAAGATACAACATTTCTTATCAGGAGACTTGGTGTCATACAAATCTAATGATACAGTTTGCGATTCCACCGAAGCTGTAAATTATCCAACAAAGTTTTTAAACTCATTGGATTTACCAGGCATGCCACCGCATATTTTACAACTGAAGGTTGGATCTCCGGTTATTTTGCTTCGTAATTTGAACCCACCACGGTTATGCAACGGCACGCGATTAGTCATAAAAAAATTAATGAAAAATGTTATCGAAGCCATCATTTTAAAGGACAAATTCCCAGGTGAAAATATATTACTACTGCGAATTCCTATTATACCCACAGATGTGCCAATTCAATTTAAACGCCCTCAATTTCCAATTAGATTGGCATTTGCAATGACTATCAATAAGTCTCAAGGCCAAACGATGTCTGTCTGTGGCTTAGATTTGGGCACATCATGTTTTTCACACGGACAATTATACGTGGCTCTCGAGTGGGCAAACCATCCAGTTTGTTTGTATTGGCGAAAGATGGGATAACAAAAAATATTGTACACTCTGTTGCATTAAGGGAATGATGTTGTTTTTACTTTCTTCTATATGTAATATAGAGAAAGTATTGGATTCGCGAAAATTTTCGACCTCCGTTTTTTGACGGATCTACACGTTTTGGGATGTCCTGAACACGAATTGATAGTTTTTAAAAAATGTCTGTCTGTCTGTCTGTCTGTGTGTCTGTCTGTCTGTCTGTCTGTCTGTGTGTCTGTCTGTCTGTCTGTCTGTCTGTGTGTCTGTATCATTTTTTTGTGGACGCTGTATCTCACGAACATATGAATGAAATTTAACCAAACTTGGTATTTAGTTGCACCCTGACATGAACTGGTGCCCATTAGATTTGGGGATCAATAGCTCAACAGGTGGCGCTGTAATCGCATTTTATGCAAATTTTTAACATGGCAGCATAGGACAAAATTCCGTATAAATGAGCATAATGAGAGTTATTTTAAACTTGTGATTGTAAAATTAATTTGAATTATTGATGATAGTAGTAGTTAACTAGGAAAAAAAAATTGTGCATGGGGGGGCATCGGTTCCCCCCCTGGGGGGAAGTACCCCCCCCCCCCGGGGGGGTTAAATTTTGAAGATGGGTATCATTCGAAAGATCTCGTCAATACCTTTAAAACGAATGGTTGAACCATAAATCTGTGATAATTTAAAACAAAGTTATCGATTTTTTTTACTTTTACCAAAAAAAAAAAAAAAAAACAGAAAAAAAATTCGATTTTTTTTTTTTTTTTTTTTTTTTTTATTATTGTTAGTGATTGAATATGTATTAATTTTCACAAAAAAAAAAAAAAAAAAAAAGAAAAGAAAAAGAAAAAGAAAAAAAAATCTTTTTTTTTTTTTTTTTTTTTTTTTTTTTAATATTGTTACTGATTGAATATGTATAGGAAAATATAGAAGAAAGTCTTGTGGTGGCCACAACATACTAGTTTAGTAATATTGTTATAAGTAGCGATATGTATATAATTTTAAAGAATCAATTTTAATAAATTAAAAAAATAAATGGTTGGTGTTTTGTTATTTTTATATTCTTTCACCGTTCACAGCGCTCCATACATCTTCCACTTATATACCACATCCTAACACACTTACAATAAGTTAGTTATTTTTTTCTAGCAAAATATTCTCTAGAAATAATTTATATGACAAAACAACGTTTGTCGGGTCAGCTAGTATATATATATATATATATATATATATATGTGTGTGTGTGTGTGTGTGTGTGTGTGTGTGAAAAATGTGCAAAATAATCTGAAAAAAAAAATGCAAAATTTCGTTTTGCAGCAGCAAGTATTACGCACTTTTGTACACTTCGCGTACTTGAAAACTAGAAAAAACATGACTGGATATCACTATCTCAAAATGAATGAATATGAAAAATTTGCAAAATTTTGTGCTGCAGCAGCCAGTATTACGCACATCTGTGAGTTTTGCGTACATGAAAAACAAAAGAAAATATCAGTGAATACCCTAATCTTAAAATGCATGAATCTGAAAAATATGCAAAATTTTGTACTGCAGTAGTCTGCACGTCTGTACGCTTCGCTTACATGAAAACCAAAAATATACTTCACTGAATATCTCTATCTCAAAATGCATGAATCTGAAAAATAGGCAAAATTTTGTACTGCAGCAGCCAGTATTACGCACGTCTCTCTACGCTTCGTGTACATGAAAAAAAAAAAAAAAAAAAACTAATACTTCTATCTCAAAATGCATGAATCTGAATTTATTACATTCCCCATTACGAGTTGGAGATTTTTTAAACTAACCGGTAAATGTGATTAATTTTTCACATTTACCAAGTTTAATCACCGGCAATGATAAATAATCGCCAATTTATTACATTTACCGTAACATATGCATATATAAGATTCTTTCATTAAATCAAAATTTTGTTAGATGGTGGATGTAGATTCTCTGTTTAAGACTTATAAATTTATTTTATAAAAGGGTATTAATTAATGTTATTCTTAATTTTAATATTTAATTATGTTTAATTATATGTATTAATTTAATTATGATAATTTTTAAGAGCTTAATTGCAGTACGTAATAATATGAATTATTTCAAAAAAAAAAAAAAAAAAAAGCTAAGCAATTTTACTTAAGTTCCAAAAATTTCGTTATTTTCTCTAAAATATTTTATAGCATTTTTTTTTTTTTTTTTTTTTTTTTTTTAAGCAGAAACTTTCACAAACACATTATCCTATATCCCAGAGGCAATTTCTTTATCATGTGCTAAGTAATCTAATTTTAAAGAAATAATTTCGAATTAAATGCATATAAAGGAACAAAGAAACTATTTTCTTCGCTTAAATGAAAGAAGAGAATTACTTTCTTAATTGAAACACTTTTTCAGTGAAATATAATTTACTTATCTGCAAAAATTTGTTTCATTAGTTTATCAAAAATCTTTTAAGAAATTGTATTGGTGAATATATAAAAACATTCAAGTATGTTTTGTAATATATATATATATACTAGCTGACCCGACAAACGTTGTTTTGTTATATAAATTATTTCTAGAGAATATTTTCTAGAAAAAAATAACTAACTTATTGTAAGTGTGTTAGGATGTGGTATATAAGTGGAAGATGTATGGAGCGCTGTGAACGGTGAAAGAATATAAAAATAACAAAACACCAATCATTTATTTTTTTTAATTTATTAAAATTGATTCTTTAAAATTATATACATATCGCTACTTATAACAATATTACTAAAAAACAACATAATTCCCTTAATGCAACAGAGTGTACAATATTTTTTTTATCCCATCTTTCGCCAATACAAACAAACTGGATGGTTTGCCCACTCGAGAGCCACGTATAATTGTCCGTGTGAAAAACATGATGTGCCCAAATCTAAGCCACAGACAGACATCGTTTGGCTCTGAGACTTATTGATAGTCATTGCAAATGCCAATCTAATTGGAAATTGAGGGCGTTTAAATTGAATTGGCACATCTGTGGGTATAATAGGAATTCGCAGTAGTAATATATTTTCACCTGGGAATTTGTCATTTAAAATGATGGCTTCGATAACATTTTTCATTAATTTCTTTATGACTAATCGCGTGCCGTTGCATAACCGTGGTGGGTTCAAATTACGAAGCAAAATAACCGGAGATCCAACCTTCAGTTGTAAAATATGCGGTGGCATGCCTGGTAAATCCAATGAGTTTAAAAACTTTGTTGGATAATTTACAGCTTCGGTGGCATCGCAAACTGTATCATTAGATTTGTATGACACCAAGTCTCCTGATAACAAATGTTGTATCTTGAGATTCAATTCGTTGACGTCCACATTTTTTGCTGCTAAAATTGCTCTTTCTGCCAGCCACTCATGATTTGTGTATCGTCTGTGTACATCGGGAAATATCTGGTCAATAAGAGCATCTTGAGAATCAATAATTGTGCAGAAATCGGTCGGTAATTTTATGCATCCAGTTTCATCTGTAGTAACTTTTCCATCGCCGATATCTAACAATTGTTTTGAGAATGTTTCAGCGGATGGATCTTGAAGCTTTTGAACGCACAAATTTACTTTCAGTTGTACTTTTTCATAGTGCATTCATCCCAGATAAGAATTTTACACTATTTCAGCACTGTGGCCATGGACGATTGTTTTTGTATGTTGCACACTGCGTCTGGGTTATTTTGAATATTTAGTGGCAGTTTAAATAATGAATGAGCTGTTCTGCATCCATCCAATAAAGTTGCCACAATGCCAGATGATGCAACAGCCAATGCGATGCCATTATTTGATCGTATTTCGGCGAGAATTAGCGAAATAAGGAATGCTTTGCCAGTTCCACCTGGTGCACCCCCCCAAAACAAAGGATCCACCTTGTCCTGCCAAAACTGCGAGCATGATGCGGTCGTAAATGGTTCTTTGTTCTTCATTCATTAGTGGGACATTGCGAGCAACAATCGCTGCCATTTCTACAGTATTGTATTGTAGTTCACGATTCAATTCAGTGCTTATTAAATCAGATGCATTTCGATTTGTTGAATACATACCGAAATGACTGAGTGGTAAGAATGATAATGCAAAGATCTTCAATAGCAATCAATGCTGCATTGTACATAGCGTCACTGAATACTATCGTTAGATCGTTGCACCGTGAACGATGTTGATGCAATATATCATTAGTCATTGAATCTTTGTGATTATCCCATAATGTCTCTGCTCGGGCCGAGAAACATGTAGTCAACACTATAGCGAATAGCAGACGAATTTGTTTTGCTGTACAGTTCAGTCCTACTTCAGCAAGCATACACTCCCACTGGTTGTCGTCTTCCAGCAAGCCGAGTGCAAGGCATGCATCTTTATACGTTGGATACTGTTGTCCATTCGCTTTACGTAAATCTTGAAATGACAAAGGGCCGATGACATTAACCAATAACAGTCGAAGATAAAAGCACTCAGTCTGCCTTGGATTGACCGTAAATACTCGTTCCAAGGTGTTTGATTTGAATAAACCGGGACACGCATCAATCGGCGGCCTTGCTTGCGGGGCATCCATTTTTTTGTTGGAGCCCATGTGAAATAGCGTGGTACTTCTGAATAGAGTAATGTCCGTGCAAAAGCACCAAAAGCATCCGCACGATTACACAATTCAAAAAATTCGGTGAGTGTAGTTTTTGGTGGATTTATAGCACGATCAATCGCTGTCTCGCTCGTGAAGTATACGCGCTGGCCATTTTCAAGATGGACGGCTAAATAAAGAACTGCTGGATCCCGTTCATGAATTGGGAAACCAAAGATACGCCAAACAGCTTCATTGGAGCTCACGTACCGGCCAGTTTGGTAAAGTGTTATTTCGTCGTTGTTATTCACCAGAGGAGCATTCACATTGGTATTTTCAACTCGAAATACAGCCATATCATTGCCTTTATTCACATACTTGCAAATGTATTTGATGCTCTTCACTGAACTGCAGAACTGAACATTAATATGAGCATTGAATGTTTTGCTCAGCAGAGGCGAATATGGGACACCCATCGGTTATCAATATCAAAATCTATGTTGTTGACATAGATGACCGCCATAGATGATAAGATTGTCCGCCATTATCGGAAATTCTTCGACGATATATTGGATATCCGTCAACATTTGTGATCGTGAAATTTTTCGGAAAACTTTTAGTACATTTTCCATCTGCACAAATAATAATGGCCTAAAAATTCATTTTTCATTTTAACATAAAATAACTCCGTCGGATATTGACGAATTTTTTAAAAGAATATACCATTTTAACTAATTTTAACAATTTAACAATATTAACGTTGAAAAATATTTTAAACATTTACGGTTAAAAATTCATTTTTCATTTCAACATAAAATAAATTCTGACATCGTGTTTACGATTCTAAAGTATTAACTTTGAAAAAAATATTTTAAACACTTCGTAAGATACGGTTAAAAATTCATTTTTAACACGCTTTTATTAGCTTCACCTGTATGTATGTATGTACGTTTGTTTGTTTGTAACTTCTCTGGGAGCAAACAAAAAATTTATATTGTAAAAAAAATACTTTCCCTACGTGAACGATGCTGCGTCGAGGTAAGACGCCGCGCTACGAATCTAAAGGTCCAGCGTTCGATCCCCATTAGGGGAAATTTTTTAAAAATGGTTTTTGTTAATTCTAAGTTATTTTAATTAAAGATTTAAATGTATGTAAATATTACGGTGTGTCACTCACACGATTTTCTCTTATCCTGCATTTTAATACTAACAAGTAAACCTTCTCTCCTTTGATACCGGTTTACCGGAAACCCATATATTTTCTGAAAGCTTATGTCATAAGCAGAAAAACTGTGAAATCTTAGGGGCAGAGGAACAAGCATTTAGGAGCTACAGGACCCACAATGTATCAGTTAAGTGTGTACAGATGGACATATTCCCATAATGACGTCTCTATTTCTTGTATGTTCAGTATGTTGCTTTGAAGTACTAACGTATTGTAGTCTTCTTACATTGTAGATGGATCCTAAAGTCTTTGTAACTGCCTTGGTATCGCAATTCTGAACAAGCAATCGGTCTCCGAACATCCAGGAATCGGAGATAATAAAACACATAACTACCCTTCTGGAAAATGATATGGAAATTGTGGAAGAGATCCAGACATTAGGATTTGCTGGAGGCAATGTAGAAGAATGGGACGAAGAAATGGACTTCGGAGATGACGGTGTCGATAAGGAACAGCAATGCTCGTCGAAACAGTCGTCGTCCTCCACTTCTATCGTGACGTATTTTGACCAAGTATGCCTGATGACAGGAAGAAAATTCTGCTTTTAGGGGATTCGTGGTGTTCTAACAAAGATCATGCATTGTTTGCTTTTGAAGTACCTGATAGTAAAGTCCTACAAAGATAGCTGGTACCTAAGGATGTACAGGAAAGATCCAGCCTCTGGATATTCATTTTTTCAGGCACTACAAATCTGTTGTTCGATACATAACAGACACAATCATTATAGAGACAGAGGAGCACATCTGGCATCGCGATAGTTTTCCGGCCCTGCAGTCATTTTCCCTATATAAGTTCAATGCTCCTCGTTTAAAGAACTTGATTAAGTATGCTTTTTATAAGTGCGGATACTTGGACGACGAATCTGGAATGTGGATTACACCAATGGGTTACTGCTCCGATTCGTTGACGAATAGTGAGTGTGCAAAGTGTGCGGCTATCGCTTTTGTAAAATGTGCCCATTGTGAACTGTCTTTCTGCCCGTTTCACTATTTATTTGATAAATTGCGCACTTATTTTCTCTTGTAATAGATTTTGTTTGAAGTCAATAACACAAGACACATTTTCAACATCCCAACGTATATTTTTTCATTTCAATGAGTTGTTTCTTCCTTTATTTTGAGATCTCCACCTTCTTATTATATTATTAGTTCATATAAATTCGTGAAACCAGCATTTTATCGACTTTTGGTGTCATGTTTCTAACACTTTACTCATACTTTGTGGGTCCTATAGCTCCCAAACGCTTATCCCTCTGCCCCTAAGATTTTGCAGTTTTTCTACTTGTGACATAAGCTTTCAGAAAATATATAGGTTTCCGGGAAACCGGTATCAAAGGAGAGAAGGTTTACTTGTAAGATAGATATTTCGTGCTTTTTAGTTCACATTTCTATAAAAGCGTGTTCTTTAATTTTTTAAAACTATAATATTATTCATTTCAACATTAAATAAATTCTGACATCGTGTTTACGACAACTCACGCCATCTAGGTGGAAAAGTTGTTGAAAGAGTTGGTTAAAAATTAATTAAGAAAGACCTAATTAAGTTACAACTTTCATTTGTAAATCTAAACCATTCTCGAATCCACCTGAAGACACACAAAAAATTTCATTAAACTCGGTCCAGCCGTTTAGGAGGAGTTCAGTGACATACACACGCACAAAAGAAATATATATATAAAGATATATATATATATAATTAACGCAGTATTTATATTAAATAAGATGTAAAATGAGTATATTTTTATTCTACTTAGGAATTCGAATCTATTTTTATAATATTTTATTCATAATGTTTCACAAAATTTAGATATTTTAAAAAAACAAAATCACTAATTTTGTTTATTTTTTTCTTTGAAATTATGTGCCAGAAATTAAATAGCAATGTTTATAATCAAATAAAATTCGGCTGTAAGTTATCATGATATTTAAGCATCTTATTAAATACCATTTCTGGATAAAATGTAACAAATTTAGGACATTTTGTGTATTTACAAGATTCAAGTAAAAAATTTAAATTTATGAAGGTAAAAAAAAACTACCCGTTAGATACGCTTTTCTTCTTCATAAAGTCTTTTTAGTGGCCGAGCGGTTCTGCACCTGGGAAGTGCCGGGTTCGAACTCCGGGAGCGTACATCGAATATGTCATCCGATATTTTCAATGTTTTTTTTTTTTAAACTTGTATAAATACGATGTAAGATTCCTTAGAAAAACATCCCATCGAAGAGCATTCTACCTATAGGCCTAGGACACTATAATTCATTTCCCCATGAGAGGCGCTTCAAAGCTACGGAATACGGAGAGGGAGATCACGTGACTGAGATCACGTGCTCAATTCCATCCAGTGAGATGTCGTTGTTTCTTCAGTAACCTAGCAATGGACGGGGAAAGTGAAATCACAGTTCATCTGAGCGTGGCCTTGAGGCGACTGCGTAAAGGAAATAGAGTATAGTGTAGTCAATCGGACTTAAGATACACAACCACAACCTACTTTTCATAAGGAATATGTATGATGAGGTAAACACTGCAGTGCAAAAGAATTTACTTGGTAATTATAGGTATTAATTGTTAAGCACACAAATATGACTTCACAGGATCAGATTATGGTTAAAGAATACTAACATGCAGATGTCTGCCTGGTCTGCTTAAACCAGGTTCTTAAACACTTCCTTATAACAACCATTTTCTAATAAATTGAAATCACTATATCTGTCCTATATAAGTGACATATTATTGTTAAAATTAATGATTCATTTGTGCCCTGGTCGTCATCCACTTTTTTAAATAACCACCATTCTATTATTTTACGGTACAGGATATTTTCAATGTAAAAAAGGTAGATACTAGTATTTTAACGCCTTGCGTGTAATGTTACACAAATCTCTAATATAAAATGAAGAGAGTATCATGCTCATCATTTTTCCGTTATTTTCATGTTGATCATTCATTTTAAATCAACAAATGCGGGTGCGCACTAGCATTTTTGATTTTGATGACAATTCGCATGCGCATTAATCATGTCTCGTAGACCTAAAAAATGTATATTTTTTTATTTTTTAAAATTTATTTTGTGATATATAGGCTATTTTTGTTGTTGGCAACAGCAAAAATTGGGTATTTCAATGCTTTGCCTTATGAACTATAACATCTTTTCTATCAAAGTTATAGAGCTAAACCATAGCTCATTCGAAAGCTTAGATAATTGTTTTTTTTTCATATAGTATCAATAAATTTTAGATTTAAAGAAAGCTCACATTTGTAAGGTCAAAATGTGGGATACAAAAATAATTTTTTTCCACATTTGAAAATTTAAAAACTCGTGAAGGGCTTGGAATAACAAGTCCTCTTTTTTTTTTTTTTTTTTTTTTCTTACATACATATGTATGGTTACTTATAGCATTAAAAAAGAAAAAAGTGTTTTTCTGCCCCCTTCACAATGTATGACCCCCTCGAAGTTACACATTTTCTAAAAAACTCAGTTTTCAATGCTAAAATAATAATAATAATAATAATAATAATAATAATGTAGGGGGAAATTTTTTTTTTTTTTACTTGTCTGATTTTAAGTACTTCTCACCGGCTTCCAAACAAACAAACAACAACAACAAAAAAAAAATATTGCTTTTCTATTCAAAGACATTTGGCAGTATTAGGGGGTCTGAATTTTCAAATAATCGCTTTGAAACAAGATAATTATTTTCTCATTTCTTAATGTTAGTCTTTAGTGAAAGGCAATTTTATACTTAATTACTAATTTTAAATGGTGAGAACAGCTTACAAAAAAAAAAAAAAAAAAAGACGAGTTACAAAGAACATATTTAAACTTTAATAAGCTGATTTAAGATTTTTAACACCTGGAGATGTAGAACAATTAACTGAACTCTCAAAGCATGCAAAATTAGTTTGTTCAGTGTTTTGTTGTCTCCCGGAGAAGCGTTGTCAAATGTTCAGTCATCACCTGTGTGATATTATGTTTCCTTCCCTGCGCAGACCATAATTCGGACGGAGTCAGGATTTTCAAAATTTCTTGAAATCGAACCCAAGTTTGCTTTTCATGAAGTGATTTTTTAAATGATACTTCAGGTCCTTTAGGATAAAAAATATGGATCTTATATTTTCCTTCGACGTCATGTACTTTTATTTCCAACATAGAGAATTTAAGGTTATTCATAATTTATTTACTCTTTATTGGCAGAGTGACAAAATTATATTTAAGAATTTTTTAAAATAATTTCTTGTTTTACCTTTAACAAGAAAAGTGCTTCGCCAAAATATTCTGTAAATATGTATATATCTTGACCTTGAAAAAACAACAACAACAACAAAAAAAAATTATATCAAACACTAAATTTTACAAGATTTTACAGAAGAAACACTGACCCAGCAATCTACTCCTTTCAGAGTTAAAGAAAAAATCTGAGCTATTCAGCAGTTGCAAAATAGGTGAAGAGCTCAAAAGTAATATTCGAGTATTTTTAACGCATAATTTTTATTAAGCATGGTGTTAACTAAAATTAACTAAGAATACTTCTTTAATTATAAATTTGTGTTCTATAAATGAATACAGTGTAAAATACAGTGTGCCTTTTCACCTATTTTCGGCGTACGAGCCGCCACTCATGTGATATTATTCAAATCTTTGTCTTACGAAATATTTTATTGGCCAAAATTGTTTAAAAAAAAATGGGCTGGGCATCTTGCGAGGAGAAATGATGATATATGGACAACCAAAGTCCTATTTTGGATACCAAGAGATAAGAAAAGACCGAGGAAGAGACCACTGTGTCGTTGGAGAGATGAAATTGTGAAGTTTGGAAGAGCAGAAGAACTGCGGAAAACAGGGCAGTTTGGAATCAGCTAGGAGAGGCTTTCATCCTATAGTGGACTGATAAAGACTGAAATTGATAATGATGATGATGAATATGCAAGCAGCTTTGTAACTGGTACAGTGCCAACCACTAGTAGGCATTGTTTGTCTTTAAAGAATTGCTCATGTGTGTTAACCATTCCTGTTGTAGCTGGCAAACACATGCTCACAAATGAGAAGAGGTAGAAGTACGTTAAACTACTATTTGTGAGATTAACCTAAAACCATCAAATAGGAAAAATGCATAATAAGTACCATATAAAAAAAAAAAAAAAAAAAAAGTAAAATTGCACTGTTTTAGTGATTTTTTTTAAAATTCAGACCTCCTAAAACTGTCAAATGCCTTTAAATAACAAATTAATCTTTTTATTATATACTAGCTGACCCGTCCTACTTCGCACGGATGAACAAATTTTAGTTAACGATGAATTGATATGCAAAAAATCAAAAAAATATCAGTTTATATGTTATAGTCAGGCAATATTATCAACTGAAAAGTCAAAATATAATTTTACAAATATTTTTTTCAATCAGTTGTTAAATGTTGGTAATTTTTACTTTATGTTATTTATTTATTTATTTCATAAAAAGAAGCATGTCTTTACTCATGAATAAAAAATATTGAAAAATAAACCTATAACATGAATATGTGTTTGATAAAGTTGACGTCATAATTGCTTTAATCATTATTTATTTGTCCTTATAATATTAATTTCTATTAAACACAGAGCTTATGTGTTTTTAATTTTCTTAAATTTAACGTCCGCAAAGTAATCTGGTTATTGTTTTAGTAATGGTTCTCCATTAGTGATCGTTAATATTTTTTGTGATTTTGGCGGTGAATTAAAAAGGTTATCGCAAATACGTAAAGTCCTTCGAGTGAAACGTCCTAGCTATTGCGGTGCCAAATTTTAAATATCGCCAAAGAAGCCCTATACAAAAGTAGATTTCTAACGCGAATGCACATTTAATTTATTTTAAATGAACCGTGTTTCCAATCAACATAATGAAACTTGCATAATCAAATGTCATTGGCAATTCCCTAGCGGCTGTATATTGCGCTACTTGCTTTCGGAAAAGATTTTATATCAATCATCTTTGGCGGAATAAAAAAAAAAAAAAAAAAAAATTGCCAAGTTATCCGCGTTTGTAATGATCGATAGATGGCGCTCTCTGAACTGCAGTTGTTAGTAAATATAACAACCACGTGTATTTATTATTCTTCTTTCTCCGCCATTTCATCATGGAAAGTCGATTGCATAATATGAGGATATGCAGTGGTGTGATAATTTCACCTTAGCCCACCAGAGGGCGAGCATTTAATTACAATCGCGGATCTCGCAAATATATTTAATTTTTTCCATAACTGATGGTTTTTAATAATGTATATTAAGGGAAAAATCAATAATATGAAACAATATTCGTATAATATATACTGTTACAAAATCTGGTGTGAAACAACCACACGACTTCCATTACCCACTATTAAACGTATTATATACATTTCTTGGAGATATTAAGTACATGCATTTTTTTTTTTTTTTTTAGATTTTCCAGTAAGAGAAACTTGACACACGTATAAAGACACCTACAACAAAGTTTACATAGTGAGTTAAAAAATAAGGGGAAAAAATAGATAGTTGTTTTTTTAAACACGAATTAAAGAGATCTAAAACTGAACTTCCTAATCAGGATGTCGGTTAGTATTCCTGTAATATGCACGTAATACTTGAGAAAGGTTATCAAAATTGAATTAATGAAACAATTTTCAAGAAAATCGTTAGAGCCGTTTTTGAGATACCAACTTTTACCAAAACTTGGCATACTCAATTATTGACCGGAAAACAATAATTACATACAAAAGGATATTTAGTAGGAAGTTAACATGGCGAGTTTGAAAAAAAATCGTACAGCCGTTTTTAAAGGAAGGCACTTATGAGATCTGAAATTGAGCTGTTTATAGAGGACGCCTATCAATTTTCCTGAACTAACCAATTATATCATTCGAAAAGACATCTAATAGATTGTTTATATAGCAGATTTGAAGAAAATCGTTAGGGCTGTTTATGAGGTACGGGCTTATGGTCCCATTTCCGGTTTTCGATGACCCAGTTCCGGTTTTTTAATTTTCACCAAAATATGGAAAATTCATCTGTACATCAGACCTGAATCAATTGTGAGGATTTGTAGTTCTATCTTTATTAATTTTGGAGATATGACACCCGGAAAATTTCACACATTCGTACACAGACACACACACACACTGACCCATTGCCAAAAACTACTTTTTTGGACTCAGGAGGCCTTAAAACATATAAATCAGGTGAAACTCTATATCAAATTTTTGGACCGAATACAATACTTCCACTACCTACGGTAGTACGGTAATTGAAGTAAAAACATAGATCTCGTATTTAATACGAAAATATACAGATTACGTGTATTACGTTTTCGATCTCGAAATACAAAAATCGCCAAGGACGACCGATATCAAATCTATGCTTTGTTTTCAATTAAAATATTGAAAATTTGAATTAAAAATGTATTTTACCAAAATTTATTATAGCCTCTAGCACTTAGAGACAGTGTAACTTTTGATTAGTATAAAAAAAGAAATAGAAATCGGCTTTTTAGTTCTAGCGATCGTTCTCTACATATACATAACCTTTCCTCTTTATATATCAGTATAGAGCATAGATAGATTAAATAGGTTTCTAATCAATATAATGTAACACAAATAATTAAATGCTATTTGCATTGCAGTAATGGTTGTATGCGCTATGTATATTGAGCTACTTGTCATAACTGTTAGTTGCTAAAAATAGTCGTCAAATAAATTTAAACTTCTCAATAGGGCAGTTCCTTGTTTGTAAACAAACATCTCAACTTTTATGAGTGGTTGGCAAAAAGGCTTGGGAAAAGCATAGCGATGGCGGATCGCTATGCGGTTAGCAATCGTGGGCGGGTGCGGGAAAGTCGAGCGCGCTTTTTTGCCAACCACCAAACGTCATGACGAAATGCTCAATTATTCTTTTAACAAATGCATAATGAAATGCAGACGATATTTTTTTAATTCACTTTTTATATTATTATTCGCGAGAAAATATATTTTATTATATGTCGAAAAATGAATTAACCCGTAAATTTTTTGGGCATCAATTATAAAATAAATAATTTAATAAAAGTTTAGAAGTAACGCTTAGATCATTACATTATATCATATCATATCAAATTATATTATTAGAAAAATAAATACTTTAAATTTATACTGACGTCAGATTTAACGTGTAAGTTTAACATTTTGCAAAGCTTTATATGAATTTCAATTTAATCCACGTGCAAATATATTTTTTTTTTCTTTTCATGACAAGATATTTTGAAAACAAAATCAACATGTAAAAGTTTCTTTTATGTTGGCAACGACTAAATTTTTTAATATTTCATTATTTCCATTTCTATTATGGCTTTTATGGGGATTTTAATTAAAATGCTCAGATTTTAAACTAAAATTTATTTTATCAAAATTAAATATAGCCTATAACAATCAGGCATACTGTAGCTTTTGGTCAGTGAGAGAAGTTTTAAAATCGGTTCAGTAGTTTCAGAGATTACCCTCCACAAACATACAATTTTTTGCGCTTTATATAATGATATATATATATATATATATATATATATATATATATATATATATATATATGTACATATTTTTTTTTGTTGTTGTTGTTTTGAAAGATGGTAACACGGAGTAAAAAGACAGGAGAAGAAGGTAACGCTGAAATTTTGTGATGTTGTTTTCTAATGTTTACAGATGGCGCCAGCGTGCAATCCTTCCTTCTCTCCAGCTTCCGCAATGTTATTCAATGGGGAAATATCTCGTTTTAATTATTTTTTTTTAAAATAATATCAAGCTGAAAAAATTTCGATTGAAAGCAAATTTCATTAAATAGAGTATTCTAACCAACATGTTTTTTTTTAAGAGCCATTTTATACTAATTTTACTTTGAAAGAAAGCTTTTAAAAAATGACGATTCTTATGAACCGAAGCCAGCTAAAACAGCCAATTGGGAGGAAGGAGAATGGATGAAATTTTGTAAAGAAAAAAAATAAACTTACTTAGGTGCAGAAAACACGAACTCGGACTTTATTTTTCTCCTAGGGCTTTTTTTTCTTTTTCTTATCACTATCATAGCCTGTTTTACAACTAGGAACGAAGCATTTATTTGAAACATCTGAATTATGCAGTTTTAAGAACTTACAAAGAAATTAAATTGCTTAAAATAAAAAATTTAAAATGTACTCCAGCAAAATTCTATTGAAAACAATACTATATCCGCGCCGAGGTAGGGAGGAATGACAAGTGGCGCCCTCAATATTTACCAAAAATTTAGATCACAGTTTCGTAGTTTTCTCCCATTGGACCTTCAACTCCTATTAATATTACTCCGTGGATGGTAAGTACTTAAAATCAGATGAGTAAAAAAAAATATTACCTTGCCCTCCAAATGATTTTTTTAGCATTGAAAACTCGATATTTTAGAAAATGTGCAACTTCGAGGCGTCATATCTTGGGAAGAGGGTAGGGTAACAAGCCAATTTTTTTTATGCGATAAGCAATCATAGTACATATCTTCATATGTAATAAAAAAAATAGGTTCATGAGTTTTTAAATTTTAAAATGTGGTAAAGCATTTTTTTTTTTTTTTAATCTAAAATTATTTTATATAATATGGAAAAAGACCAGTCTCTTAGTTTTCGAATGAGTCATAGTTAACCTCTATCCGCGATTGTAATGATCGATAGATGGCGCTTTCTCAACACTGCAGTTGTTAGTAAATATATCCACCTTTGTTCCATTAGTGTTCTTTTTGTTATTCTACTTAATATTCGTACTATAATTTCTCCGCCATTACATTATGGAAAATTGATTGCTTTTGGAAAAAATACTTCAGTTTATTCAAAGTTCGATCGGAAGTAGATTTTTAGCTGAAGTTGAACAAATATTAATTTCAAATCATCTGATTAATTCTTTACTTCCATTAGCCGAAGCAACTAAAATTTTTAATTTGTCATTTGGAAATAAATGGAAGCTCAATTCTGGATTTCTTGATCCTTTGGAGTTACACTGTGGCACACAGAAGTATGTGTTATCTTTTTTACCGTATTTATTCATTTTTATTCAATAAATATATGTGAAACTAAATATCGGCAAGCAATGGCGGCTGCATGGAATTCGAATTAAACCATGTTTATTGTAATTTCACCTTAGCCCACCAGAGGGCGAGCATTTCATTACAATCGCGGATAGATTTGATAGAAAAAAAAATTACACTTCATAAGGCAAAGTATTAAAATACCCAATTTTTGGTTTTGGCAACGACAAAAATAGACTATATGTCAAAGAATAATTTAATAAATAAATAAATAAATAAATAAACATATATTTTTAAGGTCTAGGAAACATGAGGATTGCACATGCAAATTTTCATCAAAATCAAAAATTGTGATGCAACAACTTTTTTGAAAATTTGTTGATTTAAAATGGATTGACCCTTGTATAATAATCACAAAAACTAACATCGTGTAATTAGTTATATCGATTTTTTAAAAAACATATAATTTACTTCTATTTAAAATATCTTGTTATATACTTGCTGCACCTTTACTGTGAAGTATTTTAGCGTATAATAAATGATATTATAAATAAACACATCTGCCGATTTAATTCAATTATAAACGAATAATACGCAGATGATTTAGAACTATTTGCAAGTTTTGAACACATGATTAAGACTATAGAAAATTTCATTACACTGCATGATATTGAAAACCAATAAAAAATTGCAATTAAGTTTAACTGCCAAAAATATGTATAATGGCAACTTATTTCTGATACAGTTTACTTAATATATTTAAACTTGAACGAATTAGTTCGATAAATTAGTGGAAAAATCTGCGAAGATGTTATTTCAGATACTTTAATTATAGTGATTAAACAATATACCATATTTAGAAAGTTTTAAAATCTTATATTCTTTTTTTCTCGTAATCTATCTATCTATGTGTATATGTATATTAAAAATGAAATTCTAACAAACATCATGTTTTGACTTTTGCATGGGCAAGGAAATCTATTTTCGCAGAAACTAATTGATCATTTTCAAAATACATTCCTATTTCTTTTAAAGAGGTTGTAATACACATAAGAAAATATGAAGTCTTTTCGTAAATATCTGAGAATGTTTAGCTTTTTGAAAACTACGAATTTATGAAAGAATGCAAACGGAAAATAAAATGATACTTTAAAAAAATTAAAGATCACGCTTTTATAGAAATGTGAACTAAAAGGCATAAAATATCTATCTTAGCATTATAATGCAGTATAAGAAAAAATCGTGTGAGTGACACACCATAATATTTACATACACTTAAATCTTTAATTAAATAATTTGTAATTAAACAAAAACCATTTTTAAAAAATCTTCCCTAACTGGGCTTGAACGTTATACCTTTAGGTTCGTAGCCCGGTGCTTTACCTCACAGCCACAGCGTTCACGTAGGGAAAAGTCTTTTTGTACAATATAGATTTTTTGTTTGCTCCCAGAGCGGTTACAAGCAAACATACAAACATACATACAAACATACATAAAGGTTAAGCTAATAAAAGCGTGTTAAAAACGTAATTTCAAGATTTTAAAATTTTAAGAGATTTATCAAAAGCCTTAAAAATTGTTACCTGCAAATACATTTTACCTAACAAACCTAATATAGTTTAGTTGATAAATATGAAATGAAACTAGATGCTTTTATTATGAAATCCTCAGTGGTGTCTATAATCAAAAGTGCAAAGTCGTCTCTGAATTATTTAAAAGAGCAATTATATTTAATATGCTCTTTTAAATTCAGTTAGATTTTGTTATGCGGTTATGGCTGAATATTAACATTCTCTGCAATTTTTATTGATTTTTTTTTTTTATTTATTTAGTGTGCATTAATGAATTCTAGACGAACAGGTTGGTGGTAAATAAACTCATCATTGTGCTATATCTAAATAATATTTCAAAAATAAAAATAAACATTTTTGTCATTGAAAATGCGTACCAAAATCTCCTATTTTGTGCTTAGGTACAATGGAAAAATATCTATGCATGTAGAAATATACGCTGTATTATAAATTTAATCTTTTACGTAGAGAAAAATATAGAGAAGTATAATTCGATAAACTGTATTATATTTGCATATAAATGCCGACATAGTGACTGGAAAAAGCATATAAAGCGAGCAAACAGAAATATCAACATTTGAAAAATCAATTCATGACTCTAAAAATAAATATAAAAGAAAAATATTTTACTCTACAATTGAAAGATTAGGCTAGAATTCCATTCAGGCATAGAGGTAAATATTTTAGAAGTAAGAAAAAATTATTGTTGACGCATGTCCTTTGTTTTAAAATTTCAAATAGAAGAATGTGTATTTTTTCAAATTTGACTTTATGCCGTCCTTTATATTTCTTTAGTATGCTGACTTTTTTTTTAAATGTTCATTTTCGAAGTTACATAAAAATTTATCAAAAATATATATTTTGATAACCATTTGATTTGAATTTTGATTTTTATTTCTATCAAAAATTATACATATTATACATTTAGACATATAATTCTATGCAAGGTTATAAGGTTCAGAAATTTTGTTATTGTTTTCTAATACATAAATAAAAAATTTGGTCCATTCTTATTGTCGAAAATGAAGTGACACGTTTTCAATAATTAGCAAGAAATCAGTCATTCTAACTGAATGAATGTGACATATGAAGATGATTATGTTAACTACAATGATTTTTATGAATTAAAAGAAATCAATAGAAATAGCTTTGATTTATGCTATTGCAGCCGTATAAATGCACAGTCGAGGGGAAAAAAAGAAAAGAAAAAAAAACGCAACACCAGCTGTTATTTGTTTTTAATTAAGGCAGAAAAACCCAATATATAACATTCAACATGAAATTAAGTGTACTTTTTGGAAATAACGCGAAAGTTTGATTTAGGGGTCATCTATAAATTGAAATGAGTGCCAATTTTGATTTTTTTTAAAAAAGCAACACTCAATTTTGACTTCATATTTGAATTCCTCGGAGTCTGGCAGTGCGGAAAAATGTGCATTTTGTATGCTTTATCTTTAATTTTCATGGAATTATAGTCAAAAATGTGTTAGGGGATTATCTGTAAATCTAGACAAATAAATTTAAGATCATAGAAAAACATAACAAAATTTAATTGTTTTACATCAGATTTTTTTTAAGGAAAAAGAAAAGTAAAAATAAATAAATAAATAAATAAATGGCAGTACATGTGAAAATACATAATAATAGAGCACCTGGATTATCCTTGATTTCTGTTTTTTGGATATATGCTTAAATACTATATATTAGATAATAATGTAAAATGTAAATTCATATATAAATATAGTACATTTTATATACTGAATATATTACACTTCAAATTGGTCAGATATGCTCTTTGGAAAATGTACGATATTTTTCCATTAAAAAGTGTGTATCATGGCGCCACTCATTACCAATAAAACTCAATTTCTTTTCCACATTAATAAAAATTATTTTTTTTAGGTTGTAGGCATGAAAAAATGTACGAATTTCAACAATCTAGCTACATATGTATATATATGAAGTAGTAATGAAAATTTAATGAATAGTTGTAATATAGTAGTAATAGTATAGTAGTAATGAAAAAACCCTTCTACTGCAATTTGGCATAATATCAATTTATTAAGTAATAAACTCATACGATATGAAAATATTAGATGAGATTAGCATCTTTAATAAACTTTATAAGACTAAATCAGAAACATAACTGAGACATCGAATTGGATGTCTCTTCTTTGTCGAGATTCTAACCAATCACATTATTATTACATCGGGTGATATTATAACGTATAGCTTTTAAAAATAATGAAATTATTTGTTTCTTAACGAATAAGGTATCGGAAAGTAAATGGTTTATTTTCGTTACCATATAATGCAACAGATAGATGTCCAAGTGTTACTAATATTATATTTACTTTGTCCTTTATTTTTCTTTATTGAATTTTATTTAATTTAATTTCAATTAAGACATTACTTATAATGTTACATATATATATACATAAATGTTTAACAAAATTCATATGAATTAACGGTGTTGTATGATGATGAATAAAATCTTTGTGAGCAAATAAATAGTTAAATACAACAATAACGCATAAATCTCCTCTTTTCACATAAATTATTGTGAGGCATCAAAATGAATACATTAAACATTTTTAATCGTACTTACCAGTTTTGGGTTAGTTTAACTGTTTGAAACTGTACGATTTGTTATATATATATGATATAAATATAGTTTTTTAATTAACACTTTCGCGACCGCTGAGGTAGATTCACGTCATTTGAAAACCTGTAACACTGCCAGTGGGCGTTTCTTTTGCCATTTGCATGCTGTTTATTTTTTAAGTATATTCCCAATATTCATATTTTTTCAATGAAATATACTACGGATTTGATACGTAATACTTTGATTAAAAAGAATATAGTTATAATGTATATCTATTTGTAATACAAATGTGAATACAGAAAATTTTGTTCTGAAATATTGTATCTGGGGAGATTAACGCCTACAGGCAAACCTTACTGTCAAAAAGACAAAAACATGCAGTCGCGAAAGTGTTTATTTATAAAAGTAATTTTTTTTAAGACTAACGTATCTTTTAAATTACAATTCCTCCCCCTCAAAAAAAAAAAAAAAAAAAAAAAAAAAAAACAGCAGTTTATGAACTAATTGATTAAACCTTTAACTATGATGGTAATTAAAGAGTAATTTAACAAATGTGTCTCGCATTCCAGTGATTTTCAATAGACAATTAGTTTTTTATTTTTATTTTTTATTGATAATTTTTACGTCACCCATTTTTCTGTTTTAAACAGTAAGCCTCGCTTATTTAGTTGATTTTCTGTTCTAGTGTTCGTTTAAAAGATTAAAATTTTATCGCTTGTAATCAATGTGGTATATTCCCCTTGCAAATATTTTTACCAACGTAAATTAAGGACTTTAACACGAATACTTAAAACCATTTTTACTTTTCTGTTTCTACACTGTGTTATTTTTGAAGAACGCTGAAAGGCGGGGCTTTTTTTGTTTTCTAGAAAACAAGAATATTCTTTTGTTGTCAGTAATGTCTTAAAATGATCTGTTTTGTCTAATTCTTTTGCATTTAATGTTGTTGTCGTATATAGTTTGACCATTATTAAAAAATAAAAAAATATTTTATTTTATTTTTCCGTTACTTTTTAAGATTTTCTTCGTTATTTCATGAAAAACTTATTAACACTTTCACGACCACACACATTCAATTTGGAGTGACTTTCAGAATATTTAATATTGCCTTGAACAAATGTAAGTAAGAGGCGTAATTTAATATGCAAAAGGGAAAATCATAGTAGAATGTTTGAATATTTTTTCCCAAGTTGTATATCATTTAATAAATAGTAATGTAATCAGATTCTTTTCCACGTCCCTGTAAAAGTTATATAAATGTTTGCAACATCAAAAATTCATCTATTATTTTATGTTTTAAACAATTTAACATTACAAAAAATTCAAATTATTTGAGCTGATAGACCGAAATGTATAAAACTACTATTTTGTATACCGGTAAGGGGAAAAAAATACCCTATCAGTTTTACATTTATATAAATCTGTACGATTCCTGTGATAATAATCTATAACATGGCAATCAATTTATATTCCAATCGAATTAAAGTTCAGACGCTAGCAAACTTCAAATAATTCGCGTCTATATAAATTTTCAACTCGATCGGATAAGGCATATGGACGCTATCGCATTTAAATAATTTTAGATCATAGGCCATAATGAAAAAGATTTTTTGGTGTGTAGTACTTGAAAAAAATAAAACTATATTCGATAGATTCACCAAAATAAATACGGTTCGTGCTACGGTGAGCTCTTACATACGTACTTATTTTCAGCTGATTCGAACAAAGAGTTTAGACGCCATTGTGTTCATTCACATACATACACACATACATACATTACGAAAAATCGTGTAATATCGTAGATATCTCTAAAAGTGGAGCTTGTGTGAAAACCAAAGTTAGAGGTGTACTCTAAACATTAGGATAGTCACGAATATAAATTTGCAACTTACGGTCATTTATTTTTTCTCTGAGCCATGCAAGATACAAATTCCTATTCACAAATTATGAGTACAATACTTTCCTTAAATATAGTGTTCGGAAAGTAAAAATGTGTTGTGAAATTTAGTTTAAATTATAAATTTCTAACTTTATTCTTCTTGTGTTTTATAAAATTTGCATAGAAAAAGAAAAGCAACAAAAAATACTTTTATATTAAAAAAAAGAGTTTGTAAATAATTATTAAATATTATTAATTTTAATAAATTATTAAATATTAATAATATTATTAACTGTTATTAAATTTATTAAATGGTTACATTTTATTAATATTATTAAATATTATTAATTTTCATAAATTATTATAATTAATGATGTACATTACCTGTAGTTGCTTTAATAAATAGAAAAATTTATTCTGATTCTAATTTTAATTCTAATAGTAATAAAAAATTTAGAAAAATATCGCACTTCTTCTCATGTTGGCATAATATTGACTTTTTTTCGGCATTTAGTGTTATAGTACTGGGAGATAAAAATCAGCTGCATTCTTCGTGAAAAGTGATTTTTAAAACAATAAAATTCTATCAAAGACAGAATTTAATTTAGTACAGTAGACTATTAGTTTGTAAAATTTTCATTTTTAATTTTTAATTTTCATTTTTAATTTAATTTTTATTTCATTTTGTGACCTTAAAACGGGGCCACGTACTTTTTAAAATGACTGAAAAGAATTAAAATGAAGTGTTGCCACATAAATTTCATACTTTAGTTAATCTATATAAATAAAGAGAAGTGTCTGTGTGTCTGTGTGTGTATCTGTCTGCGCTCTGGTGCTCACACTACTAATCGCAGAGCCTCCAAATTTGGCGTATAGGTACCTGGGACCGTGCAAGTGTGCACCTCATCGAGATTTTTTCAAATTTCGAATTTGAATTTTTTAAATTAATGTTTTTTCGATTTTAAATATTGGCTTCAATGTTTCATTTTTCAGAAATTTCTTTCGTTTCAAAAGTCTGCGTATCTTAGCAACGGCTATTAAACTATTTATTTACTTAAATTCATTTGAGAAAGAAATTTTTTTGTTTTATATTTTTTGAAATCAAATAGTTATACACATACAGTAGAAAAAATTAAACATTTTAGATTTTGGCATATAGGTACCTGGGACCCTGCAGGTGTGCTCCTCATTGAGATTTTTTCAAATTGCGAATTTGAGTTTTTAAATTAATGTTTTTCCGATTTTAAATATTGGCTTCTTTGTTTCATTTTTCATAGATTTATTCTTTTGCTTCCATCGTCTGCGTATCTTAGCAACGGTTATTACGCTACTTATTTTTATTTAATACATTCATTTGAAGGCGATTTTTTTTTTTTTTTTTTTTTTTTTTTAATTTGTTATATTTACTGAAAATAAAATCGTAATGTAGTAGAAAAAATTAAGTTATTTAATACATTCATTTGAAGGCGATTTTTTTTTTTTTTTTTTTTTTAATTTGTTATATTTACTGAAAATAAAATCGTAATGTAGTAGAAAAAATTAAGTATAATTAGTTTTAAATTTAAAAACGTAACTCTTATGCTTAATTTTTTATAGTAGAACAACTTCCTATTTTTCATTTTTTAATTAATTCCTTTAAAAAAAAAACTTTTATTCATTATTATTATTTTTTAATTTTCTTTACTATTTATCGGGAAAAATGGTAGTATATACATAGTAAAAAGGATTAAAATTTATTTGTTTATATATATATATATATATATATATATATATATAATATATTTATTTATTTATTTATTTATTTATTTATCCACTTTTTATTTTATTTTATTTTATTACATTGATCGGAATCAAATCATAATATAGTGTAAATAGCATGGGCTATAAAATACATGGTTCAAAACTAAAATATTTAATAGATGCTGAGATACAGTCATCTTTAAAATCGTAGTTCTTAAATAGTAGCAAATCCCCCCTGTCGTCGAAAAATATCCAGATTGAAGCGCCCGGGAAAGATCTTTCTGCAGGCATGGGAAACCTAGACCTGATGCAGTGCTGGCGGGAAAAGAGCTGCCGTAGACAGCGGGTACCCGAAGCAAGGTTTGGAGTAATTTCAGTTTCTTTTCTTTTTTTTTTTTTTTTTTAAGTTTTTTTCTATAACGTGGTGTAAAAAAATAAATATTAATTCAATTCTTTTGAAAATTCATTTAAATATAGTGACCAGCGAAGCGGGCGTAGCCTGCTAGTCTATATAAATAAAGAGAAGTGTCTGTGTATCTCTATGTGTGTGTGTGTGTGTGTGTGTGTCTGTCTGCGCTCTGGTGCTCACACTATTGATCGCAGAACTTCCAAATTTGGTATATAGGTACCTGGGACCATGCATGTGTGCACCTCATCGAGATTTTTTCGAATTTCGAATTTGATTTTTTTAAATTAATGTTTTTTCGATTTTAAATATTGCCTTTAATGCATCATTTTTCATAAATTTAATTATTTTGCTTCAATCGTCTGCGTATCTTAGCAACGGCTATTAAGCAACTTATTTTTATTTAATTCATTTATTTGAAGGCGATTTTTTTTTATTTGTTATGTTTATTGAAAATAAAATCGTAATGCAGAAGAAAAAATTAAGTATAATTAGTTTTAAATTTAAAAACGTATTTATAACAGTTATGTTTAATTATCTATATAAATAAAGAGAAATGTCTGTGTGTCTGTGTGTGTGTGTGTGTGTGTATCTGTGTGTGTGTGTGCCTGCCTGCGCTCTGGTGCTCACACTAATAATCGCAGAGCCTCCAAATTTGGCATATAGGTACCTGGGACCCTGCAGGTGTGCACCTCATCGAGATTTTATCGAATTTCGAATTTGAATTTTTTTAATTAATGTTTTTTCGATTTTAAATATTGCCTTTAATGCTTCAGTTTCCATAAATTTAATTCTTTTGCTTCAATCGTCTGCGTATCTTTGCAAAGGCTATTACGCAACGTATTTTTATTTAATTCATTCATTTGAAGGCAATATTTTTTTTTTTTTTAATGGACAATATTCCTGTGACGTCACCGTAGGTAAAATCACCGAACACGTGGCCGATATTTTGTAAACAAATTAGATTCAACATGCCATTTTATTGCTACACATAACATTTTCTTAAATATTTCTCCAGTGAAACTTAATAATCAGATATATGTTCAAACAAGAACAAAAGAGAAATGTAAACAACTGAATCGAATGATAAAGTTAAGACTATTCCATATCGTAAAATTGCAGAACATTTTATGTATACACACACGCACATGCATATATATAATGAATAAAAGATTAATAAGAACATTTTATACACACACACACATATATATAGACATCAAAGCTTAAATAATTAGAATTTCAATCATTTTAATAAAGGAATCTATTAGATGGAACATTCATTTAAATTTGTTAACATCGCCACAGTTCACATGACATCTTTTAATATTACATATGTTGATTAAGATTAAAGTATATTACTAAAACTGGATTAAAAACAAAACCAAGTTATCACTATATCACTCTTACTTCAAATTCATATAATCTGTAACTCTTAGAAAAAAAATTGCAAGATAAAAATTTGCAAGCCACAATGCTTTGCTATGGTAGAGTTGAGAATTGTTTACCGAAAACAGCTGATTTTTTATAGTCTCGAACCCAAAGGAGGAATAGGGTCCATTTGTTATAATTATTGAAAATAAAATCGTAATGCAGTAGAAAAAATTCAATATAATTAGTTTTAAATTTAAAAACGTATTTAGAACAGTTATGTTTAATTTTTTATAGTAGAACAACTTCTTATTTTTCATTTTTCACTTAATTACTTTAAAAGAAAAAACTTTTATTTATTCATTTTTTTTTATTATTATTATTTACTGTATTTAACGGGAAAAATGGTAGTATATACATAGTAAAATGATTAAATTGATTAAAATTTATTTGTTTATATATATATATTTAATCTACTTTTTATTTTATTTTATTACATTGGTCGGAATCAAATCGTAATATAGTATAAATAGCATGGGCTATAAAATACATGGTTCAAAACTAAAATATTTAATAGATGCTGAGATACAGTCATCATTAAAATCGTAGTTCTTAAATAGTAGCAGATCCTACCTGTCGTCGATAAATATCCAGATTAAAGTGCCCTGGAAAGATCTTCCTGCAGGCATGGGTAACCTAGAAATGATGCGATGCGGGCGGGAAAAGAGCTGCTATAGACAGCGGGTACCCGAAGCAAGGTTTGGAGCAAGTTCAGTTTCTTTTCTTTTCTTTTCTTTCTTTCTTTTTTCTTTTTTTTTTTTTTTTTTTTTTTTTTGTCTATAATGCGGTGTAAAAAAATAAATATTAATCTGATTCTTTCGAAAATTCATTTAAATATAGTGACCAGCGAAGCGGGCGTAGCCTGCTAATCTATATAAATAAAGAGAAGTGTATGTGTGTGCGTCTGTGTGTCTGTCTGTGTATCTGTCTGCGCACTGGTGCTCACACTACTAATCGCAGAGCCTCCAAATTTGGCATATAGGTATCTGGGACACTGCAGGTGTGTACCTCATCGAGATTTTTTCGAATTTCGAATTTGAATTTCTTAAATTAATGTTTTTTCGATTTTAAATATTGGCTTCAATGTTTCATTTTTCAGAAATTTCTTTCGTTTCAAAAGTCTGCGTATCTTAGCAACGGATATTAATCTATTTATTTATTTAAATTCATTTGCGGAAGAAATTATTTTTATTATATTTATTGAAATCAAATAGTTATACACATACAGTAGAAAAAATTAAACATTTTAGATTTTGGCATATAGGTACCTGGGACCCTGCAGGTGTTCACCTCATCGAGATGTTTTCGAATTTCAAATTTGAATTTTTTAAATTAATGTTTTTCCGATTTTAAATATTGGCTTCTTTGTTTCATTTTTCATAGATTTATTCTTTTGCTTCAATCGTCTGCGTATTTTAGCAACGGTTATTACACAACTTATTTTTATTTAATACATTCATTTGAAGGCGTTTTTTACTTTCTCTTACCCATAAGGTTGAGAAAGTATTGTTTTTGGGTCAAATTTTCGAACGCGAAATTTTGTTATATTTACACGTTTTGAGGTACCCTGAATAGGAAAATCATGTTTTTAGCAAATGGTCTGTGTGTGTGTGCCTGTGTGTCTGTCTGTGTGTCTGTCTGTTATAAGCATATCTCAAAAACAAATTATGGCAGAAAGTTCAAACTTGGTATTCTAAATGTGTATCATGTAGGGATGCTACAGTAAGCTTTTCGTTAAGATCAAGCAAATGGTTCGTGTACAGGGACAATCAAGAAAATTCTAATACATTACGTCTATGAGGTAAATTGCAGGTAAGTAGAGTTTAACATCTATAGACTGCACTAAACCAAATGAAACGAATATATATTTTTTGTAATAGAGATAGTTAACTGAGAAAAAAATTTTGTGTATGTAGGAGCCTTGCTTCCCCCCAAGGGGGGAAGTCCCCCCTCGAGGGGAGTAAATTTTCATGATGGGTATCATTCAAAAGAGCTCATCAATACCTTTAAAACGAATGGTTGAACTATAAATCTGTGATAATTTAAGACAAAGTTATAGATTTTTTTTTTTTTTTTACTTTTAACAACAACAACAACAAAAAAAAAAAAAAAAACTTAGAAAAAAAAAATCGTATATATTTTTTTAATATTGAGAGTAAAATGGTCTTTTTTTGGATATTTAGTGTTACACTACTTCTGTAATATGGAAATCGCCTGCATTATCATAAAAGATATTTTTTTAAATAATAATTTTAATAAATTATTTTTTAAAAACAGAATTATTTTTTAATAACCGAATTAAATTCTATATAAATGTAGGTGAATTAATGAAACGGGGGGTTGAGGGGGGCGGTAGCCCCCCCTCACACAGAATCTATTATCGTATGAAACTCTTTTGAAGCCTAATTTGAATTGCTTAGCATAGGTTTACATGACAGTTATCATTATCTTACCTCTTAATCTGCAACCTATATTTATAGTATTAAATTTCAGGGTAAGTGAAAGTCGTGTGAGTGACACACCAGATTATTTTTTTTTCTTAATTTGCTATATTTATTGAAAATAAATCGTAATGCAGTAGAAAAAATTAAGTAAAATTAGTTTTAAATTTAAAAACGTATTTATAACTGTTATGTTTAATTTTTTATAGTAGAACAACTTCCTATTTTTCATTTTTTAATTATTTCCTTTAAAAGACATAACTGTTATTCATTATTTTTTTTTTATTTACAGTATTTATCGGGGAAAATGGTAGTATATACATAGTAAAAAGAATTAAAATTTATTTCTTTATATATATATATTAATCTACTTTTTATTTTATTTTATTTTATTACATTGGTCGGAAGCAAATCGTAATATAGTGTAAATAGCATGGGCTATAAAATACATGGTTCAAAACTAAAGTATTTAATAGATGCTGAGATACAGTCATCTCTAAAATCGTAGTTCTTAAATAGTAGCAGATCCCCCCTGTCGTCGATAAATATCCAGATTGAAGTGCGCGGGAAAGATCTTTCTGCAGGCATGGGAAACCTAGACCTGATGCTGTGGGGGCAGGAAAAGATCTGCCATAGATAGCGGGTGTCCGAAGCAAGGTTTGGAGCAATTTCAATTTATTTTATTTTTTCATTTTTTATTTTTTAAGTTTTTTTTCTATAACGTGGTGTAAAAAAATAAATATTAATTCAATTCTTTCGAAAATGCATTTAAATATAGTGACCAGCGAAGCAGGCGTAGCCTGCTAGTAATAATAATAATAAAAAAAATCTAATATTCGTATCGAAAAAATATCTGCGCTCCTGGATTCAGAAAAATCACCCCTTTCATTTGGTTCCGAATTGTGATGATAGGACTGACATTTCTAATTTATTTTGGTGTTAGACAAAAAACTGGTTTACAAAAATTCCAGAATGAAACAAATAGGCCTCCGTCTTCTTAACAATACATAAAAATTGTAGAGATGCGTTTGACAGCATATATCTGAGTATAGAAAAACATTACAAAATTAATTGTATGTTATAAATTACACTTGTTATTTGGTGAGATCTCTTTCAGCGTGTTTTAATTATAAAGTCAATTGCTTCTTGTAATGGCTTCTTCCCTGTCATAAAACTCATTTAATAATCTTTATATAAATAATTTTGAAGATTTTAAGTGCTATCAGCAGTATGATCATTTAAAGCTTTAAAGGGCCGAAAATTTTTCGATTCACAAATACCTATCTAAACTTTTAAAAGAAAATGTTTAAAATTTCAAGGAAAATTAAAAAGATAACCTATGGCAGACGGAAGTTTAGACTGTTTATATTGAAATTTATTTTTTATTATTTGTTATTAGTTAATTGATCAATTATTTTAAGATATTATATTTATTTATTAATCTATCTAATATCTAAAAACCATAATAATTTCAAATTTGTATCTAAATTATTCCAGCACTGGAAGAAAGAAATGTTTTTATTTATTTATTTATTTATTTCGCTTTTTACCGGGTTACCTGTGATCACTTAATTTCCTGAAAATAAGGAAAATTCAGATTGAACTGCAAACTCAAAAAAGCACCAAACTCTATTTTTTATTTATTTATTTATTTATTTATTTTTTTAATCAAAATCATTTAAGTGGTCTTTAAGAAAAACATGTTCTGCCTTATTTTGCCAAAGGGAGAGTGGGGCTTAACACTGAAAGCCAATTTCCTTTAAATGAGTGGTTTGCCTTAAAAATAATAATCTATAATATTAAAATACAAGGGTATTTCTTTAAGGCCAAAATCGCCCGATCTGGGCATGCGCGAGAAAGTTTCGAATAAATAGGAACGGGAATATCCCTTCCCCTTTATGCAGTGCAAAATGAGCATCGATCACAGAGCTCGAGTAGACGTCTGATTAAAGCTCAATAATAAAAACAATTCACTCGATACATTCACTGATTCATACTTTCCAAGGAAGTATATTAAAAACAAAGCAGTTCGCGAATACTTATCGGCTATCGTCATATGCATTTTCATTTCACCGAAAATTTCTTACACAAGAGGTTTTGTGGCTTTCTAGAGTTATTGTGGCGCCATCTCTTATCATATAAACATACCATACCATATTCCTAATTTTTTGACAACGAAAAATTATTTATCGGTATGATCTATGGGCTCAAAGTTCAGTAGGGTTAAATAAAACATCGTTTAATATATGAAGAAAAATACTCAAACACTCTATTATGGTTTTCTGTCTTTTGTTTGTTTAAGAACTCCTCTTTCTTTACTTTATCTACAAAACTGTTAATTACTCAACGTTCGGAAAGTCGAGTGAAGTCACTCCAAATTATTTTTTCAGTTGAATTTATGCACTCTGTCTGTATTTGTAATTTCATATTTATCACTTCTACTATTTAAGAAGTCTTGGCAAATTTAACGGCACCACTGATGTAGGTCTCATATAGAAGCTTGCTTTTCACGTAATATTGATCGAATTATATTAGATATGATATTTTTAACAAAATATATGTTCTGGCAATATTTCTTATTGTTTTTGTTATACTTTTTACATATTTCAATTCTTTAAATTGCATTTTCTCACTTTGCATTTTTTCATGAATTTATAATCTTCAAATACTAAAACTTCTGCAGTTATTTAAGAAAAGACATAATATTTTTTGGGTGTTTAATAGAACCTATTTAAAATAATTAGGGATGGGTTTTTCAATATATTTAAAAGAAACATATACTATTAAAAATATAAATATAAAAAAAGCAGTTTTTTTCCAAATTTTTATTTAGACATGCACTTTTTAATTTTTCTCTCAAAAAACTAATTAATAAATATAAAAATCCAGCCCTAATTCTTTTAAGAAGATGCTAAACCTTCTAAAATATTATACTAATTACTAAACCTTCAACAATAATATAAGGTATTTTCCAAAATATCTGTAGAAGTTTTAGCATTTTGCATACAATAATTCATGAAAAAATGCAGCCTGAGAAAATGTAAATTAAAGATTTCAAATCTGTAAAAAATATATCAAAAACCATAGAAACTGGTGCCTGAATATATATTTTATTGAACAAACCTACTATAATTCAATTTATAAGTATTAAATGGAAATATAAGTTTTTATATGAAACCTACTTCAGTTGGACCATCAAAGATACCACACCGCCACTTTATAATGTGGAAAAAGAGGGGGAAAAAAGGCTAAAAACCCCATAGGAATAGCATGGTAAGAAAAGCAGAAAAACTCACAATGTCAAGTGTGTTAAAAAAAAAAAAAAAAAAAAAAAAAAAAAAACAGGCTCACACCGGAAGTAATAAGGGGACAAAGTTGACTAGAAAAATACATTGAACAGCGGGAACCGGGGGGGCTGGGGCATGGGTCCTATCGTCCAGGATTAATACGACTCGCCTAGCCACTTTAGAATGTAGAAAAAGAGGGGGGGAAAAAAGGCTAAAAACCCCATAGGAATAGCATGGGAAGAAAAGCAAAAAAACTCACAATGTCAAGTGTGTTAAAAAAAAAAAAAAAAAAAAAAAAAAAAATTCACACCGGAAATAATAAGGGGACAAAATTGACTAGAAAAATACATTGAACAGCGGGAACCGGGCGGCCTGGGGCATGGGTCCTATCGTCCAGGATTAATACGACTCGCCTAGTCCTCTTAAGACCAGATAGTGATTTAATCATATATATATTTTTTTTCTTTGAAAGATAAATTATATTAATTGAAAATGGGAATTATGTCTAATATTTGTAACATAATGAGAAGTTCATATTGTAAGTCCCTTGTATATAAATGTAAATATACATTTTGCTTGCATAGCAATTATTCATGTTAATTTTATTTTTTTAGTATGTTATATTATTCTATAAATTATATTAATTAAAAATGGGAATTATGTCTAATATTTATAACATAATGAGAAGTTCATATTGTAAGTCCCTTGTATATAAATGTGAATTTACATTTTGCTTGCATAGCAATTATTCATGTTAATTTTATTTTTTTAGTATGGCATATTATTCTATAAATTATATTAATTGAAAATTGGAATTATGACTAATATTTGTAACATAATGAGAAGTTCAGATTGTAAGTCCCTTGTATATAAATGTGAATTTACATTTTGCCTGCATAGCAGTTATTCAAGTTAATTTTATCTTTTTAATATAGCATATTATTCTATATTTAAAAACCCTTTCCATTATTAACTGTTCTTGCAACAGTGGGATTATGCAACGCCTATGCAATAATAATAATAATAATTATTATTATTATTATTATTATTAATTATTTATTTTATTATAGCCATTACAATATTTAATAATTCTATCTTGCATAATAATTGGTGTTTTAAATAAATCGAAATAAATTGTTGATAAAAATCTTCAAAAAATGGTTTACATATTTTGTGGGTTTAACATTACACTGTTGTGCAATTACGTATTGTACATTACGTATTGTGCAATTGGGAACGATCTGGGATTCATTGTTAGGGGTGGTTAGGAGAAATGCCTCAGAGCTTTCACCCTCCGCGGAGGGGACGACTCCCCCACTTTTTCAACCCCGAATTATATTATTTACTAAAAAAAATGTTTTCAATTAATTCATATATTTATTTCTAATTAAATAAATAAATAAATAATAATAATAATAATAATAATAAAACTGAAACGTTTATGAAACTTAATATTTTGCACAATTACCGTTATCTATAACATGTGATTTTTAAAAGTTTTTTCTAGGAATGTAAAATCAGCATTCCCACTAATCTATGAAATTCGGTTCGTAATCGAAAATTAAGTCAACACGTATGAAAAAAATCTAAATAAATAAAATACTTAAAAAATAATATAATGTTACTTTTTAATCACGTAATGAGTTCTATCCACTTTAATACCCCATATTTATCAGAAATTTATCATTTAATTATCATAAGGTATTAATTTATCTTCATTATCGAAATCTGATACGATAAACAAGTATTAAAATCGCATCTTTCAGTGCAGTGTGTCGTAACGTAAAGAAGTTTCAGGGTTAAAACAATGTTACCCAACAAGAAGTCAATTTTCGCTGACCTTACTGAGATGAGATTTTTATTTTATCAGTAGACTGTTTATACTAAGTGGCCACCAAAGAAGACAGGGTGTCTGCAATGGGATCTTTTCACGTGAATACTTGTATACTTATTTGTTGTATATTTCAGTTTATTTAATTTAATTTTTTGTGTAAATCTACTTGATAAAGCACGTCTTAACAATATAAGAAAAGCGAAAAAAGATTGTTCATAAATGTACCTATGCATAAACATTCAAATACGGAAAGTTCTGAAATCACTTATGTGCATTTATGAATAAATTAAGAAAAAACTTTTACAATATTTGATTATGTAATTTATTCCATTTGAAAGATTCACAATTTTAATATATTTTGAATAACAACAAAAGTGTCCGAACACTAGCAAACATTCCTACGTAAAAAAAGTACACTTCATATGGTTTTGTTAAATAAATCCTTATCGAATCCTGTTCTTTTCTTACACTGACTAAGAACAGGATTCGACAAGGATTTATTAAACAAAACCGTATGAAGTGTACTTTTTTTTACGTAGGAATTTTTGTTAGTTTCGGGCACTTTTGTTACCGACTGTACTGAATTTTCAGTCTATGACCTTAAATATAAGAAAGAGACAGTGGGGGTGTTTATTTATTGTGCGATGACAGTGTTTAGACCGAAAAAATAGGATTTATTGTTGTAATTTTTTATCTTATGCAATATCGCATGTAATATATCCAGGCATGGATGTTTGGTGCAGATCTGACACCGCTATATATATATATATATATATATATATATATATATATATATATGTGTGTGTGTGTGTGTGTGTGTGTGTGTGTGTGTGTGTGTATTTAATAGCAATATTTCCTAATATTTTTCTACTATTAAGGATTCTTAAATAAAGGAAAAGTTATTAATCATAAATAGTGGTGTTGAATCTACACCATATTTTCACCCCTACATATCGTAAGTAACATATTCCATATAAACTAACGTACGACGGTATTGATTAGAAGCAATAACGTAGTTTTAAATGATTGTACATTTAAAATATTAGCTAGAAATACACTAGACCGAAAAACTAGAATAGTAAGAAGAAAACATCAGTGCTTTGTGTATGCTTACATATTTTTAACACGCGCGCTTATATATAGCATAAAATATTACCGTTTTACAAATAATCCGAATATTTCAAAATGCACAAAAATCAATTTTATTATTTTGTAATTGTCGTCTTGAATAACCCCCCCCCCCTCCCCTTTTTTTTCAGATCAATCTGTTAGAATTTAAAATTTTAATTCTATATTATTTATTTTTTTAATTTTAAAATAATACACTATAAATGTGGAGTAAAATATTTTAGAGACTGCCTCAGCATTAAAGAAAACGACTATATATATATATATATATATTTTTTTTTTTTTTTCATGTTTCGAATTTGTATGCATAAGATAGTATTAAAAAAATAATCTTATGATCATTTATAAAAATATACATATACACAAATGTTTGAAAATTATTTGCAATAAGATATCTAATTCTTTTTTTTATCTTTTATTTCAGATATAGGCACAAAATGTTTTCTGTCTAACATAGTTGAACCTGTTTAGCAACTTATAGTCAAAAGGGAGAAAAATAAACAGAACTCTAATTATTTTTATTAGTATTTGTGAAGAACAAAAAAAAAAAAAAAAAAAAAAACTATGTGTAGGAGAATTTTCACTGTTACATTGTAATAAATCATATTTCTCTTTTATGTAAAACGATATGTAATTCGAAAAATGCATCAATATATATACATATATATATATTTTTTTCAAACTTCAAAAGTCTAAGTATATGTTTTCACTCGTTTAGTTATTTAACAATGATAAAAGGTTCCAATGCAAAAATAGTATATGCTAAACAAAAATTGTTAAATTGTTTATTTTGTGGAAATGAATATATATTAGTATGATTTTTTTTCATTTGGTGTTGTCGTGGAAAAAGTGTCTGCAGATTCAAACTGCGATTTGTTTTCTTGCTTCAAAATAAATTAATTTTTGAATTCCGAATCGAAATTTTGTTCGGTGTTTAAAAAAATTGTGAATGTATTTTATATTTTTTGCTTTTATTTTTTCAAAATTCAGTAAGATTCTGTAAAACAATTAACATAAATATAAATTATATATTAACATAAAAAAGAAAAAAAAAAAAGAACTTCATTTTGATTTGGTATGAAATAATGTTTAATTTTAAACCTAGGTTTGTGGTAATAAATTGATTTACTTCAAGAAATTTGTATACCATAAATAGAATCATAAAATATACGTAATGATTTTTTTTTTTTTTTTTTTTCATTTTGAGATGTCTCCTTATTCATGATACCGTGTGATGTATGGTACATGCATGGACTGAAATATTCATTGAAAATATAAACTGTGCCTGTAATATTATTGGATTCTTATGTTACGTTAAAACTATTAATATGCAGATTTTGTTGAATGCTTTATATATATATATATATATATATGTGTGTGTGTGTGTGTGTTTGTTTGTTACTAGGAGTAGTTAATGATTATTTCGATTTAACATATCTTTCTTATATATTTTAAAGAAAATTTTATGTAGTAGTTTATACTTTTATTATTGTGTACTTTCACTATTATGTGTAGATATAAAAGTAACATTACTTAATCTGTTTATATTTTGTCAATTATGATTAATATATTTCTTTACAATTTTAAACAATAAAAGTTAAAGAAAAATACCATTCTTATTTTAAAACTTTAAATATATTGATATCATATTTAATATACTACAAATTGGTAATATTTTCTAATATATTATTAATTTCTTATATATTTCAATGAAAAAAAAAAAAAAAATACGTGTGGCACTCGGGGACTGCCGCGGTAAAGCTATTGCATAGCATTTTTTTATCAACTTATGCAATTATAATTATTTATTTATTTTATTTTTTACCCTTCCGCTCCCTACCCCCTTTCCCACCCCTCCCAATAAATTTAAAAATTTAAAAATATCCGCAATCGATTTGTAGGTATCGAAAACATCGATGTACCAAATTTGAATGAACCAACTCTATTTTTTTTGCCCCTCTGTCCCCCCCTCCCCGGCCCTTCTAATAACTTTACACTTTCAAAAATATCCCCATTCGATTTGCAGGCCTCTTAAACCTATCTGTACCAATTTTCAATGGCCTAACTGTATTTCTATTTGTTTTTGCCCATAGTCCCCCCTTACCGCCCCTCCTAATAATTTTACAAATTCGAAAATATCCGCAATCGATTTGTAAGTATCGAAAACCTCTATATACCAATTTTGAACAATCTAACTGTATTTTTATTTTTTTGCCCCACTCTCCCCTCCCCCCTTATCGCCCCTCCTAATAACTTTACACTTTCGAAAATATCTCCATTCGACTTGCAGGCCTCTTAAGCCTATCTGTACCAATTTTGAACGGCCTAACTGTATTTCTATTTGTTTTTGCCCCATAGCCCCCCTTACCGCCCTACCCCCCTACCCGCCCCTCCTAATAATTTTACAAATTCAAAATCATCCGCAATCGATTTGTAAATATCGAAAACCTCTATGTACCAATTTTGAACGATCTGACACTATTTTTATTTTTTTGCCCCCCCTTCCCCTCCCCCCTTCTCGCCCCTCCTAATAACTTTACACAATCGAAAATATACCCATTCGACTTGCAGGCCTCTTAAACCTATCTGTACCAATTTTGAACGGCCTAACTGTATTTCTATTTGCTTTTGCCCCATAGCCCACCTTACCGCCCCACCCCCCTACCCGCCCCTCCTAATAATTTTACAAATTCAAAATCATCCGCAATCGATTTGTAAGTATCGAAATCCTCAATGCACCAATTTTGAACGATCTGACACTATTTTTATTTTTTTGCCCCCCCTCCCCCCTTCTCGCCCCTCCTAATAACTTTACACAATCGAAAATATCCCCATTCGACTTGCAGGCCTTTAAAACCTATCTGTACCAATTTTGAACAGCCTAACTGTGTTTCTATTTGTTTTTGCTCCATAGCCCCCCCCCCTTGTTGCCCCACATTGGGGCTGAATTTCTAAAATTCCAGAAATTGGTTTTTAGATAGTTGCATTAGCTATATTTTAAAGCGAAAATTTCACGTTTATCTACTTTTTTTGTTTGAGATATATAGGATTATGCGAAATCACGTTTTTTGCATGTGAAATCACGTTTTGCCCCCCTTGGGGACCGATATTCAAAAATTCCAGAAACCGATTTTTAGACATTTCTATTAGCTATATTTTAAAGCAAAAATTTTACGGGTATCTGTTTTTTTGTTTGAGAAATGAAGGATTTTGTGAAATTACGTTTTGAAGTTGCCGAACTAACTGTCTGCCGAAGTCTGACGAACTGTGTTAGGTTTTTTTTCGTTACGGAATTTCTTGATTCGGTCGCCGCGCTCAAAGCCCGCGATAGAAGCTATGCAATAGCTTAAAAATCCTGATTTTTAATAGAATTATCCTTTTTGAGATATCTTAAATAAAATTTTACTTCTTTCAGAAAATGTTTGCCTGTCTGTGATACATATATATATATTTAATTTTTTTCTGTAAAATATATCTCGAAAACTATTGCACATAATTTAATAAAATGTTAACATTTAATTTTCACCTCGATATATATATTGGTATTTATAAGCTTTCGTTACATGCTGCTTATTAGGTAGCAATGTCCAACAATTTTCGTTTTCATATTTTTGAATGTGACAAAAGTTTTGTATAATCTTTGTACACAATCATATTTTTTTTACAAGTCGTGAAATAAAGAAGTATATATTTTTTAATAGTAAAAGTTAATCAGAACCAAATTTTTGTATATGTAGGAGATTTGCATCGCTTCCACAGTACCTGGGATAAAAATGTTTAAAATGAGTACTTTTCAATATATATATATATATATATATATATATATATATCAATACTTTTAATGAACGATTTAACTATGTTTCTATTTAATTAAAAACTAAAATAAATGCACGAAGTAGATTTTTTTTTTTTTTTTTTTTTTTTTTTTTTTTTTAATTAAATGTTATAAGTTTTGGAGATGAAAATCGCGCGTGCCTGCCATGGAAAAGAATTTTGTTGTATTAGAATTTTAATAAATAGTTTGCACTGAGTGAATTTAAAAAAGAATAGAAATATAGAAGAAAGTTTTGCGACGAACACAATATTCTGGTTTAGCTACATGATTTTATATTACAGTTGTCTTATTTTAAAATCTCGAGAGACTCAAATATTTTATACTCATTTCTCTATAGATATTCTTATCTTAATATGTTAACAAGGAATTTCACGATTATTATATATTTTATATTTATCAAATGCTAGCCAGATATATTTAAAAGCGGTTTCATGTACATGTCATATCTTTTATTCATATAATATTTATTCAGTTTATTATTTCATTAGTTTTGAAATTGACATATTGCATAGCTGCATGCTCGTCAATGAAAATTTCTCTGCTAATATATTTAAATTACTTATTTACCTTGTAAATATCTTTTTACATTATAATATCTTTATTTACATTATAATTATCTTTTCGAAATTCGGGAGAGGAAAAGCTTTTATAAGCACTTTTCTGTAAACTTTGTTTATAATTAATACGCTAATTATTAACTTACATTATTTTATCCGCGCAACCACTAAGTTGCGAAGTTATATGCTTTCATAGACACTTTCTTGCAAATATCTTCATTTAAATGTATTGACAGGGGTTGATCCAGGCCAAATTTCGGACCCTTTTGCTACCCTTTCACAAAATTCAAATTTCTAAAATGGCACCCCCATCACAAAATTCAAATCCATAAAATTGATCCCTTCATAAAATTCAAATTCCTAAAATGGGCCTCTTCCCAAAATTCATATTTATACAACAGCTTTTTCCCCAAATTTCATTTTATAAGAATGATAATTTTGTGAAATTTTTCCATGTTTGCACTATTATTTTTAATGAGTGTCTTTATTTCGTTCAATAAAATGCTATTAACTTGATTATAAAAATTAGATGCAGTACCTGCTAAAATTAAAGGTTTCACGCGACAATTCTTTTTTCGCAAAAAGGAATAATTTTTCACACACACACACACACACACACACATATATATATATATATATATATATATATACATTTTTCTTTTTTTTTTTTCAGAAAAAGAATTTGTTTTTTACAAAAATGGGCACAAAAAATTGAAACCTGCATCAACCCCTGATTAGTTATTCTCTTTACAGCTGCATTATTAAAAAAATTAATGTGTTTCAAATCTAGATGCTTTTATAGACAAATTTATGTAAATATTTTTATATTAATATTTTTTTTTATTTATTAATTTTATAACTCTTCTATTATGAAAAAAAATTGTGAGTTGCAGAGCTACACCGAGAAAAGAAATATATAGCGCCTCCATCTCGAATGAATAGACATTTTCTCAATCCCTAAGCTAGAAATATAGATTTCCGAGTTACGCATATAAGTTAAAGAAATAAACTAGATAGAAGAAATGATCGAGAATTTCTAGTGTATGCTTTTAATAAACCACCTAAAAATCAAGAATATTATAATAGCATATCATGAAGGTTAATAAATTAATATAATCAACTTTAAAGAATTTTAATCAACTTTATTTGCTGCTGTATTGTTTACATTAAATTTTAAATGATATCACTTTTCGTAAGCGTAATTAAATGTAATACGTGTCTGCGAGTCCACACTAAATGTAAGGATATATAAATCGTACAAACGCTTAATAATAATAATAATAATAATAAAATCAGTTATTGCTTTTAGCGATATGTACTCCGTAATCTAATGCATGAGCAGTTTGAACTAAATATAAATTTTTATAAAACTAACAGTAATAATTCTTTATTTACAGTGGCAACAAAAAACAAAAAATACAAGCACAATTATACATTTAAAATAATAATAATAATACTTGATCAAGTCTTCCAAAAAAGCTCATTTAGGACAAATACAAATAAAATACGAATTTTCACAAAATCAATTGTTTCTTTTTATTTATATAAAAGAAAGTAAAGGATAATAAGCATATTTTTGTATTCATTGTTACAATGAACTAATAAAGTAAGGAAAAACCCCTTTATCTTAGCTATCTTTAGTCGTATATAATTTTCAAGTATATTGCATTATCACTTTTATTTAGATATCGATTCGAAAAACTAAAATTTATCTTAACATCACATTTGGGATTGCTTTGAAAATGGCCAATTATAACAAATCAGTTCCAGATTTTGTATTTAATAACAAAATTTTTAATTGTTTTAGTAACTAATATATTATTAGAAGGTCTTATGAATTTACTTTGACTGATGTATAAAATTTATATTCAAAAACGAACTTAAAGTAAATTTATTTTATCTAAAATAATAATAATAATAATAATCTAATCTATAAGATAAAAGCAATATATTTATTTTACAGATAAAATCATTCCATAATCTTAAGATCCGTGCAACATATATCCATTTCATCAGCGCAATTAGTTAGTGTTAACAAGCCAGGTCAATTTCGGTAAGGCTTCCAATTTCCCTTCCGAAAAGCTTCTTAGGGTGAGCACATTCACCAATGATATTAGGTTTATTTGGAGACGTCACAATCCAATTCATTCTGCAATCACATTTAATTGGATTATCTGAAAAGAAAGTAGAAAATATTTAAATATATTAAAAATCAAATAATTATCAGTGGTGTAATAATTATCAATGTTTAACTACGACAAATTTTTAGAATGAGCATAGTAAAAATGAAAAAGAAAAATAATAATTTTTAACAAGTTTTGCATTGACATAAATATTGTATCTGGCGATTATCTTGCGCAAAACTAATTTTATTTTGATTTCTTTTAGAAATCGACCTACTGCAATCACTTAGTTTATCTATCCGTTTATTTATATAAAATGAAAAAAAAAAAAAAAAGTCATTCCGGTATTCAAAATACTGAATTAATTTGAAAATTTGTCACCATTGGCTGTTATTCACCAATAACTTCAACTACCGGTCGAACACGAAGATTTGAAAAGCGCATAAAGACGGGATGCAAATTTTCAGTAAATTTCGACGCATTGTTTCTGCCATCTAGCAGCAAAGTTATTTTCAGATATTTTAGGTGAAAATAACTAATGAAAAATTAGATGAAATCCTCGACGCTAGATGAAAGAAGCAACATGCCAAATTTTGCTGGAAAGTTGCACCCTTCCTTTAGATATTTTTCAAGTTTTTCGTATTGAACCGGGAGTTGAAGTTAATGGTGAATACGGCCAAATAACTTCCAAAATACGGAATTAATCAAACCGAATGTGGATAGTGGACTTATTTTTGGAAGATCTTTGAGGAATTCGTTGAAAAATTTGATCTGAAATCTTATTTTTGTAATACATTAGCCGACCGAAGATCGCTGTCTACTCTAATGTTAACTGGTGTCCGTTAAATCCCTTATGATCGCAAAATTCTCCGAAGTTTCTTCAAAATTTTACGTGAACTGGATCAAGAATTTTTTTGTCTTTCAGGGTTCGTACGGACCTACTCATTTGTAAGAATTCTTCCACCACAATTTTTATATAGTACAAAAATTGCTATAAAATTTTACTATTGCCGAAAAATGAGGACTGTACGAATCGTGAACTGATCTGGGCCAAAATTATGACCGGTTCATAATAGGTGCTGCCATCTATCGTATGTTTGCCGAGATGCAGTTAGACTTTTCCCTTGTGGTGGTCATTAAATGTAGGTCTTCCTTCTTGGTCGTGTCACTGCTGAGTGGCATAAGTACTAAGAATAACATACTACGGGTGTTTAACATAATGCTACGACTTAAGGCTATATATATGTAAATATATATATATATATATATATATATATATATATATATATATAAATAAATAATGCCCCTTATGGCTGTATAAGGGTATTTTGTTTTGATTCAGAGTGAAAAGTATCTAAACCAGGATCCGAATATATGTGTCTTTTTGCTCTCGGTCTACGAACTAAAAAAAATGTTGAATTTAAACAAAAATATGAAAATAATTTAATGCGTAGATTACCTCTTTATTTACGTAAAGGATGCAATAATTCCTAAATTTCATGTGATTTAATGCGCGGGAAAGAGACATACTGGATTTGTTCAGTTTATAAAATATTAGGAAGTTAAGTCAAAGACTATACTAAAATAATTGTCTTGTGACTTTTCCTTTTAGGACAGAGGACTATTTCTGTCAGAAATCAAAGGAAGGTTTTTTTTTTTTTTTTTTTTTTTTTTTTTCATTTTGGAATAAATTTAAAATGTTTAATTTACAACTGGTTATAAAAAAGAAATCTTATACAATGCTCTATATATTTGTCACTAAAATTTAATTTTGTTTAAGAGTGAATTTAATTATTTTTTATTCGCAATTTATCTGTTTTCTTTTCTTTCTTTTTTTTGTTTACTCTGCTTACCAACCACTGAGGGAGGCTTCACATCCCCTGACGCGCTTCACATAGTAACCCTTGCGGGGCTCTACCAGCCTATTCGCTGCTTTGAATTTCACTGAATAGAAATAATAATAGTGCATAACATAAGACATAAACTGAACAATATTATAGAAATCCTCATATTTAATGACAAATTGAAATGCATAATATTTAATTTCACGTATTTTTATTTATTTATTTATTTATTTTTGATGAAATATTATGTAAAGAATTTGTAATTTTTCTTAGAACAGAAAGAAAATCGTAATATCTAGAACATTTTGCGATGCATCATTAGTATATGACCCTCCTTGGCGACTTTTAAAATTTTGTCACTACTTGACAATGGATTTTTTAATTTAATTGCTTGTTAAAAAAATAAAAATCTAGTAACTATTTTTTAAATGCTTATTAAATTTTTCATTGGAAATTTTTACTTAAATTAGGACATAATATAATTTTTTACCGCTAATGTACAGCTAGGTAATATTTTTAAACATTCTGAAAATATATGTATATATATTAATATTATTATTATTATTATTATTATTATTTCATTTTGATAAAATCTATTATAGCCTGTTTTTAATTCTCGCCTGGCTAATTCTTAAAATGACGAAGGATAAAATATACTCTACTCTCCATAAGAGTTTGAAGTGATAGTACTTTTTCTTGCCATAGAAGTATGAAATGTATCATGAAAATGTTTCATTATGTAATATTAAAAAAATATCAATGCCAAAATAGAATATGTTATCATTCATAAATGATGAACTGTTGGTCATAGTTTTGTAATTTTTTAATATTTATTATTTGGTTTAATGAGTAATAATTACATAGAATACAAAAATTTTTATTTACTAGGGAAAAAAAAATCTACTTACTTCGTAACTCAATATATGTATTTGGCTTCCATATTGGGCGAAAAACTTGTTCAGACAACACAGATATCCTGTTGTTACTCAAACTTATAACGCATAAGTCCGGCATATCTTCAAACATATCGTCAGGTAGAGATACAATGTTGTTGTGGCTATAAAATATTTAAAGAAACGTTTGTTGCCTTAACGAAATCTTAAACAAACAAACAATTTTATTTCTGGAAATAACTAGATACAATTTTTAAAATATATTTTAGGTTTCAGTTTTAATAGTTTTACATGTAATTAAAATAACTTGAAATTACTCGTAAAAATTAAATGAAAAATATGTTCTTTATTATAAAAAAAAAAAAAAAAAAAGATATATGACTTAATTTTGATGAAATAAATTTTTATAAGTTAATTTGTTGTTTGAGCATAAAAATTTGTTTTTAATGCGTGGTCTGTTATGTTGTTCCAGGTTTAACAATAAATCTATTATTTAAATTCAATAGCAATATCAATAAACTTAGAAACAGAAAGCTTAACTTAAAAAAATCTGATAATAAATGATTTGTGGTAATATACACATGAAAAACGTAAATAAATTTAATCCCTCCGCAAAATATTCAAGATTTTATTAACAAGAATTACGAGCTTATGAACATTATAACGCCAAATTATTTTTTTTTTTTAATTATTTTATTCACAGAAATGTAAGTGTGTATCATTTATTAAATTAACGAAAAAGATAGATTTTCTACTTTCTTAAAAATAAAAAATTTCTTAATAAATTTTTCTCTTAAAATTATAAAAAATATATGTTTTTTTTAACCGACTTCAAAAAAGAAGGAAGGTTCTCAATTCAAACCGTATGTTTTTTTTATGTTTGTTAGCTCATAACTTCTGAACGGAAGCTCCGATTTTGATACCTTTTGTTTTTTTGAAAAGGTCTTGGTCTGCAATAGGTCCCATTGTAATATCTTTACGATCTAAAGAAAATACAGGGTGCCCAAAAAAATCAGTCCCAACTCTTTTAACTGCTAAACGGCTTCAGCTATAGTGATAAAAAGGGTATGTAAGTATAAAAAAGTGGCCATGCAGTGCAAGGTTAAACCGCTTGCAGCGCCACCTGGTGGAAAATAGCGGAGTTAGTGTTCCTATCTCAAAAACGGTTCTAGAGAAAAAAGTTAATTACAAAGGTAAAGAGTATCATCGATGTAGTACAAAAAGACAGTTTAGACATTCATGCTAGAGTTCCTATCTCGGAAACTGTTCAAAACAGGGGGAAAAGTGAATTATAAAACTGCAGAGCATCATCGATTTAGTGCGAAAGGTAGTTTAGACATTGATGCTAAAAATACAATGCTAAAAACGTGTATTTGTTTGTTCGCAATTCCTTACACTATGCACACTTGAGGTACATTGCGCACATTGTAGCGTAGCTGATGAGACATACGCTATATAGTTCAAAACACGGTTACTTGATACTTTTTGTTTTGTTGTAAAGATCTTGGTCTGAAGTATGTCCCATTGTAATATCTTTACAATCTAAAGAAAATATAACGCCATCTGGTAAAAAACAGCGGTATTAGCGCTCCTATCTCAAACACATCTCAAGATGGAAGAAAAGTTAATTACGAAGTTGTAGAGCATCATCAATTTATTACGAAAAGACAATTTTTAGACATTATTGCTAAAAATAGAACGCTTAAAACATGCAGTTGTTTGTTCGCCAATTTTCTACACTGTGCATAGTTGAACTACATTGCACAATTTGCAGCGTAACTGATGACACGTATACTCTGTGGTTCAAAGTACTGTTACTGTAAGCGGTCACATCGATTAGCGCAAAGTCGTTTTCAACCAACTTCAGAAAAGAGGGTGTTCTTAATTCGAGCTATGCGTTGTTGGTGTTTGTAAGCTTATAACTTCGTAAAAGATGCTCTAATTAACCGACTTTAAAAAGGAGGAGGTTCTCAATTCAAAGCGAATGTTTTTTTGTTTTTGTTTGTTAGCTCATAACTTCTGAATGGATGATCCGATTTTGATACTTTTTGTTTTATTGTAAAGGTATTGGTCTGAAAAAGGTCCCATTGTAATATCTTTACGATTAAAAGAAAATGCAGGGTGCCCAAAAAAGTCAGTCCCGACTCTTAACTGCTGAACAGCTGCAGCTATAGTCATAAAAGTGGTATGTAGGTATAGTAAAGTGGACATGTGCTACGGGATTCAACCGCCTACAGTGCCAGCTGGTGGAAAACAATGGAGTTAGCGTTCCTATCTCGGAAACGGTTGAAGACAGGGGGAAAAAGTGAATTATAAAATTGCAGAACATAGTCGATTTAGAACGAAATCCTAATGAAAAGATAGTTTAGACATTAATGCTAAAAACAGAACGCTTAAAACGTACATTCGTTTGTTCACAATTTCCTATTTTGCGCACACTTGAACGACATTGCATATGTTGTAGCGTAGCGGGTGACATTTATGCTATGTAAAATTCAAAGTATGGTTATTTTAGACGGTCACATCGATTAACGCATAAACTTTTTAAACCGACTTCATAAAGGAAGAGGTTCTCAATACAAACCATGTTTCTCATTGTTGTTTTGTTGTTGAAATTTGTTAGTTTTTAACATCGTAAGAGATGATTTAATTTTAATACGTTTTTTTGTTGTAATTATCTTTGCCTTAAATAGGTTTTATTATGTTTTCATTAAGATATAAACAAATTACAGGATACTCACAAAAGTCTGTTCTCATTCTAACTGCTGAACGCATGCAGCTACACTGGTAAAAGCAGTATGTAAGTATCGATGTTGAAACGTCTGTCCGTCAGCTGCAATGCATATTTTACTCTTTGTTTGAACTTTACGCTGTGCAATTTCCAGCGCAGCGGGTGACACATATTCACTGTAAAGTTCAATATATATGCCCAACAGAATTTGTTATTATGAATACAGCGTATCCGTTCTTTATATTTCTAAAGACTTCTTAACTTAACGTATGTTCATTCAATAGATAGTTTTTTGCTCATATCCGATAAAGGCAAGAAAAGTGACACAACTTAAAAATGCAGCGTTTGAGAAAAATCAACTTAAATATAACTTGACTAGAATAAAACTGGCACAACTGTCTCTCGAGTGGATAACTTTCTAGATGGAGATGTAACTTTTTTGTCCACATTCGGTGCATTTCATGTAATTTAAGTGACATAAACCATTTTTTGAGTTATGTCACTTTTCTTGGAAGTTATGATTTGTGAAGCTGCCGTCGAACGTCTTTTGATGATCTGCTATATGAATAAGTTTTCACTGAAAAGAGAAAAATAAAATCTTTTTTGTAAAAAAATAGAACCGACTCCAAAAAGCAACTACTATTCAAACAACTAAAAAAAAAAAAAAAGTATGAAATGAAACTGTAAATTGCGCCAAAAAGTATAAAATAATTTCCTTCGGCAAACAATCTATAACACTACAATTAATCATAACTTTTGAAGTCGGCGCAAAATTAAATAAAAATTGATAACTTCATTTAATACAAAAATCAAATCCTATTCAATATATACATCTCACATTGTCACCAACAAAACGCAGCCGAAAACTACTTTGATTCAAGAAAACAAATAAGATTTCGTAAGCAGCAAAAGTTGGCGAAGATGCTGGTATCTGACATCCTTGGTGAAAGCAAAATCGCAAAATTATCTGGCAAACATATTTAATTTCTTTTGGATATTATGATTGTTTTGAAAAGGTATATTAAGAGAGTAATCTAGAATATGAAACAATACATAGTACAATATATATTATGAAAATATACATCTTGCGTGTATATTTTTGCATTACTTTTTGATCGCCAAATCCAAAAGCCACCAAGGATGATACACTGTAAAAAATTTCAGAAACCTTTTTTGCCTTAACTGAAATGTTTCTGAATATTTGCGAGACCTACCGTCAATGGCATGTTTCCGATCAGTTGCGAAACGTTTCCTGTATTTTCAGAGTTGAAAAGCTGAATTGCGTTGACGCATGCGCAAATGATTCTGGCAACACACAGCGCCACACCACACGACCGAGACCGGAAAGCGGGAAGAAGTGAAGCATATGAAATCGGCAAGTGTACTTTTTCCCGAGTTAATTCTTAATATATTATATCCATATGCAAATTTATCATGATCAGATTAAAATCGCCCCTTTTATTTCTTTTTAAGTATTGTTATTTGAAATTATTAAAATGATACATTGTTGTAATTATTGTGATAAAAAGTTTAGTACCAAAACTAAATTGTTTCTGCATGTAGAAGAGGAAAGAAGAGAAGAAAGGTTTCCAATACACTCAGAAACATTTTTCAAAATTACATGCACCGTAGCTGCCCCATATATTCAGAAACGTTTCTGAATTTTTTTTACAGTGTAGGTATCAAAGTTATACCAAATTTGCAAAGGAAACTCTAACTTCGTAGAAACATAAATACCGCATTGTAAAGAATGTTCACTGTTCTATGTACATGCTACTAATGGACTAATTGTATACAGTGATAAAATAATAAAAGAAACATGAAAATGGATCAATCGAGACAACAGCATTTGTTGCTACCGATCTAAAAACAAACCTTTAAAAACCAATTAAATTTTGTTTAATTTTGCGCCGACTTCAAAAGTTATGATTAATTGTAGTGTTATAGATTGTTTGCCGAAGGAAATTATTTTATACTTTTTGGCGCAATTTACAGTTTCATTTCATACTTTTTTTTTTTTTTTAGTTGTTTGAATAGTAGTTGCTTTTTGGAGTCGGTTCTATTTTTTTACAAAAAAGATTTTATTTTAATTTTAATTTAACTATATTAAATATTATTTTAATTATGAGTGGCCATGACATACAAGTTTTAATATGCCACACAAATGCACTGTTTACAAATTTATCGATTTTATATCTAACAAGGTCGTCAGTACATGCCAGTTCCAAGACCAGTTCGATAACTCCACTCGAATTACGCCACTGATTACGTTAAGCAATTTCACTTTCTATTTTATGAATTATTTCTTTACTTTTTAAAGAAGACTTGATGTATAACCTTTAAATGCATCATTTCTTTTAAATTTTACAGGGTAAAATATATTATGTGTAGATTATTATACAGGTTTGTTTAAAAGTAAAAAAGAAAAAAAAATAGTATTTAGGTTTTGATTTTTATTATTTATTTATTTATTTAATTATTTATAAAAATGATATACCATCCATAGTGAACCAATGTAGTTCGACGTATTTCAGTAATAATAATAATAATAATAATAATAATAAACATAATGTGATATGCTTTTAAGTAATTTACTTCCCTTGACAATAAAATATCATGTAATAATAAGTACAAAACTTTGAATAAACACCATAAAATGCAAGAAGTCACAGCACTTGTTTTGTGTCGAAAGAAGACACGGCATTTCTCAGGTGAACAAAGTAGGCACGAGTGCTGCAAACAAAACGGCAATGCAGCATTTTGCTTTATATGATACTTTGCAATTTTATTTACAGCACACTTGCCTACTTTGTTTGCCGTTTGCCTGACAAAGGGTCTAGCTAGTAGGGAAGTTAGTTAAAAATAGATTGCAAGATTTGTACCGGACAAACATACAAAAACACAAACAAAGAAGAATAGAAGTTAATAAAAACATGGTAAAATATTAAATAGCTGATAAAGTATGAGCATTTTTACTAAATAATTCTTAGCTCCACATGTGAAAGCTTTAACGAAATTTCACCTGCACCTTTTAATAGCCCGAAGTATTGAGTCACATTATATGAAGACTCCAAACAAGCATCGCATAAGCTCAAAAAGTTTTAAGTTGAAAATATTCTGCGAAGTATAAAATATAAATAACTTTTTTAGTAAAAAAAAAAAAAAAAAAAAAAAAAAAAAAAAAAAAAACAGAATTACACATATTACGAATACCCATTTTAGAACTGTTTCGCAAAAATCTGTTAATTAATTATTTTCTCTAAAATAGACCATGTTAAATTTTAAACGAAAATGTTCTATGAATAATAAGTATTTATACGCATTAAATAAAAATCAATCTAAACTATTCACAGACGATACATGCCTTGACAATATACGTAAAAACGTGCTAACAAGTAAAATCACGAACATTTGAAATTGTTGGAGTAAAACGTACCGAAAAAGCAATGTTAAATTGATTAGAAAAATATAAATAAGCACCATCCTTCGAAAGAAGTTCATGCACAAGTGTAACGTAGAAACAAAAAAGTATATTTTGAATTTTCGTTCAGGTACTGCATTAGTGAGTATAAACTACCATCCCATAATTGAGCGGAGGTTTTTGATTCCTGAGTCTTTGCCGAATATTTCAAAATGTGCGGAGCTTATCATCTTAAAACTTCAGAAGTGTAAAGAACATGTTATACATCATACATTTCAGTGGAAGTTTTGTACCGAAAGCAAAAGGAGGACCATTAATACTAAAGAAAAAATAAAGTGTTTGGGAACACCCTGTAAACAGTAATCCATAAAATGCGTTTTCGCAGTAGAGTTATTATGACACTTCTAGTTATTTTCTGTATAAATTTTTGTGAGACTACCACATATATTCATTAAGATAAAATAGTTTCTTAAAAAAAAAAAGCATAAAACGATTACAACATTTTCATTTATAATACGCAGGATATTTATTCTCGCGCAAAGCTCTTTTCTAGGAAACTTGACGTAATATATCAGTCACAACATGCTGCAATCACAATGCAAAACTATTAATATCTTATGAAATATGATCATTTTTACAAAATAATTTTGAACTTTGCATCCGCAAGTTTTAAATAAATTAACATTTGCACAGTTTAATAGCTCAAAGTATTGAGTTACATTTATGAAAACCTTAAACAAGTATCAAGTAATTTCAAAAAATTGTACGCTATTGAATAAACTGAATTAAGGTTCCTCTCAAAAGTCAGAAAAATGATGAGGGGGTTTCATGAATATGTATTTATGAATCACAACTGACTGAATTAAAGAAAAAAAAGTGAGTAAAACCGCCTATAATTTAGTTTTTTTTTTTTTTTTGGTTAGAAACTGAATACCATTTTATTCTTTCGCGAACAACATTTGAAATATTGGTTTAGCGTTTTCATATTAGTAGCTCAATACTTTTGCCTGTTAAAATATGCAAATGTTAATTTTGTTAACGCTTGCGGATGCGTAATTAAGATTTCTTTAGTAGAAATTCTTATATTTCATTTTATATTTTATATTTTTGCATTCTCATTTCAGTATACTGTGTCTCATGTATGCCAAGTTTCCTAAAAATGGCTTACCACTGAGTTTAACATTCTGCATGTTATAAATATTTTTTTGTTTTCCATTTTTTTAAAGAAACAGTTATATTTGCATAAATATGCATGGTATCCTCATTAAAATTTAGTCAGATAATAACTAAAAGTCTCATAATTAAACGGTAAACGCTGTTCCGTAATTAGTACTTCAAGAACTAATTTTTATAAGGAAATCCAAAACATTTTCATTTTCTATGATTTTTGACTGGTACTCCTTTAGGTTTCTTGGTAAAACATTCATTGAAATATTTGAGGTTTATTACACATTCCTAATATTTCAAGGGACACAGCAATACTTTTTGAGACACTGGAAAAAACGTCTGAAATCGAAAATATCTGGTCGTTTATGGAAAGGTAGTGTGTCTTTCGAGGGACGTAAAGCTTAGGGCTAAATTATTTTCTTACAAAAAATGTCTTGCATTTTTTTTTTTTTTTTTTAAATCCTTGTATGCAAACTTCTTTTACTTCCATTTTAATGCATGTTCAGATCTTTAAAAAATATTAAAATAAAAACAATAATTAAATTGAAAGCCTTTAAAATGAGTAAAAAAATCTTATATAACTTTTTTTTTAATTTAATTCCAAGTTCTCAATTCTGATCTAACCAAGTATTTGCCCAAACAGTTTTGGAAAATGTGCACATGATACATCGATACAAGAAAGTGTATATTATAGGACACAAAATCAAAATGGAAAGAAGAAAAAAAAAAAACACAATACAATGAAAATATATATATATATATATATATATGTGTGTGTGAATATACATTTTTTAAAAATCAAAATCATTATTAAAAATAACTGTTCCAATATTTAAAACAAAAGTTCTAGTTTTTTTTTCAAATTAATTCAACATGCGGATTGTTATAAGTATTTTCAAATTAGATTGATATTAACTTCTACAGAAGCTTGTATAATAACAAACAGGCAGTCAATACAATAGTAAATTTCCGCTCAACGCTGATATTAGAAAGACAAGAAAATATAGGTGAAACGAGATTTTTTTTTTTAAAAGCATTTTTTAACCGCTTAACGTTCTGTTTTTCCTTTTTTTTTTTTTAATGTCTTTTTAATCTTCATTAGTGATAGAATAAAACAACCTAAGTAAGTGACCTTATACGATGTTTCTCGCATCCGAACAAAAAACATATTTTAAATGCACAAGTTAACTCGTTGTAGTGCGAAAACAAAAAAATGGATGCCCGAGATACGCGGACCGAAACGTTAAGTGGTTAATACATTAAACTTGGCATACTAAATGACGTAACTAATGCGTATATTTCAGACAAATATATCCTTTTCTTGAATGGAAATATAAATGCAAATTTGACATGGTTTAAAATTTTAGAGCTTTTATATTATTGTAAAAAGCCTCTTAAACATATATATATATATATATATATATATGTGTGTGTGTGTGTGTGTGTGTATAATATTTGAAATATCAGATTGAAGTAATTGCAATTTATCCACTGACTAAAGTAAATAAAAAAGAAAAACATTACAAATTTAAAGAACATATTTTTTCATAATACTTATTATTACTTAATAATACTTAATTACTTATTATTAATTTCAAATTACTATTTAATTACTATTTTTTTAAATGTTTTCTTAATAAAACTTAATGAATAATTGAAAGGATCATGGTAAATTTCAGTCATGGCACAATTACAAAATTTGTTGCAACAAATTAGTTGCGCAATCTAAAAATGCATTAATTTTAATGAAAAGTTACGACTTGGTAACAAAATATATTTTGAAAAATCAACATTTAAAGTTATTTATATAGATGCATAAAAGAAAGTATACTTACTCAAGTCGCAACTGGCTTAGTTTCGCAGATGTTGGCAAAATATTTCTTGATAAGCTACTTATATTTGAGTGCGATATTCTGAGATAAGTCAAATTGTTCAAACTTTTGAAGCATTCTGGTTCCAGCGTTGATATATTGCTTTGAGCAATAGAAAGAAACTTTAATGATCTGTTAATATACTGACTAAAGTTAGACGGTATTACTTCTCCAATCGATGTATTATATGAGAAAAATATATCAAGTTTTTTCAGAATGCTTAGATGACTCCAAGACCAATTTTGAGAAATCGTGATATTTTCTAACGATAAGTGGTTTAAGACACTTGAATTAGATACGGAATTAAATTCAGATGCATTAAAAAGACTATCGAAACTACTGTTATTTATAATCATAGACTTCAAATATGGGTTTTCTAAAGTTTTAACAGGGAAATGCTTCCATTTCAGATAACTAAGCTCAAATATGAAAGTTGTATCGGACAAATTGGCTACAATTTCATGAAAAACAACGACATCGCTGATATTTTTGCAATTGACAATAAAGAAAGGCCCTTCAGAACATGTACAATAATTATTACTCACTGGACAATTGTCTTCTTCTATTGCAATACTTGCTGCATTTATTAAAAATGGGGCAGAAAAATACGCTAAAAGAGCGAGCAACATTTTTACTTCTCTGTGTGAACCCATGTTAGATATAAAGGATTTAAAGAGCATTTTAATATTTCATATATATGAGCATACAAAAAATTTTTAAAAATCGCGCTAGCCTCAGCAGATTTTGCTCGATAAATGCTGCCCCAGATTGCATCAGATAAAAATAATCTTAGTAGCTCTTTTAGCTGGGGATTTTTACAGAACAGTTCTTGTTCAGCGTATTCTCTTCCCGGGAGAATGAAAGTAAATATTTAGATAGGATTATGAGTCAAAAGTGAAGTGACTTCTTCATTAGTTATTAAGTACGTTTCATCATTAAAGAAATATGAGAAAATTTTTAATAGTATGTATTACTTTGAAAGCGCAATCCGTATATATATATATATTTCAATAATAATATGCACATATATTTATATTTTAGTAAATACATTGTTGTAAAAATATGGATAAATATTTAGCAATCATCTGATAATTTTAGGTACATAAAATTATATAGCATTAACTATCAGTGCACTAGCCATATTCTATTTTTTCTAGAGTTGATTTTAACTGTAATTTAAACAAAAATTTATACAAAAATATTGCTCTCTCTCTCTCTCTCTCTCTATATATATATATATATATATATATATATATATATATATATATATATATATATTAAGGAATTAAAAAACAAGATTTTAATTGAATTTTATTAATTTTTTAAGAAACTTTAAATGCATTTCCATAATATTCTTTAAAAAAAAAAAAAAAAAAAAAAAAAAACTGTAAACTAATAAAAATTTTAAAAACGCATGTCTCCCTATACACTGCAGTTTTGTTCCTTAGATGCTTCCGGTAGTGGAATAAAACACCATCAAAATGTTATGCATGCACGAAGTTTTTTAGTATGCAAATATTAAAAAATATGTATATAATTAATCTGCGTAATACGTTAAGAATATACTGCTTGCCTCTAGATAAATTTGTCAATTACCCTCATTGAATTAACTTTGTTATGTTTTTTATTTACATTTGAATTTAATTTTGGTTATGTTTAAGTTTTTAATACAAATGTATAAAATATATATATATATATAAAATGTTCCAAACGATTGCCGTTGAAAAGTAATAAGTAAAAATCTTTGAGTAAACACACACACACACACACACACACACAAAAAAAAAAAAAAAAAAAAAACTCGCAATAACTGCTTCGAATCGCATTAAAGCACGTCCTTCTGTCAGAAAATAAAAGCAGGCACGAGTGCTGCAAAGAAAGCGGCGATGCAGCATTTTGCTTTTTGTTGCACTTTGCCATTTTATTTGCAACACTCGTGCCTGCTTTGTTTTCCTGATGGAAGGTCGTGCTTTATTCCGACCAGAAACAACTGTTACAATTTTTTTGCATTTTATGGTTTTTATTGGAAATTTGTTTATTTATTATTAACTATAGTATTAAAAACTATCTATAGTTATGAAAGCATTTATCTATAAAATAAAAAATCACCGTACATAGCTGCCAACCTTTTTTGACACCGGGATCTTTTTATAGATCTTTTTATGAATTTTGTAATAGGTTTCTTTCAATAATAAGAGACAAAATTCTACAAAAGGAAAATATATATATATATATATATACCGGTGTAAAAAAAAAAAAAAAAAAAAAAAAAAAAATCGTAATGGTATGCAGTTATGTCACAGTATTAAGAAGGAAAGGTTTAAATGAAACAAAATTTGGTGTGCTCATATATAGTATGATCAAAATATGGATTAAATTTTTGTGGCCAATAACTAACTGAAGCTCCATTCGATTCGTATAAAACAGGGAATATTCTAGTGGTAGGGTATAAATTAGTATAAATTTAATGCGAATATGGATTTGTTTAATTCCGTGAACTGTACCAATGAATTGCAGACGAGTTCACATACAGTATTTGTACACGTAATTATTTGAGAGAAGACGCAGAATTGGATTAAAGAAAGCATGGTTGTCAAATCTTAGTATCGCACAACATTTTCAACAAAATGATGCCATCATTCAACTATGTTTCCAGTAAAGGATAAATTATGGACGTCAAGAACAATGAGATCACGAAGGTAGGCCATTGTGCAAACTTCCCTTCAGCGCTCCTCATCACATGGCGCATGTGCAATAGTGCCCGTAGATTTCACCAGACACATTATGGACTTCAGGGGAAATGTTTCGAGTAATGTTTTAAGGATCCATGGCCAGAAAAGTCGTTTATGGAGAAGATCCCCCCCCCCAAAAAAAAAAAAAAAATAAAAAATAAATGCATGATTTACAAAGTAAACATGACTGCATTTTTAAAAAGAAAGAATATTCAGTAAAAAATATTTTTCTCATAGTGATTAAAAATATAGAAAGAAAAATCATGAGGTACACAGTGATTATTAACACTTTCCAAATGTCATTGATTATTAACATTTTCCAATAACTGTATTGTACAACTTGAATGTTCTTTGCCTACCTTATCATACATTAGACAGACAGGGAGGACAAAAAGACACGCAGATAGATTAATTGAATTCGCAATCACTATTAAGCATTGTTGAAAAGTGTTAAAACTGCTTATCACAAACGGAAATACAGCCCTTAATATATCTGAATATTTTCGCGTAGCTCTGTATATCTAAAGGCTAAACATATCATATTCTATACAAAATATTATTTTAGTATACGAACAGTAAATTTATATTTCTTTATTATTTTTGCAGACGAAAGTTATTAAAATTTAATTTATAAAGATGTTTCTCCTTAAATGCAATGCATTGGCATTTTTGGGTGTCCCTGTACACAAACCAGTTGTACAGAACCTGATGATGTCATTTAACATAGAAAACATTCTATAGTGGACTCTAAAAACAAATATCATCTTTGAGAAATTCTATTAACCCTTAATGTAACTGATATATTTTTGGGAAGCCTTGTAAATCTTATTGCTAATTATATAATATTCAACAGAACGCATTCTTTTGTCCATACGAATAACATATTTCAATGTCATTAAGATTTTTGTAAAGTTATTAAAATATGGTTTATTGAAATGAGTATCATAGAACGCAGTGATTTGGAAAACTTTCAGGTCTTCCTGTACACAAAACATCGCTGATATTTACTTCATTTTCAACAAAATCATCCAATATTGAAACTAAATAACATATTTCAATTCCATTCAGTTTAAGGAAAATAAATGTAACAAAATATTTTTTACAGAAATATCTCTCATGCAATGCAATGCTTTGCAATATTTTCTGGTGTTCTTGTACACAAACCAGTAGCGAAACTTACTCCATTTTCAGCATTGAAAATCCAACATGGAATAACATATATCAGTTTTAAGGAATTACATGAAAAATTACAGGAGTTAGAGCGCGGTCATACAGACAGATGGACAGACAGACATACGGATAGACAACCAAACCGAAGTCATTAACACTTTTCAACCTTGTCGGAATGTGTTAAAAATGAGATTAAATACAAATTTATCTGTTTGTGATATCAGATGGTAATATGGCGGATTGATTAAAAAAAAAAAAAAAAAGTCTAATAATTTTTTTTCCACCGTATTTGCCATCATCGAAAAACCATTGCTTCAAATAATGATTTTTGTTTCCGGCTGATAAATACATTGGAAATATACTCACACTTTTCTGAATAGAATAATAAAAGAAATCGATTTCAAATTTTTAAATTCCTTTTATCATTCATTGAAAAACATATCATTTGAGACGGTACGAGGAAAACCACATTTCGGTGCTATTTAATGTTTTACCTATCAAAACTACTTTAGCTAATGATAAGAGTAATTCAAATTGAACTGTAATATGAAAATTCCCTTGACTTTATATTTTATCAACACAGTTTGTGTTATTTTCTGGATGAAAATCACAGTGAGACCGGTTTGTCGTCACAAAAATCCCACAGTAATCCTCACAAAAATCTAGCATAGCTATGAACTATCTCGAATAAATCAGAGAGTTCCAATTATAATAATAATAAAAAAAAAAATTAAATTGGTCTTCTTTGTTTGGGAAGAATATTGCCACACCCGCAGAAATTCAAATAAATGTTTCTAACTTATGACATTCTGTTATTATTATATATTTTTTTCTTTGGCCAGGTTTTACAAAATGAATATTTTATTCTACGTGATTATACATTAACATTTGATTTAGATAAAACACAATAAACAAATTGTTTGAAAATGTCCCTTTTCAAATGAATTTTCATCTTTCTACATAAGTTTCCAAATAAATCGATTGACATTTTACTTAATTAAAGGAAATCTGATGATCGTATTGCATACAAAATTATATCATCAGATGAGAAAAAAAAATCCAATCAAAGGGAAATAACTCTTACAAATTAGACCCATACTTTTATTTTTAATTCAGTTATATATGAACTGTCTTTTATCAAGTGTCTCATAAGAATAAAAAATATTTTTTATGAACATAGAAATAAGAATCTCAATTTAGGGATGATTATTTTTTTTATCTTATGATGTCAATAACGATACAAAATTGATAAAGTTTTAATTAAATTTAATAATCCAACTACCGTATCTTTTAAATAGATATAACCTGCTTCAGAAAAAGCTTTTTTCATCCACAAGTATAACACATTTCGATATTTATATAAATCGATATTTATATTTATATAAACTATATTATATTAGGTTATCTATCTCTATAGATATTATTAAATTTATGTAAACTATCTATATTATACACTATCTACCAATAAGTATTTGGATACTTGATAATTTAGACTTTTTGCCAATTATTTAGAAAAATCCTGCAGTAACTATCATGAGACTTTAGGAGTATAAAAGAACATGTTATACCTGATATATTTCAGTAAAATGTTTGTCCATAAGAGGAAAAAAAGGCAAGTAAAATATTAAACAAATGTAAAAATGTTTTGGATAACCCTGTAAAAAGTAATGCCTGAAATATGTTGTTGCTGTAGCATATGATAATGAGGAATATTTTAATTATCTGTATACATTTTTATGAGGCTACCACATATATTCATGGAGATATAATGGTTTCTTAAAAAAAAAAAAAATGCTTAAAATTTTTCTACATTTTTATTTATAACACGTAGGTTATTAAACTCAGTGGAAAGCCATTTTTAGAAAACTTGGCATAGTACATCAGACACAGCATACTGCAATCAGAATGTGAAAATGTTAAATATCTTACGAAATATGAGCATTTATACTAAATAATTTTTAACTACACATGCGCATGTTTCAGAAAAATTCATTTGCATGATTTAATATCCAAAAGTATTGAGCTACTTATGTGAAAAACCCAAACAAATATCGTATAAATTCAAAAAGGTATGAGTTATAAAATGAATAGAATTTTAGTTCCCCAGAAAAACGAAAAAAATTTACACTCTATAAAAAAAAAAAAAAAAAAAAAAAAAACGCACCAAGAGGGAGTAATGTAAACTGGATACAAATTGACATGCATACAGGTTTTGATGTAAAATGCAAAATTTTAAAGTTTGGCTGCCGTCGAATGAGCCTGTGGCGCTGCAGCGCATCTTAACTGTGCAATTGGCAGAATATTAAAACTGAGAAATTTTGATTCCAGGTCAAAAAGTCTTCGAGAATTTCATTCCGTATACTTAGATAGACAGTAACTATGCCTCGCGTACAGGTGAGCAAACAATATGCGCAGTATTTGAGAGAGGTATGTAGTTGGGCTCAAAGAAGCCAGTTTGTTTCATCTGAGGATTGTTTGACAATTGGATAGTAGCGATGCCATTATTAGATTATGTTTAACGTAATGTGTGAACCATGGCCGAACAGAGCGTCAGAGAGAAAGCGGTCGACCTATAGAGAAGACAGAATGTGAGAACCAATCAGTTGTCAGAGCGGTACTCAAAGCCCAAATTCTTCATTATCATCTATCATACATGCAACTGATATTTCAATGACTCTAAAGAGCGTTAATAGGAGTTTCAAAGAAATGGGGTCGAGCTCACGTAGCCCCTTGTGCGGACTACTATTAAACTTTGTATACCGACAAGCACGTTTGCAGTGATATCAGGATGGTTCGAAGTGTAATGTCACTGAATGGAGTAGAATTGCCTTCAGTGATCAGTACCACTCCGATATGAGTCCCGATGACCAGCGAAGACGCGTCTGGAGACGCCCCGAAAAAAGGGGGGATTCCAGCCCAACTGTCGCCAGTTATACGGCCCGACAACCAGGAGTGATTGTCTGGAATATCATTTCAAGTCATAGCAGGACCCCTTTGTTTGTCATCCGTGCCAATTTTATAGCACAGCAGTACGTCGACGACATTCTATGTCTCGTTTTGGTTCCCTTCATATCACGCAATCCTGACCGTATATTTCAGCGTGATAATGCCCACCCGCGCACAGAAATAGTTTCTACTGCTTGTTTTCCTGCTTGCGTAACATTATATTGGCCAGTAAAATCGTCGTATCTCTCTTCTACTGAGGACGTTTGGAGCATCATGAAAAGGGTCTTGCAACGTTCGGGATTTTATCAATCTAACGCACCAATTGGACAGAATTTGGCATGATATCTCGCAGGAGCATACCTGCCAACTCTGTCAACTAATGCCAAGCCGAATAACTGCTTACATAAGAGTCAGAAGTGGACTAATGAGTTACTGACTTGTAGACATTTGAAAGGCCGTTTCACTTGATTAAACCATCCAAATTTTCTAAAACTCTAATCACTTGTTTTTCTTCGCATGTACATCACATCTACCAATTTTCATCTCATTTGGATAACTCCTTCTTGGTGCGTTGATTTTTTTGTTGTAGAGTATATTTACTGTCGGTGAACAGTGTGAAAGATTGATTCACTGTAATTGATTGAATCAAAATAAAAATGTGAGTAAAACCCTTCATAGTTTATCTTTTATTTTGAGAAAAACTGAAATTCTGTTCATTCTATCTCTCGAAATATTTTGAATTTACTCGAGAATTATTTGGGGCTTTGATATATGAAGGTCAATACTTTTGGCTATTACATTATGAAAATGAAAGTTTTTAAAAGTTTGCGTATGCGTAGTTAAAAATTATTGTGTAGAAATGCTCATATTTCATTGCATTCTGATTACTGTATGCTGTGTCTAATGTAGTATGTTAATATTTCTCAAAATGGCTTTGCACTAGGTTTAATGTACTACGTCTTATAAAAAAGCGGAATTTATTTTAATTTTGAAAGAAACCGTTATATCTCAATGAATGTACGTGGCAGTCTCATAAAAAATTATACAGATAATTAAAAGAATTCTCATAAACACATATTACAGCCAAATTGCATTCCTTTAAAGGGTGACCGAAAACATTTTGACTCTATTTTTATTTTTTACAGGTCTTCTTTTCTTTTTCAGGACAAAACTGTGCCTGAAATATATGAGGTATAACATGTTCTTTATACTCCCAGAATTTTAAGATAATTACTCCAGAAATTTTCTAGATATTTGACAAAACGTCTAAATTCGAAAAAGTCCAAATACTTTTTGATAGATAGTGTCTTATCTAAACAAATCGATATTTGTAATTAAAAAAATAAATAAAACTATCCCTTGCACATATAACAATAGAAAACCGGGTTTTACCCAGGGCTAAGCCCAGATTACCAACAAACTATAATTTGTTTGAAGATTTGTATAATTCAGATCGGTTTTTCAACTCAAAAATATCTTTAATAATAAACTTTCATTAAAATCGTTATACTAATGTAAGGGTTACAATATATGCTCTTTTTTTTTTTTTTTTTTTTTTCAATTTTACAAATAATATATGTGTTAGGCTAAATCACGCTAAATGAACTTTATTGTCGATTTCGTATATTGTCGAAAACACCTGTGCTCAGAACGTTTACGAGACTGATGGTTCGGGGTTGCATCAAATTGAGTTTATTCGAAAATCTAGTCTTTAAAATTTGTAACTCTTAAGCCGTGATAAATTGCTTTTTGAACCCATTTTATATCTTGGTAAAAACTAAGGTTCGAGAATAATATTCAGAGGACTGAATTTACTGGTACATTTAAGAATTGACATAAAAACTCAGAACTAAATTTTAATCATTTTATCAAGTTAAGATAATGAAACAGTGCTGAAAAAAGAAAGAAGAATGATTCTATTATTCATTCCGGTACACTATTCCATAAGATTTCATATTTCTTATGATTTTAACTGGATTAAAAAAAAAAAAAACTGATTCCGAGATACATTGCTTTTTATCTAATTGGTCAGTTGAATATATTCAACAGGCGAATTACATATAGTAACCAAATAATTTCGCAAAATATAGTCATACGAAAGAGAAACCGCACCTGCATTTAAGAGAGAACAAAGTTTACAGACAAGAGTATTAATATATAACAGCTGGAAACATATAAAATTTATTTAATGATCGACTAAAGGAATAGGTGAGTAATTTTAACATTCATCCACATGCAATGTTTTACAAAAGGATATTTTGCCTAAGCTTAAACTAAGAGCGATCACATACTCAGAGAGATTGCGCACTTTAGCTAGCAGATGGAAGAAGAGAGATCGTACAGCGATACCATGTAGATGTACAATAGCAATACTGAAGGACCGACTTGAATCTGCATGTTGATTATTTTGAGCGTCTGGGATAAAACATAGTTATTTTGTCTTGTTTTCAAAATAAATACTTGAATTTTCATAACCTTTCTTAGGAATCTATATATTAATAGGCAAGCATAAAATTTGTAGTCCCTTTTTAACATATTAATTATGGGAGTAGAGGGTTGAAAATGGTATCATTCGAAAGGTATGGTTAGCCGGAAGGTGCGAATACAAATATTATTTTCTTACGATGTCAAGAAGGTATTTAAAAATACATTTATTTTTTATGCATTTTCCCCTTTTATACACGTATTCCTTTACATTAAAAAATACCTATAAGTAGAAAGTTGTTAAATCTGGCAATTTCATAAAGCTCAAATAAAACCATAGACACAGTAATTTGTATAATGTACCATCACTATACGCAAGCGAAGTGATGACGTCACTGTCTGCCCATGGAGCCATGAAAAAGATTTTCTATGTTAATCGTCCATTGGATTTTTTGTAAAAAATTATTAAAAAATAACGGAAATTATCTGCCGATTTTAATTCCGATATTTGGGTACAGTTATATATAAGTTACTGTCTACATGTGTTTGATTGAGTTATTTTTTCTGAAAAATTGATAAAATTTTAATTTAAAATCACAAAACTCCAGAAAAAAAAATGGCAAACTTCCAGTTTCGAATGTAAACATAAACATTTCATTTCAAAGGGTGATATTTAAACAATAAATATACTAAATAAAAGGAAAATGGATTTGTTATTGTTGCATGTATAAGTAGACGATACGGAAAAAAATCCGATTTCCGTTTTTTGCTTAATTTACATGTTTTGAGCTTTCTTTACGTTTCAACTGAAATTGGCTACTTATTTTTAAAAAAAGTGTCTTTATTGCTAGCTTTTGTGGGTAGAAGAAGCAAGTAGAAGATACATAAAAACTTTTGATTTCCGGTTTTCGATGAATTTACACGTTTTGAGATTCCCTTGCATTTTAATTAAGTGAAATTGACTACTTATTTTTATTTTTTAAAAAGTGGATTTATTATTCTTTCCTCTGCATATATAAGTAGAAAATATAAGATTCAGAAAAGTTTTAGATTTTCGGTTTTCGATAAATTTACACGTTTTGAAATTTCCCGAACTCAATTCGAACATTTTTGAAAAATATCTTTTTTTTGTTGTTGTTGTTCAAACACTGTACTTTATGAACCAATCGAATTAATTTAACGGAATTTGATACTTGGTTGGGTCTTGGTTGGACATGGTACCTATTAGCTTCTGGGCTGTATCACACAACAAGGGGCGTTTTCACGTTGCGATTTTCTCTCATTTCAGGAAAGGCTAACATCACAGAGAGAAATAGTTATATTAAGTAAAACTCTGCTGATTCAGTTAGAGTGAATATCGGCAAACAATTGCCGCAGCTGTGTTGCAATTGCATTTCGTTTAGGACAAGGCAATAACTTTGCTTTGCCTCGCTTTGCAAAAAAAAAAAAAAAAAAAAAAAAAAAAAAAAGGTCGAGTTTCGACCACTGGGCGATACTAGTTTATATAAAACAGCAGTAATGCAAAATATTTTTGTATCAAAGTATTTGGCTCAAATGATTCTAACCAGACTAAAGCTACAAGCACTAACCGTCCTCTTTAAAAGTGAAAAATTATTAAATAAAGAGCTGTGCAATATCTCCTACCGAAAAACCTGTTATTTAGGAAGTATTACGCATAATTCCCATTGATTTCCATGCTAGGGCAGATTGGGCAGCTTATTGTTAATGACAAGACAATGATGAAGAGGACATTGAACGTCTGTAACTGTACCGGGAGACTGGACTGGATTATGTCTGCTATATGTGGCAAGTGGTTGCATGAAAGCTGCACCATTTATAACAATGAATGCATCGATTGAGGAGAACAGCAGTTAGTGACAAGACAATGATGAAGAGGACATTGAACGTCTGTAACTGAACCGGGAGACTGGACTGGATTAGGTCTGTTATATGTGGCAAGTGGTTGCATGAAAGCTGCACCATTTACAACAATGAATGCATCGATTGAGGAGAACAGCAGTTAAAGCCAGCAGACAAGAAATCATTGAAACTGAAAAGGAAAGAATGAATTTTAAATTAAATGTGCCACCTAAAAACTTAATGGTATTTTGTAATTTTAACTGTGATTTTTTTTTCTATGTGTGGGGGTTGTCTTATCTGTTTAATTACATTATTATTAATATTATTATTTTAAATTATTTTGCTTTTTCAGATTATTTGATTATTAAACTGATATAGTCAATCCTGATGCAATATTATTTATTTACAACAAGCTTACGACATTATAATTTAATTGCAATTATTATTATTATTATTAAGAATTTAATTGCAGTTATTATCAATAATAATTATTCCTACCAATATGCGCAATCACACTTAACCTTCAATGGCAGATTGTGCAAAATAACTCGCTTGGAATTATTACAGCTGCTGCATTAGATTAAAGTAGCATCTCGATGACCCTGTTCATTCGATCTAATTATAGAAATTATTCCTAGTGTAGGTACAGTGATTTGTTTTCAGGTAATTATATTTATTATTTATCAAAATCATTTGAGGACTTAAAAATGAAATAATAAAATGATACTTTTAAAAAATTTAAAGAACACGCTTTTATAGAAATGTGAACTAAAAAGCACAAAATATCTATCTTAGCATTAAAATGCAGGGTACGAGAAAATCGTGTGAGTGACACACCATAATATTTACATACACTTAAATCTTTCATTAAAATAATTTAGAATTAAACAAAAACCATTTTTAAAAAATCTCCCCTGACTGGGCTCCAACGTTAGACCTTTAGGTTCGTAGCCCGGAGCTTTACCTCACAGCCACGGCGTTCACGTAGGGAAAGTATTTTTTTACAATATAGATTTTTTGTTTGCTCCCAGAGCGGTTATAAACATACATACAAATATACATACAGGTGAAGCTAATAAAAGCGTGTTAAAAACGAAGTTTTTGCAGAATATCTATAAATGCAAAATGTTCTAAGGTGAATGTCAATTTCTGTAATTGGAAATCAATTGTAAACTAAAAATTTCTCTAAATTAAATATTTTTTATCAAAATCATTCACATACTTTCTAAGAAAACAATGTATCTTCCATATTTTGCAACAAAAGGTTAACAGCGAGCGGGAATTTTTCTGAAGATGAGAAAACGTCTAATGAATTTTGCATCTCAAAAAACATTTAATTCCAAACTTTCATCAAAATCAATATATCCATTTTTGAGTAAACCCGATTTCTGCCACATGGCGCAACTGACCAATAAAGGGTTAACAACTATCGCGAATTTTCATGAAGATGTGGATAAATCAAATAGATTTATTATCTCAAAAACCTATTAATTTTAAGTTTTTATCGAAACGGTTAGAATCATTTCCTAGAAAGTTTGTGCAGTAGTTTTGAAACTGGCGATTTAAAGTCTAATTGTGAATGTTAATTTTCCTGAAGATGAAGAAAATTCAGTTTGAATTGTCATTAAAAAAAAAAAAAAAAAAAAAAAAAACCAAACCTTAAGTATTTATCAAAATCGTTAGGACAGCTTCCACGAAAAATAAATTGCAAAAGACCGTATTGAAAGCTAACATTACTCGAGACGAGGATATATGTCAAATAGTTTTTTGATTAAAAAAAAAAAATAATAATAATAATAAAAAAAAAATAATAATAAAAAAAAACCCTTATTTCTATGTTTTTTAAATTGTTAGATTTATTTCTGGGAAATTCAGGTTTCAGCCATAATTTGCAATGGATGGAAATGAATTAAAAGTGAACGTTAACTTTTAGACTTGATAAGACTTTGAATTATGAAAAATAAGAATGAAATAAAACATGTGGTATTTTTAGAAGAGGAAAATCGCGATATTTTGCTTTATTTAGGTTATTCTTTTCCCCATTCTTTCTTTATTTTATTGGTTAAGGGATAGATTTCAGCGGATTTCAGTGGTCCGCTGATTAAATTAAATACACATGTAAATTATATCATAATATGTTAAAATAGATTTTGATTAAATGTAAAAAGATAATTAAAGTCCTATGCGATTACTATATAATAGAGCGGGGTGCATTTAAGTCTAGATCATGTTACGGGTAGAAAGTTTAAGTTAGTGAAACTGAATATACATTATTCTGAGAGCTTCATATACAAGCCTCGACTTTGTGTGATTTTGACGTAATTATACTAATCATTTATTGTTAATACCTTCAGTATACATGTGCATGCAAAAAGAAAGGCGGTAAACTAAATATTTGTGTGAAAACAATTGTGTATATATTTGTTCAGCGGCTAATGAAATGCCATCAGTTTATACTAAGTATATGTCTATAAATGCATTTTTCAAATAAAGTTGCAAGTTCCTGCTATTGATCAGATATTTTCTCTGCCAACATTCTCTCATACTGAGTAAGCTTCTAGAATGTCTTCTATTTGAAATTATATTTCCTGGTCATGGATTTTTGCATTGCTACTCTAATTTTCTGAAGTCTATGTGATTTAGCAATAAATGCTTTAGAAACGTTATCATACGTGCGTAGGTGGCTCTGTTTCAGAGAACTCTGAACAACTTATTTAGGTGTTTTTGATTATATGTACTACTAATCCTCGGACCATGCGTAAATGGAGTGGATAAATCCTAACCAAAAAAAAAAAAAAAAAAAAAAAAAAACTGCAAAAATTTTAATTACAATCTATTTTAATATATTATGAAATATTTTAAAAGGGGATGAATTTCTTCGTATTTATAAGGTTTATATTCACTTAGGACTTTTATTGTAAAATATCGATACGTTTCAAAAACCCCTGCGAAACCTTGAAGTTTTTACATATGTTTATGCGGCACCCTGTATATACACACATTAATAGCTATGCGAATCTTATTTCCTTTAAACTGATTTAAAATTTTTGAAATCTAAGCCTTTTAAAAACAGCATTAAATTTTTATAAATATTGCTCCAGCCATATTATTTTAAATTTTTAAACATTTATAAACATAGAAGACTTGGACTATTTATGCACTAGCACGCTTTGCCAGCTCCGCTAGTCAGTAAATTTAAAGAATTTTCTTTTTAAATATTAAATAGCTACGTTTTATATAACTTTATCAATTAAAACTAAATAATAAATAAATCCATTGAAATCCTTAAAGCCTCTTTTCGATTCCATGCTGCCTTCCACAGCGGCTTGCCAAGCTGCACTACATTGGTTCCTGGTCTCCACTCTTTGCATTTGCGCCTTAATCGTTTATTTCAATTTATAAGTTAACTGTACGATATGTGGCGCTGCTATTTTTCAAGAACTACGTTTTTTTGGACTCACATTTCTTAGATATGTTACCAGCTTCACTCTATGATAACAGATGGCAGTAGTATATAAAATTTAGCATATTTCTAACTGCTAAGTTTTAATAAAAAAAAAAAAAAAAATCGAATATTCGAAATTTGGAGTTCGGAGTTAAAGTGCAACAGCAGAAGTTTTTTTTTTTTTTTTTTTTTTTTTCACTTTCTCGTCATCTATGCAGTTTAGGATACAGTGAAGACAATGAAAAGTTTTCTTTTACCAATTGATATCTTTACTATTAATTATCTGCAAAACCTAAAACATTAGCCCTTGAAGAATCAAACCCATGACCTTTTCGTTATCAAAATGGCGCTCTACGATCAAAATTTTCGAAATCGGGCTTCGAGGTACATCAGGTTGGATGGATGGTTGGGTTTTACGTCGCACTAGTGCTGCGCAGATGGGCAATTGGCGATGGTCTAGGACACACCCCTAGAGGTGGTCCGGAGACATGCGATCACAGTTTTGATCCTCCACGGAAGGGATGACTCTCCCGCTTCGGTGACCCCCCAGAGGTATAATTTTTTATGGGAACATGGAGGACATTTCAGCCACGACAGATTTTACGTGCACCAGCCACCATTAATGTACACGACGGTCTTTGGCCGGCTCGAGTACCGAACCGGCAATCTTCCAATTACGAGGCTGTCGCTCTACCGATTGGACTACCGCAGCCCTGGTGTACACCAAGAGAGTTCGAAACAGACCTCCACGCAAATTTCTGTTGCTCTCAGATGAGACATTGGCCTACAAAGCAACGGACATGCACACACACACACATTTTTTTTTTTTTTTTAATTATATTTAGAGATGCACAAACGTAATCGTCATGGATATGGAATATGTAGATTATTATTCAAATTTTCCTTTAAAATTAAACATTTTACTGAAAAAAAAAAAAAAAAGGAAAATTGCATTACTTTTTTGATACAAACTAAAATGTGAAAGATGAATGTAAACATTTTAGAAAAAAAAAAATTTCTTCTTAAACAAATCACTGCTGTTTCTTGCTTTTGAGATTGAAAGAATACTTCCCATATTTATGTTTTCACATTTTTAAATAAATAAGACTCATAACGCAGTGCGCATTATTAACGCTGGATCTTTCATTTAAATCATCATATCATTTCTTATCATATCATATTATCATTTTAATTGGCAAGTAGTGAAATGTTCTCACGAAAGTCATTATATGCATTGTCTTTTAGTGGCAATGGTTCAAAATAACACAATGTCTGTTTGCTCCTTTCTAATTTGATGTTGAACGACCGTAAAATAGTCAAATCTTGCATCTAAATAATAATGATAACATTGTTCGGCATGAAAATTGCTTCTGATACCATTTTAGCATATTCTTATGTAAAATGACCTTCTGAATCTAAATATGACGCCCATTTTGCCCTATCACCCACCATGTTTTAGGAACGGCCCCTTATTTTTATCATTTTTCGGTGATTTTATGGCTATAAGTTTGACTTTTAAGAGGGGAGGACTATTTTAACTGTTAAACATCTTCTGAGGGGCTACAGAGTTGGAAAATTTTAAAACATGGACATTTGAAACAAGGTAAAAATACTGGGGGTGGGGTTATTTTGCCACTGAAATTATGTATTGCATATCTTATATCTTTTTAATCTGTTATTAAAGTTATTTTTTAAACATTATTTATTTATTTATTTATTTGTTTTTTGTTTTTACGTATTAAATTAATTCTTTTTCATTCTTCAAATCAAATTCATTGTCATAAAATTATCGAAGAGGGGAGAAAATTGTGGGATGGGGTAGTGTTTCTAGAAAACGGTGGGTGACTGGGCAAAATGGGAGTCATATTCGGATTCAGAATGCCATTTTACATAAGAATCAACAAAAATGACACCATAATTCGTTTTTTTTTTTTCAGAGCAGTGTAATTAAAGGGATAATTAGAGATTAGAGAAATAGACTCTTAAACTAATTTGGACAGTGTAAATTCTGCTCGGTTCCACAGCATATACTTATAAATTTATACTATAAGGCATATTACATTTATTTTAACAGAAATGGAATTTCACTCACTACTTTGTCGAAGAATGATATGCTCCACCTACAAGATAACCATAACTCCGTTTCGATGCATTTACCTTATTCTAATTTGTAGTGTAATTTTATTAGGGTCAGTTTCACATTTTAGTTTTTATGCAAGATCATAGTATTTTCAGTCAAATAATTGAGATGATAATGTAAAATATTGCCCTATACTGCCATTTAGAAATAATGTATAAAATTTTGAAAAATTTACGAGGTTTACAATATTATATTTTTCTATATAAATATACATAAATCGTTTAGTCTTAAATAATCTAACATAATAATTCCAGGGAAAACTACATAATAAAATTAAAGTAAATAATTAGAATTCGAAATTTATGCCAGTTACGAAGCCCTTAAAGCTTTAACAGTAGTTCGAAGAAATGTTTTCCAAATCAATATGATTATTTCAGACACTCACTTTCTTCTTTTTAAACAATATATATGCAACCTATTATAGTATTAAAAACCATGAGATAACAAAAGGTAAAAAGAAATGAAATTGTTTATATTTCTACGTCTAGCGTTACACATTCTACACTTAATATATACATTCTTATCATTTTCTTTAAATAAAACCCCAGAGTAATGTAAAACGAGAAGCGACAATTGAAATGGACAGATATCCGATATCTGATCAAAGTGAGAATTCTCACGACATTTGATCGAAATGCGTCATCATGTACTTTGTTCCGAAATTACTTCACTCTCATTTTCTTCTACGTTTTATTAGTATCGTAGCAGTTCCGATTACAAGGACTAGATAGATGTTACAAAGATAGGAATGAGCCCCTGGGAATAGACCTTACCCTCAAATACCGGGAGCTGATTTTTGTTTTAAATATAGATGCATCTTCCGATGGTTCGAGTGTACCAAGAATTATGCACTTTTTGGGAAATTGGATTACCTGCAGAAATACTGCAATGCATTATAAATATATAGTTCATTTTTTATTTATTTATTTATTTATTTATACTTTTCTTCTTCATGCGCCCTATCATATATATGTATATACACACACACACACACATATATATATATATATATATATATATATATATAATTGAATGCATTTTAAATAATTGAAAAACACCGTCATTTATTTTCTAACATATTTTATGCGAAAAACCTCCCTTTATTTAATCGATTTTGAAACATCTGCTCCTTCTGTGTTTGACAGACACCAGCACTACTCCGAAATTTAACAAAATAATTCTTCTGACTGGTTACTGTAGCAAGAAGACAAAAAATTGTGATGGCATGCCTCCTGACCACACTTGAAGGTAATTCCCAGGCTGTCGCCACCTGTGGCAATCTGGTGTATCAGTAGTGCACCGTAGAAAACCCACAGAACCACATCCGAAGTTTAACAAATAACGTTTCAAAGAAAGGCATATGTAAAAATCACTTTAAATTTCTTAATAGGCGCATGTAGACCGCGTTGCTTTCATGATGTACTCGAGCTCTATTTTCTATACACTCGTGTGGACACGAAACAATTATTGCGATTTTTGTACAATTTATAATAAATGCTTACAAATCCATTTATTTTTTACGTTAGTTTTTAAATTAATTTAATCAGGATAATACAAATACATCTTTTAAAATTTTCATGAAAATTATAAGTAGTATTTTTTTTTTCTTCTTCTTTTACATATTTATGGTCACTATATGTGTCTAATAGCTTATTTAAAAAAAAAAAAATTAAGTAATTTTTAAAAGAAAACATTTAAAGGGATAAACAAAATTGGATATAATGAATATATATATTATGTTTATAGATTTTATTTTTAATTGTGACAAAATTTAAAAAAAAAATAAAAAAAAATGCATGATATTTTTTTTTTTTTTTTTTTACTGAATGCAAGAAATAATTTAGCTAGAAACTTATTCTTGTAAAAAACTGGATTGACAGTAAAACTTTCTTTCAGTTATCGCACAATTATATATTTAAAAAAAAAAAAAAGTTACATTCTGCATAATCATTACAAAACTTTAACAAATTAAAATGCAATGAACTTCCAACAATTGTGAGTTTTGTGCGTTATCGCCCTGATTGCAGCACTCGTGCCTACTTTGTGCCTACTTTGACTGCCGATTTCTTTTGCGTTGCCGCTTTGATTGCAAAACCCGTGCCTACTCGTGCCTACTTTGACTCGTGCCTAATTCACCGATTTTTTGTGCGTTGCCGCTTTGCATGCAGCACTTGTGCTTACTTTGCTCTCCTGACGAAGGGTAGTGTGCGTTCTTTCAACCCAATACATTTGTCCCGAGTTTATTTCATTTTATGGTATTAATTCAAAGTTTCGCAATTATTACTTTAAAATGGCAGTTCTGTGGTGCATTCTTATTACATTCTGCATAGTTAGCTCATGTGAAAAATATATATATATATATACTCTTATCTTTTAAAAACATCATATTGAAATTCTAAGATTTCTATGAAATCTTGCCTGAAAATTACCCTATTTTTCATCTAAAAATCTGCTCATAATAACTAATTGAATAAACATGAGCATTTTATTAGGTGCATATGAGTAAGTGCTAGTGTAAGTAAGGGCACTTAATAAGGAATTATGCACTGTTATCCTATAGAAATAAATTCGAATTTAGGAAATTATTTTGTCAATGTTCCTTTTTGGAGTAAGACTTATCCTTTACTGCTCAAAGATCATTCTAATTTAAATGTAGATGCAACATCAAAAAATTCCATAATATCTAAAAAATTTTCATCAACAATGTTATTGGACTGGTTGCATACTATTTTTAATACATAATGTAATAACTTTAAGTATTTTTTTTTTTTTTACTTATTTAGTTCAAATACAGCAAAATATGTTTAATGTATCACTATATTACCACTTAACAGCCTTTTAATGCATTCCAGAAAATAACACACACACATATATATGTATATATACCGGAAAGTCACAGAAAAAATAAAAATATTCATTATTCAAAAAGCATTTGTGGCACTACACTCCTTCTCATATTTATAAGGACACTTTATATTTTGAAATAACTAATGTAAAAGTAATTGTGAACAAGATTAACTAAGTGCACTTAATATATCTAGTATTCTAAAAACCAAAATTGCTATAATTTTTTTAATATGAAACAAAATTAATAAAAAAATAATGCAAAATGTGTTTTTCTCCACGTTTTTAGATGTTCATAATTATAGGGACAATCCAGATTTTTTCGTTTTATTTAAATTACTAGCGGATAAATTGCAGTTGACATGCGAATTTGTTAACTACTGGGCTAGATTAATTCATATATAAGCCTTCAATTTTTCTTGGACGGACATTACTGATAATTCCTCGAAAAAAAGAATGATCAAGTAGTGAGGTATGATAAATGTGTTTTTTAAGTGGAAGGATAATTTTAATCCGCCGAATTTCTAATGAAATTCGAAGATCTAAAATTGTTGAAGGAAATGTGATCAAATGTTGAACTGCTGGTTCGATAGGAAAGAGATCTGATGCAAAATCAGAGTTGTTTTACAGAGATCGAAGACTCATAATTCCTCTTACTGTTCTACTCATAATGACTGCTGCTAAATTTGCTCGTAATTTTTAACGAAAGGTTAGGTTCCACATTTATGCATGTTTAAAATAATTAATAATATGTTAAAATGAATAAAAAACCTGAAATAATCAATCAGCAATTAATGGGGGAAAGAACGTCTGCGTTAAAGTTGAATAAAGACAATATTAAATGGTAAAATGTTGCATTTTTGGATGAAAAACATTTTGTTCTTGATTAACCAAATGGATTTAACAGTTACTGGCACGATCTGAAGATAGCGAAAGACAGAGCAGATTTTTTAAAGGCAGATATGAATCGGGCATTTAAAAGTTGGATCTATCGTGCTCTGGGAAGCTGCTTCTACTGAAGGCAGAATGAATTTAGTAATTTTTTCAATTATTATGAACATCAAGAGAATATCCGCAAATTTTAAACGTCGAATTATTAGATTTTTGTTAGATTTTGGGGGGTAATAATATTTTTTTTCAACAAGACTTACATTTTTTCTCTACTTTTAGAGCAATAGGAAATAGTTTGAAGAAAGAAACGTCTGTATTATTGCCTTTCCCATGGTCTAATAGTTGAAAAAACCTTAATTTATGATATTAGAAATGTGCATGCAAGTGGAAAGCAATTTTAAATAGTTTAAATGTATTAAAAATATCATATATGCTATATGAAATGGTATTGAAATTGAATATTAAAAAAAAATGTATATATATATACCAGAGAGAATGTCTGACTGTTTAACCCTAAAAAGAGACCCCATAAAATATTAATTTAAAGAAAAACTGAAAAAAAATCGAGCTGTCCTTATAATTGTGAACACCTGAAAAATCATCTTTTTACCATATTTAAAGTTTTTTAAGATAGAAAAACGATAAAACTTTTTAAATATAGTCTATAAATGAAATTCAAATTAATTAAAAATATATTTGTTTAAATTATAGTGTTCAGTGTTTAGTTAATATAGAAAAACGGGTGTCCTTATAATTATGAGAAGGACTGTATTTGATTTTTCCTGAAATGCGCAGAAAAGCATGGGATTAGAGTCCTGCACGGGTCGGGTTTTACCCGATCCGAACCCGACATGTGACTTCTAAACAAACCCGAAACCCAACCCGAACTCGACTCTCTTCACTCTCTCCTTCCTTCTTTTTGTTCAAATGTGTGTTTGAGCTCCTTGCCCACTATGCTGCGCATTATTGATTCGGATGAAAAACCTGTCCTGTGGACTTTTCTACAATGTGTATACTATCAACGCCCTTTGTCGGTTTGGGATAAGTTCTGGCGTTTTTGTAAACATTATTATTATTTTTTTTTAATAAATGGAGAGATCGCCATAGAAGCGCCCAAAATCGCTCCAAGTGTGATGAGCGGCGAACCTCTCCTTGTTCAATCGACCCGAAAATTGACCCGAACCTGATTTCTTTATACCCGAACCCGAACCGTGATACGACTTATTTACTCGAAACACGAATCTAAATGAAAATTAATAATTCATCTAAAAATCATGCAAAATATATTTAAGTTCTAGAACAAAGTGAATTTTCCTTGTCACACAGTTGGTAAATCATTCTAAAAATAATTAAAAATGTAATTACTAATGCAATAAGTTACAATTTAAAAAATATAAAAATATAGATTAATAATACTATTTAATTATTTATGTGTGATGTGTATTTCGAGTGTACAACATTGAGTTTCAAGTTTAGCGTTTTTGAAGTTTATTGATTGATGTTCATCACACACACACAAGTATAACTAGCATGTTGTGGCCACCAAAAGACTTTCTTCCATATTTTTCTGCACAGATTCACTGAGTGAGAATAATTTATTAAAACTATTATTTATAAAATTATTTAAGCTGATGAATGCAAATCATTTTCACCTTAGGGAAATCTAACACTAAGTATACAAAGAAAGACAGTTTTATCGTCTATACATAACAGCTTAAAAAATGCATTTTTACAATGGTTATCTCACATATCATGTTTCGTCCAGTTATATGCCACAGACATTGAGATATAGCCATCCCGTTATCAATGAATTTAGTGGTATAGCAGCGCCACCTATTGGTCGATAGGCATCGAAATTGAGTCAGCATAATATCTCATAATGACCTTCTTACATAGCAAGTTTTTACGCAGTAGAACCCGAGATACAGCCTTCCTTTAAATTGTGGAAATCGCTGTGTAGCATCGTCACCTGTTGAGCGGTTTACACGAAACGTTTACAAGCACTAATTTACGTTAAGATGCATTTACATACAAATTTATATGCAATTCTGTGCAGTAGTTCCTGAGATATAGCCTTTTTCTAAAATTGCGCATATCACTGTATAGCAGCGCCACCTGTAGGCCGATAAGCATTCAAGTTCATTCAGCATAATATTTCATAATATTCCTCTCACATATCAAGTTTCGTTTGATTATACACAATAGAACCTGAGATATAGCCTCCCTTGAAATTGCAGAAATCGTTGTATCGGTGTTTATTGAGCGGTTGACACCAAAAGTTGATAACCACTAATTTAGGTTAAGTTGCATCTGCATATAGATTTATATGTAATTCTGAGCAGTAGTTCCGGAAATACAGTTGCCACAAAATTTTTGTCACACACACACACACAGACAGATATTTTCTAAAAATGTTCAAATCGTGTTCTAAACCCCGCAGAAGGTCTAAATCCGTCGAAAACCGGAAGTCGAAAATTTCTACGAATCCAATACTTTCTTCTATTGCATATAGAAGAAAGTAAAAATAATACAGTGCTGCACACGCCTAATAAACGTCCGTTCTCATCTAAATCTGTATACATTTCAAAAGTTCACAGTCTATTTCAAAGGACGTGAGTAATCAAAATAGATGAATCACACACCTGATTATTCTCGGAGAGACAGCCTGCTTTTCACAGCCTCTATTCTGAATAATGATAATAATAGTATTTCGAGTTTTTTGTTAATTGTTTCAGTGAAATATGGGTGTTTATTTTAGTACAATAGTTTGGGTAAGCGTATATCCATTGTGGGTATATATAGCAAAGAAACTTCTGCTTAATAAGTTTTTTTTTTTTAAGATATTCTCAAGTCCGGACTTGCTAAAAAATGAACTCGAACCGAACTCGAACACAACCCGCACAAAAATAAATCAGTCATCCCGACCCGCAAGAGAAAAAGTTATTGCCAACCCGACCCGATGCAGTACTCTGCATGGGATATATATATGTATATCCCATGTATATTTGATATTTATATAAGAATATAATATTACTTACATCTTTAACTTACAAATCGTGCTGTATTCACAGTGTCTTCCTACATTTTGAACATATCCGCCTTCTTAAAAGACGACATATTGGTTAATCTAAATTTGGCGTGTTGCATATAATTTAAAATTTCAGCTGATATTTAAATTAAATATTTATTGAATATTGCAGCTGTTAATCGTTTCAAAAAGAAAATCATGATATTGTTAAGATACAAAGCACTGTTAGTTAAGCTTTATTATCACAATTCTGAATGCAATTCGTCACAATTCGTCACAATTCGTCCGATGGCTATTGACATAAATAATAGCCGTCACAATGTTCACTAATCGTTCTGAGTTGATTAACGTTCAGCGTCTTAAAAAAAAAAAGAAAAGAAAAGAAAATAATAGTGTATTTATTTTATCAATATATTAAGTTTTATTAATTATTTTCTCTACAAAAAAAAAAAAAAAAAAAAAAATTACAATTAAATTGCTACCTGGTGGAGAAAAATTATACAACTTGTCGATAAAATATTTTGTTAATAATAATAATAATAATAATAAAAATATGTTTCTGTGCATTTCATTGAAAACCGCATAGTTTTACGATCAATACTTTTTAAAGAAAGAGAAATATATATACATATATATATATATATATATATATATATATATATATATATATATATACTAGCAGACCCGGCCACGCGTTGCTGTGGCTATGTTATACGTTGAATTATAATGTAGTAAAATATTCAATATATTAAAATTATTATTTACGAATAAAAACCATCCTTGATAACATCCTTGATCTTAGCAGACTTAGCCCGCTTCGCTGGTCCCTATTTTTAAATGATTCACTATAATTAAAGAATTCTCAAAATTGCATTAATTTGTAACATGTGAAAAAAAAAGAGAAAAAAAAAATCTGATCGGGAAAAATGTTCGACACTCATAATGAATCCATATATTATCGAAAGGAAAATGATATAAAATACAAAAAAATCTTCTCTCATTGGTGGAATAATCTGTTCGGACCCCCACTGCCTGCGGCAGTGTATACCTGCGCAAACCATGCGCACCGTTTCTTCATCCACCGTTCCCGCCCTTCTTAATAACTCTATACTTTCGAAAATATCCGCAATCGATTTATCGGGCCTTAAAACTTAATAATACTAATTTTCAAAGTTCTAACTCTTATTTCTAATATTTTGCCCCATTGCCCTCCCCCCTCCCACTATTCTAAATAATTTTACAAATTCGAAAATATCTACAGTTTATTTGTAGGTGTCAAAAACCTGTATGCACCAATTTGAACGATCTAACTATATTTTTATTTTTTGCCCCTCTGCCCCCCTTCCCGCCCCTCCTAATAAATTTACAAATTCGAAAATATCCGCAATCGATTTGTTGGTATCAAAAATTCTATGCACCAATTTTGAATGATCTAACTCCATTTTTATATTTTGCTCCTCTGCCCCCCCCCTTTCCCGCTCCTCTTAATAATTTTACAAATTCGAAAATATCTGCAATCGATTTGTACGTATCAAAAACTTCTATGTACCAATTTTTAGCGATGTAACTCTATTTTTATTTTTTTGCCCCTCCGCCCCCTTACCCGCCCCTCCTAATAACTTTACACTTTCGAAAATATCCTCATTCGATTTGCAGGCCTCTAAAACCTCTCTATACCAATTTTGAACAGTCTATCTGCATTTCTATTTTTTTTTTTTTTTTTTGGTTGTTGTTGTTTGTTTGTTTGTTTGTTTGTGAAATCACGTTTTGGCCCCTCCCCCCCCCTTTTGGGAGGCGAATTTTGCAATAAAAACTATCCTATCTCTCAAGTTGGACCAAATTGCACACAGTGTCCAAATTTCATTAAAATCGGCTCATTAGTTTAGGAGTTCATCGCGGACAAACATAATAAATTTTATATATAAAGATATATATATATATATATTATATTAAATTATAAAGTTTTGATCAATGAAGCACAAATAAGTAAAAAACAGGATTAATTTCACTGTATTATCTTCATTATAATATGAATTCAATTTACACTTCAGTCTAAGTAACACGTGGCCGGCTATGCTAACACCAAAAATTTAAAAAGTGGAAATAATTGAATTATACGAAATTTATTAATAGGTTAAAAAGTTGAAGATTCTTTGTGTAGATGGCAGCAACAAATATATTTCAGCTTTCATTTCAACCCAGTCGAAAGGTATCGACATCTGTTAGAATCATTTGGAGTTAACAGATAATTGTGACTGTCAAATAATAACAGACAAATAATTAGCAATAAATTAAAATTGCGACTATAATTTGAGATTTAAACTATCCTATCTCTCAAGTTGGATCGAACTGCACATGGTGTGCGAATTTTATTATAATCGGTTAAGTGGTTTAGGAGTCCATTGAGGACAAACATTGTGACACGAGATTTATATATATTAAGATATATATATATATATATTTCTCTCTCTGACTTTTCGATCATCCTTTAGATATACTTTTGTTGTGATATTATTTGTTTTCTGGTATGTTTGAAAGTGTTTTCATATATATAAATATACACTAGCAGACCCGGCCACGCGTTGCTGTGACTAAGTTATACTTTGAATTATACGGCTGTAAACTATTTAGTACAGTCAAATTATTATTTACGAACAAAGACGAAAACGTTGTAGCCGATGTGAAAACCCACAGGGTTGAGATTTGAAACTTAGGTCAAAATTTGGAAGCGATTGATAAAAATTTTCGTAGTGTTGATATTAAGCACAAATTAATTTTATTGTAGGGTCCTATAAATTTTAATGGAGAAGTGATATATATTATTTCTAATGCTACTTTGGATAAAATTGCTAAAATGACTAATATATAAATTAAATTCTATTAAAATTCTATTAAAATAAAAGTATAAAAGAAACAGACGATTTTAAAATCAATTTTTATGGAGGAGTGAAATATAATATATGCTATAATGGATAATTTTACTATAAAATGACCTCATCATTTTAAATATTTTAAAGAGGGCAACAGCTGTAGTTATAAAAAGGAAAACAATAAGGCTAAACCAGAAAAATAAGTAAATTTGATAAATATTTTAAAACTTTAAAATTGGAAATCTTATGAAATATTGGACATTTAAAGTAAATACATGTATCATTTTAAATAGAAAAAGATTTTGGAAAAGTTTAGTGTATTTTAACGAAGTGATGAGAAGTTTTTGAGTATGTTAAAATTTTAATAGTAAATTCAAGTTAATAAAGATGGGAAACATTGAGGATTAAGATAAGAATAATTATAAGATAAAAAAAAAAAAAAAAAAAAACTTTTTATATACCATGCTTTTAAATTTTAATATACTAATAATATACTAATTAAAAGGAAAATGATAAATATTCTATCATAGTTTGAAGTCAAATTTGTTTTCAAATGTCTAAATAAAATATCTCATGTAAGATACTAATATTTTGCAGCGGAATAGATTTCATTTCTGTCATCCTTGGTGAAAAAAAAAGAATATCGCCAAATTATCTGGCGAAAATATTTAATTCCTTTCAAAAATCATGGTTATTTTAACAACTTATATTAAAAGAGTAATGAATAATATGAAACAATATTTCGTACAATACATATTACATGTCATACATACGTACAATGAATAATACATATTACATTTCGTACAATGCATACATCTGGCATGTATATTTTCGTGTTACGCTTTTGATCGCCAAATAATAATAATAATAATAATAAAAAAAGCCAAAGGCGACAGAGTTTTGAAATTTAAAATTAAAATTTTGTCAATTTGACAGCAAAATAATTCAATCTAACACCCGCGATAGCTAATACATATCTATACCCAAATATAAGGATTCAAATCGGGAAATAAATTTCCTCGATTTTTAATAATTTCTTACAAAAAATCCAGTGGGCAATTAACATAGGAAATCTTTTTCTTGGCTGCACAGGCGGTCAGTGAGTCACACTTCACTTGCGTATAGAACTCATAGATATAGTATAGCATATATAGAATAGAGTGATCATTGGGGAGAAAAAGTTATTCCTTTTCATTTGGGAAAAGATGACGTTTTTACCAAAATATGGCCGTGTTTCCCCGAGTGAATACACACGGGAATACATACTAATATTTTAGCAAATAAAATTTATGAATAATTTATTTGCTAAAGGGGAATGGAAGACTCCAGATACAGTTTCAAATTCATATTTCTTTCTCTCTTTTCTTTTTTTTTTTTTTTTTTTCAATACCACTTAATGGCTGTTTCCAAAGCTTTTATTTTATTTATTTTTTTTCGGCATCAAAAATCTTTGTACGATAACATGGGGATGAAAGATCTATATATATTACTATATCTATGATAGAACTACATTAGCACTTTATCAATGTGTATAAAATCTTTAAATTATGACGTCAATTTTCATGAGATGCATAATTTAACTTTTTATAATTTTTTAACGTTCACGTTTGATTAAATGTATTTATTTTTATGTCGAAAGAAAATGAACTCGTATTTTTTTTTTTTTTTTTTTTTTTTTTTTTTTTTTGGCAACAATTAAATTAATGGAACTCACAGATATTTTGGAGCAACTTTAATAAAGGTCTATAATTAACAAATAATTGCAATAAAACAATATTGTGACAATAAATTGAGATAAAAACTATCCTATCTCTCAAGTTGGACCAAACTGCACACAGTGTGCAAAATTTCATTAAAATCGGTTCCTTAATTTAGGAGTTTACTCCGGACAAACATCGTGACACGTAATTTATATATATATACAGATATAGGCAGGTGATTTGGTAACTTTTGCATGACTGCAAAATTATTTAAAAATCAAAAAACGGCACTTTTTCTATAAAGAAGTAGATTGTTTCCAGATATATTTTTTATTTATTAAGAAGTAGTATTTATTTTTTATTTTTTTTCTCAATCCCACAAAAGACAATTTTAGAATCTTAAAATTTTTTGATTTCCGGTTCTTGAAGAATTTACATGTTGTGAGATATCCTAAATTATTTCTGGAAAATGAACGTCTCTCAGTCCAGTATTTGTGTTTATTTAATATACCCATGCGATAAAAATTACCTTTAAATCAATCCATGTGTTATGTATTAAAAAAAAAAAATAAAATAAAAAAAAAAAATAAAACATTAATGATAGTGAAACTAAAAAAATTAAATAAAACTGTTCAGAAGAAAAACATAGGGAAAAAAAAAAAACTTCCATGAAGGTAAATTTAAAAAACTTAAATAATAGTAATAATAACTAATTATTTAAATTTTCCTTACTACTAAACTCTTAAAATTTTTATATAAAATTAACCATCTGGTTAAGTCTAAAACCTCTTTGACTTCTGAATTCATGGCAAAGCAGTTCTTTAAGTTTTAGGTTGATTTCTTTAGAAATCGACCTATTGCAATCACTTCGTTTATCTATCTATCTATCTATCTATATATATATATATAATGAAAATTTTGTCATCACGATAACTCCCGAAATATTACTCGAAATAGAACCAAATTTGGACAGTGAACTGATCTTATAAATATCTTGAATAAGTTCGTTAACCAAGTTGCTCCGACATTTTGTTTTCAAGTGGCAGTCACTTGAAAATTTCAAACCGACAATGTAAATAGCATATTTAAAGCAAGATTTGCTTGAATTTTGTTGTAAATACAGGCCACATAAGGGTCTCAATGAAATTTATTAATGAAGTTTATCTGCCATTTTTAATAAAGTGGCAGATATTTTAAGTTAAGCAGGACCACTTGAAATCAGGCTACCACTTGAAAATTTAAAATCACTATAACTTCCGAAATAATACTCCAAATCGAACCAAATTTAGACAGTGTCTTAACTTATCGTATAAATATTAGGGTGGTTCGAAAAAATCGATTTTTTTATTTCGGAATCGCGTTACCTCTCAAAAGTTGTAGTTTGGTTTCCTCAGTTGGGGAAAATAACAAAAAAATTCTAAGTTGACATCTTCAGTTCGCGCATGAGGCTGAAAGTTTAAAAAAATGTGTTAAAATTTGAAATTTTCAAAAAATAATAAAATTATTTTTTTGTAATTTTTTATAATGCAACAGCCATAAATTGTTAGTATATAGCGTAGTTTCAACCTAAAAAAAAAAAATTATAACATTTAGATGACATATTCTGTTCGCGCATGAGGCTTAAACTTTGAAAAAAAAAAATGTCAAAAACTGAACACGAACAGTAACTGACCGGCAAGCACAAAGTTGGCGCCGCGCCGTCGCATTCTTATTCCATTGCCGACTTGTCTAGGCACACTGAGGAAAAATTCTGTAACTGACATCTTGAATCTAAATTATAGCTCTAGAAAAAATAGTTCCATGTCATCCTTATAAATTCTAGTCCCCTTGACAAGCGAGTTCTAGAATCCCGTACTAGAATTCTAGAGCACTTGCTTATATTCTCGAGGGCGAAGTTATTTAATAATCTCGGCAAATAAATGAGACTACAAGAGGCGAGTTTCAGCAACTATAATCTTGGTGTATGACCTAATTCTAGGAAATCAAGTGCGAATTTCTCGCAATGCAAAAAATTCGGAATATTCGGAATATTCAGAATATTGTTTCACCATCTAGAAATGTGTAAATAAGGAATTCTCGACCATTTCGTCTATTCAGTTTATTGGCGTACCTTATGCGCATAGTTTCTCGGGACAAATTGGCAAGAAGTTGACTGACTGTGAAAAACACTCTGTTGTTAATTTTGAAACGACTAATACTGAGGAGATAAAGGTGACCAAAACTGACTTAAACAAGGACCGACAGTATTTACTTAATATTTATCGAGCAGTCAAGATAGCAGAGTGTGCGCCAGATCTCGCTCTGAAAGATCCTGGTCCTCTTAGTAACTCTAGGTGGTTAAGTTGTGCAAATAGGATCTTAAGACTATATATTTCTGAAGTAAAACTTTTAGACGAAATTAAACTTCTGGTCAGCTATATTATGAAGATATACGCTCCAGTATGGTTTGGAATTAAAATGCATCCCATCGTAAAGTTTGGAGTAGTTCACGTGTATAAATTAGTACAGAAGACTTGACAGCTGCCCGAGAGGGTACGTAAAATAATTAATCCTGTCATTCAGAGGAATGCGTATTTTTGTCATCCCGAAAATCTTTTAATTTCAATGGTACTAGATGAGAGAGTGCACGTAAGACAGCTAGCTTTTCGAAGATTGCTAAAAGCAAGAAAACAAGAGACAAAAGGGATCGGTGCGAACTTTTCATCCACTGACCATCGATTTTGCAGCTTCAAATTACATTGAACTTACTGATCGATCCAAGTGCAAACGTACACCTCCTCCAATAATGAGCAATGTGTCAATGCAAAGCCTAGGAGAACATATTATTACTAATGTTCTCCCATAGTTTGAGCTAATTAAATTTCTTTGACACACGCAAAGTGTCGAAAGAATTGTAAAACTCTTAACAGAATCTTATACTAAAGTGAAGAGAACAGGGATTGTTTCATAAGGACAACTTTGCTCTGAAGGTCAACTATGCCATTATTTGACTATAAATCTCAATTTAAAACAATGCTCAACACATCTGAGGAATCTTAAAGACACAAAAAATAGGTAAAACCTATATATCATTCTGTAATTAGCTAGGACATGCAATGTTATTATATACATATAAATGTGTGTGTGTAACTATACTTGTACGTATAATACTGTAATAAAAGGTTATATTTAACAAATTTAGAATTTTTAAAATACTTTTGAAACGTAAATATGCCATGTATGTATTATTGTATATTAAACACGTAAATTTCAAATTTTAGAAGATTTTAGCCCAATTTAAGGCGTAGGCGCAACTAAAGATATAATGTAAAAACTATAAAATCTTTTTTTAGGTGCAAACTACGCTATATACTGACAATTTATGGCTGTTGCATTATAAAAAATTACAAAAAAACTAATTTTATTATTTTTTGAAAATTTCAAATTTTAACATATTTTTTCAAACTTTCAGCCTCATGCGCGAACTGAAGATGTCAACTTAGAATTTTTTTGTTATTTTTCCCCTAATGAGGATACCAAACTACAACTTTTGAGAGGTAACGCGATTCCGAAATAAAAAAATCGATTTTTTCGAACCACTCTAATAAATATCTTAGGTGAGTTTATTAACAAAGTTGCTTCGCCATTTTGTTTTCAAGTGGAGACCACTTGAAATTTTCAAATTCAAATTGTAAAAAGCGTATTCCGAATTTGTTTGAAATTTGATGTAAAAATAGACCACATAAGGGTCTCAATGAAGTTTATTAATGAAATTTATCCGTCATTTTTAATAAAATGGTAGGTATCTTAAGTTAAGCGGGGCCACTTGAAATCACGCTACCACTTGAAAATTTAAAATCACAATAACATCTGAAACTAGCATGTTGTGGCCACCACAAGACTTTCTTCTATATTTTCCTATACATATTCAATCAGTAACAATATTTAAAAAAAAAAAAAAAAAAAAAAAAAAAAAAGTGCGAATTTTTTTCCGTTTTTTTTTTGGTTAAGAGTAAAAAAAATCGATAACTTTGTTTTAAATTATCACAGATTTATGGTTCAACCATTCGTTTTAAAGGTATTGACGAGATCTTTCGAATGATATCCATCTTCAAAATTTACCCCCCTCCCCCCAGGGGGGGAAGCGATGCCCCCCCATGCACAATTTTTTTTCCTAGTTACGTACTACTATTATCAATAATTCATATTAATTTTACAATCACAAGTGTAAAATAACTCTTATTATGCACATTTATACGAATTTTTGTCCTATTCTGCCATGTTAAAAATTTAGATAAAATGCTATCACAGCGCCTCCTGTTGAGCTATTGATCTCCAAATATAATCAGCACCAGTTTATGTCGGGGACCAACAAAATACCAAGTTTGGTAAAATTTCGTAAAAAAAAAAAAAAAAAATACGATTTTTTTTCTAAGTTTTTTTTTTTTTTGTTAAAAGTAAAAAAAAATCTATAACTTTGTTTTAAATTATCACAGATTTATGGTTCAACCATTCGTTTTAAAGGTATTGACGAGATCTTTCGAATGATACCCATCTTCAAAATTTAACCCCCCCCGGGGGGTACTCCCCCCCAGGGAGGGAACCGATGCCCCCCCATGCACAATTTTTTTCCCTAGTTAACTACTACTATTATCAATAATTCATATTAATTTTACAATCAAAAGTTTAATATAACTCACATTATGCCCATTTATACGGAATTTTGTCCTATGCTGCCATGTTAAAAATTTGCATAAAATGCGATCACAGCGCCACCTGTTGAGCTATTGATCCCCAAATCTAATGGGCACCAGTTCATGTCAGGGTGCAACTAAATACCAAGTTTGGTTAAATTTCATTCATTGGTTCGTGAGATACAGCGTCCACAAAAAAATGATACAGACAGACACACAGACACACAGACACGCAGACAGACAGACAGACAGACGCACAGACAGACATTTTTTAAAAACTATCAATTCGTGCTCAGGACATCCCAAAACGTGTAGATCCGTCAAAAAACGGAGGTCGAAAATTTTCGCGAATCCAATACTTTCTCTATATTACATATAGAAGAAAGTAATAATATTCCAAGTCGAACCAAATTTGGACAGTTTCTTAACTTATCTTATAAATAACTTAGAGGAATTTGTTAACCAAGTTGCTCCGCCATTTTGTTTTCAAGTGGAGACCACTTGAAAATTTCAAATTCAAATTGAAAAAAGCGTATTCCGATTTTTTTTTTTTTTAATGTATACATAGATTATACAAATTTCTCAAATAACTTTATTAATGAACTTTATCCGCCATTTTTAATAAAGTGGCGGATATCTTAAGTTAAGTGGGACCACTTGAAATCAGGCCACCACTTGAAAATTTAAAACCATGATAACTTCCGAACTAATACTCCAAATGGAACCAAATTTGAACAGTGTCTTAACTTATCTTATAAATATCTTAGATCAGTTTGTTAACCAAGTTGCTCCGCCATTTTGTTTTCAAGTGGAGACCACTTGAAAATTTCAAATTTAAATTGTAAAAAGCGTATTCCGAAATTGTTTGAATTTTGATGTAAATACAGACCACATAAGGATCTCATTGAAGTTTATTATTAAACTATATCCGCCATTTTTAATAAAGTGGCAGCTATCTTAATTTAAGCGGGGCCACTTGAAATCAGGCTCCCACTTGAAAATTTAAAATCACGATAACTTCTGAAATAGTACTCTAAATCGAACCAAATTTGGACAATGGTATTATCATATAATTATCTTGAATGTTTTCATTGGGAAACTTGTCCCGACATTTTGCTTCTAAGTTCCAGCCACTTGAAGTCACACTTCCACTTGAAAATATGTCATCACGATAACATTTAAAATACTAAACAGATTCAAATAAAAGTTGGAAAGTGAACTTATGGTTCAAATATCTAGGATAAGTTCACTTGGTGACTTGATCCGCAATATTGTTTCCAAGTGGCGGCCACATGGAAACTTGTCATTATGGTAACTTTAGTAATACAGAATCACTTCGCGTCAAATAAGGATAGTGGATTTATCATTCAAATATCTCAGATAAGTTCACTGGGTATCTCACTCCGCTTTTTTTTTCCAAGTGGTGCCACCTGAAAATTTCTTATGACGATAATTTTTGAAATACTGATTTAATTTAAACTAGAACTGGACAACGAACTTATGATACAAATATACTGGATGATTTCGCTGGGAAAGTTTTTTTTTTCATTTTGTTTCCAAGTCGCAGCCACTTAGACTGCCACTTGAAAATTAGCCATAATAATAACTTTTGAAACACGGCACTGATTTAAACCACAGTTGGACAGTGAACCTATTCTTCAAATATCTTGGATGTGTTTGCTGGGCATCTTGTTCCACTGTATTGTTTCCAAGTTGCGGCCACTTGAAAATTTGTTATCACGGCAACTTTAGAAATACTTAATCAATTCAAACCAAAGTTAAAAATTGGATTTATCATTCAAACAACAAAAATCGAGAAAATTCACGTAACTCGTGAACCAATCACGTTATTGCGTCCATTTTTGGTATATCTATATCTATATCATTATATAAAGCGCAAAAAATTGTTTGTTTGTGGAGGGTAATCTCTGAAACTACTGAACCGATTTAAAAACTTCTTTCACTGACCGAAAGCTACAGTATGCCATATTGTTATAGGCTATATTTAATTTTGATAAAATAAATTTTAGTTTAAAATCTGAGCATTTTAATTAAAATCCCCATAGAAGCCGTAATAGAAATGGAAATAATGAAATATTAAAAAAATTAGCTGCTGCCAACATAAAAGAAACATTTACATATTCATTTCGTTTTTAAAATATCTTGACGTGAAAAGAAAAGAAATATATTTGCACGTGCATTAAATTGAAATTCATATAAAGCTTTTTTAATTGTTAAACTTACACGTTAAATCTGACGTCATTATAGAATTAAAAGTGTTTATTTTTCTAATAATTTAATTTGATATGATATGATATGATAACTAAGCATCAATGTTTAAACCACGGAGTCTTTATTACTCCGTGGTTTAAACTGATGTGTGTAAACGAAATTGGAATTTAAAAATAAATAAATAAATAAAATAAAATAAAATAAGAAATTCTATTTTATAATATTATTTATTTTAATTTATAATTGTTGCCAAAAAGATTTACGAATTAATTTATTTTTAGATATATAATAAAATATATTTTCACGCGAACAATAATATAAAAAGTGAACTGGATTTTTTGTAAAAAAATAATAAAGATCGAGGAAAATTATTTCCCCATTTTAATCCCCATATTTGGATATAGATATGTATTAGTTATCATGTGCATCCGTTAGATTAAATTGTTTTTGTTGTAAAATTGATAAAATTGGAATTTTAAATTTCAAAACTCTAGAAAAAAAAAATGGCAAATTTCCATATTCGATTGAAAACATAAACATTTCATTTCAAAGGATGATATTTACACAATAAACATCCAACTAATAAACTAATTAAAAGGGAAAGGATAAATATTCTATCATAATTTGAAGTCAAATTTGTTTTCAAATGTCTAAATAAAGTATCTGATATAATATACTAATATGTTGCAGCGGAATAGATTTGATATCCATCATCCTTGGCAGAAAAAAAAAAATATCGCCAAATTATCTGGCGAATATAATTTAATTCCTTTCAAAAATCATGGTTATTTTAAAAACTTACATTAAGAGTGTAACGAATAATATGAAACAATATTTCGTACATTACATATTACGAAAATATACATCTGGCATGTATATTTTCGTATTACGTTTTTGATCGCCAAATACAAAAAAAGCCAAGGGTGACAGTTTTGAAATTTAAAATTAAAATTTTGTCAATTTGACAGCAAAATAACTCAATCTAACGCATGCATACAATAACTAATACATATCTATACCCAAATATGAGGATTAAAATCGGGAAATAATTCTTCTAGAATTTTAATAAAAAAAAAAAAAAAAAATCCAATGAGCGATTAACATGGAAAATCTTTTTCTTGCATCCACGGGCGGTCAGTGATGTCATACTTCGCTTGCGTATTGAGATGTTTAAATTTATTTGGCGACTATTTTTAGCAACTAACAGTTATGGCAAGTAGCTCAATATACATAGCGCATACAGCCATTACTGAAATGTAAATAGCATTTAATTATTTGAGTTACATTATAATGACTGGAAACCTATTTAATATACCTATGCTCTATAGCTATACTAATATAAAAAAAAGAAAGGTTTATATGCATATGTAGAGAACGATCGCTAGAACTAAAAAGCCAATTGCTTTTTTTTTTTTTTTTTTTTTTCTTTCAATAATCAAAAGTTACACTGTCTCTCTCTAAGTGCTAGAAGCTATAATAAATTTTGGTAAAAAAAAATTTTAATTAAAATTTTCAATATTTTAATTGAAAACAAAGCATAGATTTGATATCTATCGTCATTGGCGATTTTTGTATTTGGCGATCGAAAACGTAATACGAAAATCTGTATATTATCGTAGTAAATACGAGATGTATGTGTTTACTTCAATTACCCTACTACCGTAGGTAGTGGAAGTATTGTATAGGTTTTGGCAATTGGTCAGTGTGTGTGTATATGTGCACGTGTGTGTGTAATCTTCTGGCTGTCATATCTCCAAAACTAATAAAAATAGAACTACTAAACTTCACAAGTGATTCAGGTCTGGTGTACAGATAAATTTTCCAAATTTTCGTGAAAATTGAAAAACCGGAATTGGATCATCGAAAACCAGAAATGGGACCCTAAGCCCATATTCAAAAACACCTCTAATGATTTTCTTCAAAGTTGCTATATAAATAATATATTAGATGCCCTTTCGATTGAAAAGTTGCTTAGTTCAGGAAAATTGATAGGCGTCCTCTATAAACAGCTCAATTTCAGACTTCGAAAGTGCGTTCCTTTAAAAACGCCTGTACGGATTTTTTTCAAACTCGCCATGTTAACTTCCTATTAAATATCCTTTTGTATGTAATTATTGTTTTTAGGTCAATAATTGAGTATGTTAAGTTTTGGTAAAAGTTGGTATCTCAAAAACGGCTCTAACGTATTCTTGAAATTTTTTTCTTTAATCCAATTTAGATAACCTTTCTCAAGTATTACGTGCTTATTACAGGAATATTAACGGTCATCCTGATTAGGTAGTTCAGTTTTAGATCTCGGAAATTCGTGTTTAAAAAAATAACTATCTATTTTTTCCCCCTTATTTTTTAACTCGCTATGCAAACTCTGTTGTATGTGTCTTTATACGTGTATCAAGTTTCTCTTACTCGAAAATCTCAAAAAATGCAAGTAATATCTCCAAAAAATTGTATATATTACGTGTAATAGTGGGTAATGGAAGTCGTGTGGTTGTTTCACACCAGATTCTGTAATAGTATATATTGTACGAATATTGTTTCATATTATTGATTTCTCCTTTAATATACCTTATTAAAATAATAATCAATTATGGAAAAAATTAAATATATTTGCGAAATGATAAAATAAATAATAATTAAAACTATTATGACGTCAATTTTATCAAAAACATTTTCATGTTATAGGTTTATTTTTCAATATTTTTTATTCATGAGTAAAGAAATGTTTCTTTTTATGAAATAAATAAATAAATAAATAAATAGCATTAAGTAAAAATTGCCAACATTTAACAACTAATTAAAAAAAAATAATTGTAAAATTATATTTTGACTTTCCAGTTAATAATATTGCCTGACTATAACATATAAACTGATATATTTCTTGATTTTTTACATATCAATCCATCTTTAACTAAAATTTGTTCATCAGTGCGAAGCCGGACGGGTCAGCTAGTCATTATATAAAGCGCAAAAAATTGTATGTTTGTGGAGGGTAATCTCTGAAACTACTGAACCGATTTTAAAACTTCTTTCACTGACCAAAAGCTACGGTATGCCATATTGTTATAGGCTATATTTAATTTTGATAAAATAAATTTTAGTTTAAAATCTGTGCATTTTAATTAAAATCCCCATAGAAGCCGTAATGGAAATGGAAATAATGAAATATTAAAAAAATTAGCTGCTGCCAACATAAAAGAAACATTTACATATTCATTTCGTTTTTAAAATATCTTGACGTGAAAAGAAAAAAAATATATTTGCACGTGCATTAAATTGAAATTCATATAAAGCTTTTTTAATTGTTAAACTTACACGTTAAATCTGACGTCGTTATAGAATTAAAAGTGTTTATTTTTCTAATAATTTAATTTGATATGATATGATATAATATCCAAGCATCAATGTTTAAACCACGGAGTCTTTATTACTCCGTGGTTTAAACTGATGTGTGTAATTACTCCGTGGTGTAAACGAAATTGGAATTTAAAAATAAATAAATAAATAAAATAAAATAAAATAAGAAATTCTATTTTATAATATTATTTATTTTAATTTATAATTGTTGCCAAAAAGATTTACGAATTAATTTATTTTTAGACATATAATAAAATATATTTTCACGCGAACAATAATATAAAAAGTGAACTGGATTTTTTGTAAAAAAAAATAATAAAGATCGAGGAAAATTATTTCCCCATTTTAATCCCCATATTTGGATATAGATATGTATTAGTTATCATGTGCATCCGTTAGATTAAATTGTTTTTGTTGTAAAATTGATAAAATTGGAATTTTAAATTTCAAAACTCTAGAAAAAAAAATGGCAAATTTCCATATTCGATTGAAAACATAAACATTTCATTTCAAAGGATGATATTTACACAATAAACATCCAACTAATAAACTAATTAAAAGGGAAAGGATAAATATTCTATCATAATTTGAAGTCAAATTTGTTTTCAAATGTCTAAATAAAGTATCTGATATAATATACTAATATGTTGCAGCGGAATAGATTTGATATCCGTCATCCTTGGCAGAAAAAAATAATTATCGCCAAATTATCTGGCGAATATAATTTAATTCCTTTCAAAAATCATGGTTATTTTAAAAACTTACATTAAGAGTGTAACGAATAATATGAAACAATATTTCGTACAATACATATTACGAAAATATACATCTGGCATGTATATTTTCGTATTACGTTTTTGATCGCCAAATACCAAAAACGCCAAGGGTGACAGTTTTGAAATTTAAAATTAAAATTTTGTCAATTTGTCAGCAAAATAACTCAATCTAACGCATGCATACAATAACTAATACATATCTATACCCAAATATGAGGATTAAAATCGGGAAATAATTCTTCTAGAATTTTAATTAAAAAAAAAAAAAAAAAAAAAATCCAATGAGCGATTAACATGGAAAATCTTTTTCTTGCATCCACGGGCGGTCAGTGATGTCATACTTCGCTTGCGTATTGAGATGTTTAAATTTATTTGGCGACTATTTTTAGCAACTAACAGTTATGGCAAGTAGCTCAATATACATAGCGCATACAGCCATTACTGAAATGTAAATAGCATTTAATTATTTGAGTTACATTATGTTGACTGGAAACCTATTTAATATACCTATGCTCTATAGCTATACTAATATAAAAAAAAGAAAGGTTTATATGCATATGTAGAGAACGATCGCTAGAACTAAAAAGCCGATTGCTTTTTTTTTTTTTTTCTTTCAATAATCAAAAGTTACACTGTCTCTCTCTAAGTGCTAGAAGCTATAATAAATTTTTAATTAAAATTTTCAATATTTTAATTGAAAACAAAGCATAGATCTGATATCTATCGTCATTGGCGATTTTTGTATTTGGCGATCGAAAACGTAATACGAAAATCTGTATATTATCGTAGTAAATACGAGATGTATGTGTTTACTTCAATTACCCTACTACCGTAGGTAGTGGAAGTATTGTATAGGTTTTGGCAATTGGTCAGTGTGTGTGTATATGTGCACGTGTGTGTGTAATCTTCTGGCTGTCATATCTCCAAAACTAATAAAAATAGAACTACTAAACTTCACAAGTGATTCAGGTCTGGTGTACAGATAAATTTTCCAAATTTTCGTGAAAATTGAAAAACCGGAATTGGGTCATCGAAAACCACAAATGGGACCCTAAGCCCATATTCAAAAACACCTCTAATGATTTTCTTCAAAGTTGCTATATAAATAATATATTAGATGCCCTTTCGATTGAAAAGTTGCTTAGTTCAGGAAAATTGATAGGCGTCCTCTATAAACAGCTCAATTTCAGACTTCGCAAGTGCGTTCCTTTAAAAACGCCTGTACGGATTTTTTTCAAATTTGCCATGTTAACTTCCTATTAAATATCCTTTTGTATGTAATTATTGTTTTTAGGTCAATAATTGAGTATGTTAAGTTTTGGTAAAAGTTGGTATCTCAAAAACGGCTCTAATGTATTCTTGAAAATTTTTTCTTTAATCCAATTTAGATAACCTTTCTCAAGTATTACGTGCTTATTACAGGAATATTAACGGTCATCCTGATTAGGTAGTTCAGTTTTAGATCTCGGAAATTCGTGTTTAAAAAAATAACTATCTATTTTTTTCCCCTTATTTTTTAACTCGCTATGCAAACTCTGTTGTATGTGTCTTTATACGTGTATCAAGTTTCTCTTACTCGAAAATCTCAAAAAATGAGAGTAATATCTCCAAAAAATTGTATATATTACGTGTAATAGTGGGTAATGGAAGTCGTGTGGTTGTTTCACACCAGATTCTGTAATAGTATATATTGTACGAATATTGTTTCATATTATTGATTTCTCCTTTAATATACATTATTAAAATAATAATCAATTATGGAAAAAATTAAATATATTTGCGAAATGAAAAAATAAATAATAAAGCTATTATGACGTCAATTTTATCAAAAACATTTTCATGTCATAGGTTTATTTTTCAATATTTTTTATTCATGAGTAAAGAAATGTTTCTTTTTATGAAATAAATAAATAAATAAATAAATAGCATTAAGTAAAAATTGCCAACATTTAACAACTAATTAAAAAAAATAATTGTAAAATTATATTTTGACTTTCCAGTTAATAATATTGCCTGACTATAACATATAAACTGATATATTTCTTGATTTTTTACATATCAATCCATCTTTAACTAAAATTTGTTCATCAGTGCGAAGCCGGACGGGTCAGCTAGTCATTATATAAAGCGCAAAAAATTGTATGTTTGTGGAGGGTAATCTCTGAAACTACTGAACCGATTTTAAAACTTCTTTCACTGACCAAAAGCTACAGTATGCCTGATTGTTATAGGCTATATTTAATTTTGATAAAGTAAATTTCAGCTTAAAATCTGAGCATTTTAATTAAAATCCCCATAAAAGCCATAATAGAAATGGAAATAATGAAATATTAAAATAATTAGCTGCTGCCAACATAAAAGAAACATTTAGTACATGTTCATTTTGTTTTCAAAATATCTTGACATGAAAAGAAAAGAAATATATTTGCACGTGAATTAAATTGAAATTCATATAAAGCTTTGCGAAATGTTAAACTTACACGTTAAATCTGATGTCATTATAGCTTATTATTATTATTTTTTTCTAATGATATAATTTATTTAATACTAAGCATTAATGTTTAAACAGATGTGCAAACAAAATTGGATTAAAAATAAACAAATAAATAAATAACTTACCTGAAGCATTAAATGTTTTTTCAACATTAAATTCTAAAAAGTATAATTTATAATAAAGTTTATACACCTTATTAAAATACGCAAGCGAAGTGATGACGTCACAGCCCGTCAGTAGGGCCAAGAAAATATTTTCTATGTTAAACATTCATTGAATTTTTTGTAAAAAATTATTAAAAATCGAGAAAATTTATTTCCCGATTTTAATCCCCAAATTTAAGTATAGATATGTATTAGTTATTTTGGACATGTGTTATATTAAATTGTTTGCTGTTAAACTGACAAAATTTTAATTTAAAATTTAAAAACTGTAGAAAAAAAATAGCAAACTTCCATTTTCGAATGTAAACATAAGCATTTCATTTCAAAGGGTGATATTAGCACAATAAATATCCAACTAATATACTGATTAAAATGAAAATGATAAATATTCTATCATAATTTGAAGTCAAATTTATTTTCAAATGTCTAAATAAAGTATCTGATATAAGATACAAATACGATGCAGCGGAACAGATTTGATATGCCAACCTTGGCGGGGAAAAAATGATCTCCAAATTATCTAGCGAATATATTTAATTATTTTGAAAAATCATGGTTATTTTAACAACGCATATTAAGAGAGCAACCAATAATATGAAACGATATTTCGTACCATACATATTACGAAAATATAAATCTGGTATGTATATTTTTGTATTACGTTTTTGATCGCCAAACACAAAACAAGTAACTCGGACACCATGGACGTCCGAGTTTTGAAATTTAAAATTAAAAATTTATCAATTTGACAGCAAAATAACTTAATCTAACGCATGCACACAATAACTAATACAGATTTATAAGACCTAAATATGGGGATTACAATCGGGAAAAAATTTCCTTGATTTTTAATATTTTTTTACAAAAATTCCACAGGACGGTTAACATAGGAAAACTTTTTCTTGGCCCCACAAATGATTAGTGACGCCACACTTCGCTTGAGTATAGCCATGATTTTTGAAGGGAAATTAATACTGCGCGAGATAAGTAAGCGATCCTTATTTCTCCAAAGACGAAATATCAAATCTGTTTCGAAAACTTCATAATAGTCGTCAAGCAAGTGAATATTGCTGGTGCCGTGAAAATCATTTCTTCAATATTTCCCTCTCGAGCATTTCTAAAAATTAATAATTTAAAAATAATTTTCCAGAAATGTAAGCAATTATTTTTCATTTTTTTATTGATTATAATAATTTATTTAAAAGTATTTGTCGGCTTTATAAGTGCTAACGCTTAAACTTAATTCTACTTTTTTCAGTTATATGACTTTCACGTAATTTAGCGCATTTGGCGATTTGCTCACATGGTTAAACCTGTGAATATTTGGTGGACCGCAATTAACATAAAACGTTTGAACCAGTGAGTTACACTGATGAACTGACGAATTAAACATTTGTGATAGGCTAATTCTTTGAATCATGTTCCCTTAAAGAATCAAGGAGACTTTACTCATTCAATTTTATTGCCTGCTTCTCCAGTCACTATATTTAAATGATTTTTTTTTTTATATTGAATAATTGAAAGTTTAAATTTACTTAGCAAACATTATCAGCAATTAACAATTATGACAAGTAGTGCAATATACAGCCGCTAAGAAAATGCAAATGACATTTGATTATTCGAGTTTCATTATACTGATTAGAAACATGGTTCATTTAAAATAAATTAAATATGTATTCCAATTGGAAATCTGCTTTTGTATAGGACTTCCTTGGCGATATTTAAAATTTGGCACCGCGATAGCTGGGATGTATCACACCAAAGTCTTTACGCTATTGCGATAACCTTCTAAATTCATCGCCAAAATCACAAAACATATTAATGATCGCTATGGTGAACCATTACTAAAACAGTAACCATATTGCTTTGCGGACGTTAAATTTAAGAAAATAAAAAACACATAAGCTATTCATTTAATAAAAATTAATATTTTAAGAACAAAATAATAATAATAATAACAATAACAATAATTAATGCCAGTTTTATATTTTAAAAAATAATAAAAATTAAATCATGTCATAGGTTTCATTTTTCAATACATTTTATTCGCATGAGTAAAGAAATGTTTCTTTTTAAGTAAGAAATAAATGAATAAATACATAAACAGTTAGTAAAAATTGTCAACATTTAATTTTATTATCATCAGCTTGAAATCTTAATTTAAATAAATAATAATTTTAAAAAAGGAGAAAAATTTCATGAAACGTAATTTTTTGACAGTTCTATTAGGAGTATCGAAAATATATGTTGCAAATATGCACGTATTTCTTTTTATAGAAAAGAATTACTAAACTTAACGTGCCATAGTTTATACTGTACGTCAGACACAGACAGGCAAATTATTTCTTCTGTTAATATAGATACCGTTTCGAAATTTTAAATTTCGCACTGAAATAGCTCAAACGTTCGTCGACAATGGCTTTACTTACGCAATAGAGATAGTCATCTTAGTACATCGCAAAAATGAAAAAAAAAAAAGATATAAATAGCAATATAAAATAAAATAAAATAGACAAAATATACAGACACGACATTATTTCATTATTTAAAACATGAAAATCTGACATTGACAGATTTTAATTTAGTGCCAGAGGCCTACTGCTAAACTTGTTAATATCGACAAATTCTTCTTTAGTTAATTCGTGACGATCTAAATTCCATGATAAAGTTTTCATTAAATCAAACCAATGTGTTTCAGCTGCAGATACTATAACCAATAACGTTGGAAGTCCAAACTGTCTTATAGCCACAAAACAACCTTTTTTCTCTTTTTCCCAATGAGGGGGAGGTGTGCCTTGGGGGGGACTCATGTCAAAGGTGTGCCTTGGGGGGGACTCATGTCAAAGTTGTACCTTGGGGGGACTCATGTCAAAGTTGGGCCTTGGGGGGGACTCATGTCAAAGTTGTGCCTTGTGGGGGACTCATGTCAAAGTTGTACCTTAGGGGGACTCATGTCAAAGTTATACCTTGGAGGGGACTCATGTCAAAGTTGGGCCTTGGGGGGGACTCATGTCAAAGTTGGGCCTGGGGGGGACTCATGTCAAAGTTGTGCCTTGGGGGGGACTCATTTCAAAGTTGGGCCTGGGGGGGACTCATGTCAAAGTTGTGCCTTGGGGGGGACTCATGTCAAAGTTGTACCTTGGGGGGGACTCATGTCAAAGTTGTACCTTGGAGGGGACTCATGTCAAAGTTGGGCCTTGGGGGGGACTCATGTCAAAGTTGGGCCTGGGGGGACTCATGTCAAAGTTGTGCCTTGGGGGGCCTCATGTCAAAGTTGTACCTTGGGGGGGAGACATGTCAAAGTTGGGCCTGGGGGGAGACTCATGTCAAAGTTGTAAATTGGGGGGACTCATGTCAAAGTTGGGCCTGGGGGGGACTAATGTCAAAGTTGTGCCTTGGGGGGACTTTATTGCATAAATCCCCATTCAATAAACCGACTGAAATAGGCCCTTAGCAATATTAAGAGTGTATTATAAAAATTCGACAACGCTGTACCGACTGAAATAGGGGTACCTTGGGGGGACACATGTCAAAGTTGTACCTTGGGGGGGACTCATGTCAAAGTTGGGCCTGGGGGGACTCATGTCAAAGTTGTGCCTTGGGGGGACTTCATTCAATAAATCCCCATTCAATAAACCGACTGAAATAGGCCCTTAGCACTATTGAGAGTGTATTATAAAAATTCGACAACGCTGTACCGACTGAAATAGGGGTACCTTGGGGGGGGGGGACTCATGTCAAAATTGTGCCTTGGGGGGACTCATGTGAAAGTTGGGCCTGGGGGGGACTCATGTCAAAGTTGGGTCTGGGGGGGACTCATGTCAAAGTTGTGCCTTGGGGGGACTCATGTCAAAGTTGTACCTTGGGGGGGACTCATGTCAAAGTTGGGCCTGGGGGGGACTCATGTCAAAGTTGGGCCTTGGGGGGACTTTATTAAATAAATCCCCATTCAATAAACCGACTGAAATAGGCCCTTAGCATTATTAAGAGTGTATTATAAAAATTCGACAACGCTGTACCGACTGAAATAGGGGTACCTTGGGGGGGACTCATGTCAAAGTAGTGCCTTGGGGGGACTCATGTCAAAGTTGTACCTTGGGGGGACTCATGTCAAAGTTGGGCCTGGGGGGGACTTCATTCAATAAATCCCCATTCAATAAACCTACTTAAATAGGCCCTTAGCACTATTAAGAGGTGTATTATAAAAATTCGACAACGCTGTACCGACTGAAATAGGGGTACCTTGGGGGGGACTCATGTCAAAGTTGGGCCTGGGGGGGACTCATGTCAAAGTTGGGCCGTGGGGGGACTTTATTCAATAAATCCCCATCAATAAACCGACTGAAATAGGCCCTTAGCAATATTAAGAGTGTATTATAAAAATTCGACAACGCTGTACCGACTGAAATAGGGGTACCTTGGGAGGACTCATGTCAAAGTTTTACCTTGGGGGGGACTCATGTCAAAGTTGGGCCTGGGGGGAGACTCATGTCAAAGTTGTGCCTTGGAGGGGACTCATGTCAAAGTTGTAAATTGGGGGGACTCATGTGAAAGTTGGGCCTGGGGGGGACTCATGTCAAAGTTGGGTCTGGGGGGGACTCATGTCAAAGTTGTGCCTTGGGGGGACTCATGTCAAAGTTGGACCTTGGGGGGACTCATGTCAAAGTTGGGCCTTGGGGGGACTTTATTAAATAAATCCCCATTCAATAAACCGACTGAAATAGGCTCTTAGCATTATTAAGAGTGTATTATAAAAATTCGACAACGCTGTACCGACTGAAATAGGGGTACCTTGGGGGGACTCATGTCAAAGTTGTGCCTTGGGGGGACTCATGTCAAAGTTGTGCCTGGGGGGGACTTCATTCAATAAATCCCCATTCAATAAACCGACTTAAATAGGCCCTTAGCACTATTAAGAGGTGTATTATAAAAATTCGACAACGCTGTACCGACTGAAATAGGGGTACCTTGGGGGGGACTCATGTCAAAGTTGTGCCTTGGGGGGACTCATGTCAAAGTTGTGCCTGGGGGGGACTTCATTCAATAAATCCCCATTCAATAAACCGACTTAAATAGGCCCTTAGCACTATTAAGAGGTGTATTATAAAAATTCGACAACGCTGTACCGACTGAAATAGGGGTACCTTGGGGGGGACTCATGTCAAAGTTGGGCCTGGGGGGGACTCATGTCAAAGTTGGGCCGTGGGGGGACTTTATTCAATAAATCCCCATCAATAAACCGACTGAAATAGGCCCTTAGCAATATTAAGAGTGTATTATAAAAATTCGACAACGCTGTACCGACTGAAATAGGGGTACCTTGGGGGGGACTCATGTCAAAGTTGTACCTTGGGGGGGACTCATGTCAAAGTTGGGCCTGGGGGGACTCATGTCAAAGTTGGGTCTGGGGGGGACTCATGTCAAAGTTGTGCCTTGGGGGGCCTCATGTCGAAGTTGTACCTTGGGGGGGACTCATGTCAAAGTTGGGCCTGGGGGGAGACTCATGTCAAAGTTGTGCCTTGGAGGGGACTCATGTCAAAGTTGTAAATTGAGGGGACTCATGTCAAAGTTGGGCCTGGGGGGGGGACTAATGTCAAAGTTGTAAATTGGGGGGACTCATGTGAAAGTTGGGCCTGGGGGGGACTCATGTCAAAGTTGGGTCTGGGGGGGACTCATGTCAAAGTTGTGCCTTGGGGGGACTCATGTCAAAGTTGGACCTTGGGGGGACTCATGTCAAAGTTGGGCCTTGGGGGGACTTTATTAAATAAATCCCCATTCAATAAACCGACTTAAATAGGCCCTTAGCACTATTAAGAGGTGTATTATAAAAATTCGACAACGCTGTACCGACTGAAATAGGGGTACCTTGGGGGGGACTCATGTCAAAGTTGTGCCTTGGGGGGACTCATGTCAAAGTTGTGCCTGGGGGGGACTTCATTCAATAAATCCCCATTCAATAAACCGACTTAAATAGGCCCTTAGCACTATTAAGAGGTGTATTATAAAAATTCGACAACGCTGTACCGACTGAAATAGGGGTACCTTGGGGGGGACTCATGTCAAAGTTGGGCCTGGGGGGGACTCATGTCAAAGTTGGGCCGTGGGGGGACTTTATTCAATAAATCCCCATCAATAAACCGACTGAAATAGGCCCTTAGCAATATTAAGAGTGTATTATAAAAATTCGACAACGCTGTACCGACTGAAATAGGGGTACCTTGGGGGGGACTCATGTCAAAGTTGTACCTTGGGGGGGACTCATGTCAAAGTTGGGCCTGGGGGGACTCATGTCAAAGTTGGGTCTGGGGGGGACTCATGTCAAAGTTGTGCCTTGGGGGGCCTCATGTCGAAGTTGTACCTTGGGGGGGACTCATGTCAAAGTTGGGCCTGGGGGGAGACTCATGTCAAAGTTGTGCCTTGGAGGGGACTCATGTCAAAGTTGTAAATTGAGGGGACTCATGTCAAAGTTGGGCCTGGGGGGGGGACTAATGTCAAAGTTGTGCCTTGGGGGGACTTTATTCAATTAATCCCCATTCAATAAACCGACTGAAATAGGCCCTTAGCACTATTAAGAGGTGTATTATAAAAATTCGACAACGCTGTACCGACTGAAATAGGGGTACCTTGGGGGGGACTCATGTCAAAGTTGGGCCTGGGGGGGGACTCATGTCAAAGTTGGGCCGTGGGGGGACTTTATTCAATAAATCCCAATTCAATAAACCGACTGAAATAGGCCCTTAGCAATATTAAGAGTTTATTATAAAAATTCGACAACGCTGTACCGACTGAAATAGGGGTACCTTCGGGGGACTCATGTCAAAGTTGTACCTTGGGGGAGCCTCATGTCAAAGTTGGGCCTGGGGGGGACTCATGTCAAAGTTGTGCCTTGGGGGGACTTCATTCAATAAATCCCCATTCAATAAACCGACTGAAATAGGCCCTTAGCACTATTAAGAGTGTATTATAAAAATTCGACAACGCTGTACCGACTGAAATAGGGGTACCTTGGGGGGGGACTCATGTCAAAGTTGTGCCTTGGGGGGGACTCTTGTGAAAGTTGGGACTGGGGGGGACTCATGTCAAAGTTGGGTCTGGGGGGGACTCAGGTCAAAGTTGTGCCTTGGGGGGACTCATGTCAAAGTTGTACCTTGGGGGGGACTCATGTCAAAGTTGGGCCTGGGGGGGACTCATGTCAAAGTTTTGCCTTGGGGGGACTTCATTCAATAAATCCCCATTCAATAAACCGACTGAAATAGGCCCTTAGCACTATTAAGAGTGTATTATAAAAATTCGACAACGCTGTACCGACTGAAATAGGGGTACCTTGGGGGGGACTCATGTTAAAGTTGTGCCTTGTGGGGGACTCATGTCAAAGTTGTACCTTGGTGGGGACTCATGTCAAAGTTGGGCCTGGGGGGGACTCATGTCAAAGTTGTGCCTTGGGGGGACTTTATTCAATAAATCCCCATTCAATAAACCGACTGAAATAGGCCCTTAGCACTAATAAGAGGTGTATTATAAAAATTCGATAACGCTGTACCGACTGAAATAGGGGTACCTTGGGGGGGACTCATGTCAAAGTTGGGCCTGGGGGGGGGACTCATGTCAATGTTGTGCCTTGGGGGGACTTCATTCAATAAATCCCCATTCAATAAACCGACTGAAATAGGCCCTTAGCACTATTAAGAGTGTATTATAAAAATTCGACAACGCTGTACCGACTGAAATAGGGCTACCTTGGGGGGGACTCATGTCAAAGTTGGGCCTTGGGGGACTTCATTCAATAAATCCCCATTCAATAAATCGACTGAAATAGGCCTCTAGCACTAATTAAAAGTGACGTATAAAAATTCGACAACTGTACCGACTGAAATAGGCCTCTAGCACTAAAAAATAAACCTAAGAATTAATGTATAAATAAGTAAAAGGTCTTCATGGAGGTCCTTTAGCAATGCTGTATCTTAAAACCCGAAAAAATTACTACGTCAGAAACGCCAAAGAAAAATATTGGACGTTTCTGACGTAGTAATTTATTCGGGTTTTAATATTCCAACCTTCCAACGCCAAGTCTCCTGTAAAATGCTGTATCTTATCTTAAATGCTGTATCTTATCTATTTACCTGCACATTAATTTTTAATTCATATAATTTAAATTTTTCTACCTTTCGAAATTCCTTCTTTTTAGGGACTTTTCTTTAGAATATGCCTAATAAAAGTCATAATTTTATAAACGGTTATTAATATTGCCTCACAAACACATAAACTCATATAGCTGTTGTTTTTTTTCTATACCAATCCATTTTTAGCTAAAATTTGTTCATCCCCGCGGAGCCGGACGGGTCAGCAAGTCGATAATAAGTATTTTGTCGCCAAAATTCGCCATAGGGAAAAAGTCGCCAAATTTGGCGACAAATCCATTACTTGTGTTACTGGATCTTTTTAATGCATTTTTGAGGAAAATTTAGGCTATTTTAATGCAAAAACAAACTAGAAATGCAGAAAACTAACATTTTATCAACTTACGAAGCCTCTTTGAAAGAATTTCTACAAAAAAAAAAAAAAAAAAAAAAAAAATATATATATATATATATATATATATAATTTTTTTTTTAAATTTGCAACGATATTTTAGATGAGCAACTTTCTCTGCCATTTTGATCGAAGTGTTTGCCACTTTATTTTTCAACACGATGACTTTTGAGATTTTGAATTAATTCGAACTATATGTGTACAGTAGACTTATCTCACAAATACATCTCATATATCTGTCAACTTAACTTTTCATTTTGTTTCCAAGCGCCAGCCACTTGAAAATTTTAAATTCACATAAAAAAGTATTTATGAACCGATTTGCTTAAAACTCCATATGTGCATAGCCTACATCAATATTTCTACCAAGTGCATTAATAATTTGTAGCCGCCATTTTGAAACATAATGACGGCTACTTGATAAGGAAAAAGAAATCAACCTACCCTTCCGAATAAGCCGGAAGGACTTTTTTTTTCTTTTTTTTTTTTTTTCACTTTAATGAAAATTTGTTTCATTAAAAGAGAAATGGACCTGTAATATTTAAGTTATTTTGAATTTCAAAATGAAATATAGATGGCAGCCCTATGCAAACTTTAAATATTTAGAACGTAAAACAGTTAATAATATATTTACATAATCAAAATTATTTAAGATGAATAAATCTTCAAGTACTAAAAAATTAATCATGCTTTATGTAATTGGATAGGAATAATCTTAAAATTAGCTAGTTGTAATTTAATTTTAAATTCATTTTAGTTGTCAAACAGGCGCATTACAACTCAACTTCGTAAAAGCCATTTTCTCAACTACGGCGTTCTGTTTTACTCGTGTTTTTATTTCAATTTTTATTCTGGTAAGTATTTCAGTTATAAAATTTGAATTTTATTTCTTTTGTTTCATTTCACGGTAATAATTTCTTGCGGGTGTGAGCAAGGTTTAAAGCTCAACAAGTTACTTTTAACTTTAATAAAGATGGATATGCTTGTACAACTTTTAACGGTTGAAATCAATCTGCATATAATGGAGAAATGTGTAGTGTGCTTTTGTCAAATTAAAAAAAAAAAAAAAAAAAAAAAAAATCAAGCGTTGTTTATTATTCCTGTCTTTATTAATTTAGCCCGAAGATTTCTGTCAATAATCAAGTAATACTTAAGAATGTACGCCTTAAAAGGTGTTTATGTAGCAACACTGAAAAAATCGTAAAAGCCGTTTTTAAGACACGGACTTATGGTCTCATATCTGGTATTCCATGTCTCACTTCCGTCTTTTATACCTTTTCTTACAATTTTTACCAAAGGTTGGACAAAATCTAGACCTTTATAAGATATCTGGCTTCGTTGCTCTATCTCGCTCTATCCCTCTATACACACACACACACAAAAAAAAAAAAATCTGGACAAAATGGCCTGGGACTTCGGACATACAAAGGAGATTTAAAAACTCTTATTTTCCGATGTCGATTTAGTTCATAGACTAATTAGGGGACTAACCACAAACTGAAGAAGAGCACAAATACTTTGGATCACGTCATAAAAGCTATAAATGACTTGTAATGTAATTTTAACACCTTGTTTCACATACTATGAATAATATCATAAAAAACGGCTGTTTTTTGAGTGACGCAGCAAAGCTCAAACAAAGCTTAGCAGCGACACTCTATTATACAGCTAATTTAACATCAAAGGGATTTGGAAACGCCGACATTTAATATCTCAGTAAATAGGAGATATTTTGATCTGATGTTTTCAGAATAACCTTTTTTCTTCTGCCTGATGCTATCCTGAAAGTTTCACACTTCAACATTGTATATATTTTGAGATCTGGAGTTGTAATTTAAGACTTCAAAGGAAAAATGTGTTATCGTGTGAGTTTTTTTTCTCGAAAACGGCTCGAAAAAATTTTATGAAATTGATATATGATATTAATTTATTTTGTCTGTGAAGCATGACAACGCCCGTTTTTCCCAAAAAACTCTTGTTTCTTAAATAATTTAGCTTAAATATCGAACTATTTTTTCCTCCGCCAATACATATATTTGAACTGCATATTCTCAGAATTCAGAACAGGCGTCATTCGGTTTTCTGAGGCTATGGTTGGTTGGTTTAATCTGAATGCAGTCAATAAAATAGTTAGATTTTTTTTTTATTAAATGCAAAAAAGAAACTTCATTGTTTGTTTTAAATAATTATTATATATTTAAAATAAAAGAAGTAATTTTTAATTATAGATATTCTATTTTATCGTTATTCATAATAATAATAATAAAAAAATTAAAGCAAAAAAGTTTAAATCACTCATGCACACGAATTTATACTATGGTCCATAATCTTTGGAGCGCATGCGTACTTTATCCAGATCCAAAACTCTTGGCGCTCGCTAAAGACAGGGCTAGCTAGTTTGGTTTGTTTACGTACTGTATTCCTCCGCTTCTGGCTTGTGGTGGCTTGTTAAGAATATGATACGTGTTTTATTTTTATTTTTTCCAAAATCAATACAATTTTTTACTGAGAAGTATTGTAGGTTACATTTTTAACGGGTCTTTGATGATCAACTAGACTGAAAGATTATTGTTTCACGTATGTGTTTATTAAACATTTTGTCACATACTAAGACAATTTTATTTCAGTCACCAATTATAAAATCCGACATTCGGGAGTCACACTGTATATATTTTTTTTGCACTGCCCTTCTTTTTTTCAGGTAAGTGTTTGTTTATATATATCATAAAATAAAAAATAAAATTACATTAGTTTAGTGAAACTAACGGCTATATTAATCACTTTCGAAAATATCCTCATTTGTCTTGCAGGTCTCTAAAACCTATCTGTACTAATTTTGAACGGTCTAAATGTGTTTCTATTTTTTCACTTATGCATTACATTTTATTTTTATTTATTTATATTTTACATTCCTCGAGTCATATAGTTTTCTTTACATTGACAAACAACTGTTTTTTCTTGCTTATATATATAAATTGTATTTTAATAAGATAATTATAAAAATTTTTCACAGAAGACTAGATTTTAATAACTGTTTAGTGTTGCGTGAAACTTTTCATGGGCTATCCCTGAATTCAGGGTTTTTGAAATTTTTGCTTTCTTTGAATTTCATGTTAAATTATTTTGTTTTTGCAGAAATTCCTCATTTTTAATGTTTAATTAAAATGTAGTTGTTTCCTTAAAATGTATTAAGAACTCTTCAAATATCACTTATAATAAGTAGACATGTAATATATCACTAATAAGTGTGCCCTATCTGCATGCAGGCATTAGTTTTCAGGGGTTTTGTGGCCATTGCTATTTGGACCATCAGTGCAATTAGTGTGGAGGCTATTCAGACCGCTTCCTAGTTGTGTTGGTCATAATAATGATTTTGCTTGTTTGATCTTGAATTTTCTCTGTAATATACTAATGCAGGGCCTAATATTTCAATTCCGATTACACTCACCCCAAAAAAAGTTATACTCGCTGCAAAATAGGGTTGTCTTTTTTTTTTTTTTTTTTTTTTTCTGTTTTACGCATTTTGGGTTTTTTATTTTTTCTAACTATCTGAAATGCTTTTACAAATATGTCTAAAATTATATATATTAAAAGTGTATCGTATATATCATCATGTCTCATAATCATCTATAATCAAAAATCATTATAATGCATTATATTTGAGTACTGAAAAAAAAAGGTTAAAATATCTATCAATGGGAAGAGTCATTAAAAAAAAAAAAAAAGAAGAGGAAAAAAAAAAAAACTTTTTCAATCAACACCCTATGAAAATCTTATTATGCAAGATTAAGCTTCCTTATTTACCTATTTATATATTTATATATTTAACTTTTTACATCAGAAATGTCTTTTTCGTCCATTTTATTTTTATGATCAGACGGAATGTCGATGTGTATAACTTGTTCATTGTTGTCATTTGAAATAGCCATTTCGGAATTACATGTTCGATAAAATTGTTGCTTACAAATCATAACAAGCATAAATTCTTGGTGTTTCAGCAAAAACTGGAAAATGTTAACTATTTTTTTATCATTATTCAACAAAATAAACATAGGCAGTATCTTTAAAAGGGCTCGGGATCATTTTCATGCGCCAATATCGCATAGGCAAACATTCGCATTTTTTTTCTCTTGGATTGTGGGCGTCTAGCAACGCGACTCTCTACTTGTCTATTCTCACTCTGCTTAAATAAATCACAGTGGGAGAAATGAAACTGCCTAGAGATTAAAACTTTTATGCGTGTACTTTTATGCATTTTTCCTTTCTCAGGCTGGGACGATTGTCGGGCAACGCGCACACAGACTCGACACTCAAAGAAGAGAAAAAGGAGAGGTTAAATATGAGGTTATAAGATGGCAAGATTTTGCCATATTTAAATCTATAAAAATAATGTTTTCTGTCACCTTATCATGTAAGAATTCTACCTATAACTAGACCAAATTTTTACTCGCCACAGTAAAAATTCCACTCACCAATGGCGAGAGGAAATTTCGCGCCCTGTACTAATGATTTTGCTGGTTCAACTACAAATTCAAACTTTAAACATTTTGAAAGTGTATAATGCGATTGATCTACGATCCATGTTAATTTCAACATTGTTGTTAGAAAACATTACAAAATAAGTACAAAAGTCATTTTCAGAAAAATCATACATATATTTGTATAGAAAATTGGGTTTGGTTTAGAGCTGTACCGAGTACTCGTTACTCGGGCAAATTTGGACTAAGTATTCGGCCAATACCGAGTAGTTGTAAGAATATTATTATTTTTATATATTATTGAAAGAAATGTAACATTCATAAGAGTTGTTTATTAATAACTAAACTAAAAAATTATGAAAATATAAATATAAATATAAAGTCATTAACCTTTTGCTGCAAACAGTTTTCGCAGTGAAAATGGGCGAGTATGCCACCAAACTCGGTATAGCGACAATTCATGGTATGAGCTTATCCCTTTTAGTTACAAGTATTTAAGTATAACCATCTTGTATGTGCGTAATATTCAATTTTTTTAATAAAAACTTAGTACATAAAATTGTATCTGTAAAACAGACAAAAATAAAATAGTTTAGAAAAAAAGAACCCTTATATAATACTAAAATAGTAGATAAAACATTAGTTATACATTTGTGCAAATAAAAGTAAGACACTTTTAAAACTGTAAGAAAAGATTTATTTTTAATTTAAAAAATAATAATTATGAAAAGGTAAATACACTGAAATGTTATTAAAAATATATTTTAATAATCAAATTTGTTGTTTTGCAAATTATGGCCCAAAACCACCTATCTTTTTTTTACTCTTCTAGAATTTGAAGATTAATGATGTCTATAATGTTTGAAATGATAAAATATTTATTTTAATGTTCTCATTTCATATGTAAATTTTCATGCGTAATTAAGCCTGAGTGTGTAGGAACTTCTATATTCTCTAAGAATTATCTAAGAATGGTTCGCATCTGAGAAAGACTATATAATAAAGAATGAAATTATCAATTATTGTGGTTTTAATAATCCGCTAAGCTGGACATATCAAATATAACAATGAACCTAATTGTGTATACTATACACTACAAAAGTTCTGAAAAATTTCATGAAAACATGCTGTTTGCCATTTAACATAGTTTTGTGTTCAAAAAGCCTTTTTTTTAAAATTTTAACATGTGCAAAATTCTTCATATATACATCAATTATTCATTCTTTCTTACAACTATTCGGTACTCGGCCGAGTAGTAAAAGGCCGAGTACTCGGTCAAAGTGCTACTCGGTGCAGTACTAGTTTAGTTAGCATCGAATTATATTGGAACGGTTTATTTTTATTTTTATTTATTTATTTATTTTTTTTTTTAAAGAAGAAAAATAAATAAAAAACCAAATGACATCTATGTAGTTGAATATATAGATTTATTCTTATGTTATACATTTATTCATATTCATAAACAAACATATCGCAAAGATTTTTTTGAAAGATTAAAAATACTCAAATTTACTAAGATCTGTTTTCATGTTACATTTTTTATTTTTATTATTCAATTTTCAAACTGTTTATTATTGCCCTTTTATGAAGAATTTTAGCATCATTTAGAGTACAAAATTTCTGTGAAAATAATTAATCTCTACCCCACTCCCTCACTCAAAAAAAAAGTAAAAAGATAATTTTTCATGCACGGGGATGAGACACATTATATTATTTCTAAATTTTACTCTTATCAGTGCTAACTTTATTCTCCTTCAAAAAAATGGTCTGAATAGCCTGTACACTAATCGCACTGACTGTCCGATTAGCCTCTTCGGGGTTTTGGAAGGTTTCGTTTGGTAGTTTTATCCCTGTTTATTAAATTTTTCACATTTAATAATTTTCATATTAAATGTAATTAAAAATATTCTTAATTATCATCTCACTACAATGATTACAGTGTTGCATTGTTAAAGTTTTCAGAAATCTTTTAACATTTTATTTTTATTTATTTATATTTTACATTCCTTGACTCATAGTTTTTTTACATTGGCAAACAACTGTTTTTTCTTGCTTACGTAGAAAGTGACGCAGCTTTGCTTGTTTATGTGTTTTTTCTTGCTTATGTTGTGTTACATCCATAAGTGCTTTTTAGTTCGTCCTAACACTTTAGCGGTAACATCCATAAAATCACAATCATCACTTTACGCCTAACTTTTGGCAAGATTTAAAAAAATCAATTTTCTCAGTTTTTTTATTTACAAAATGCTCTTTTTTTTTTTTTTTTTTTTTTTTTTTTTTTAAATAAATATATATATATATATCATATTAAAAAAATTCTTACTTTGTCAGTTTCAACATATATACTTAAAATAAAAAATTCCAGCAAGTACAAAAATACATAAATGCTTTTTGCAGAAAAATTTTCCAAATTATGAAAAATTTCAAATATTTAAAAAAAAAAAAGCTATAACTTAGTTTGTATACAACCAAAATTTTCCATCATTATAATTTATGAAATACTGAATTAATTTGAACCAAATTTTTGCTTTTGGAACCTTAAAATAAATGAATAGTTTAAATGGATATTTTATGGTAGTTCTCATTTTGCTTGAAGATGAAATACATGGTATTTGACTTATTTTAAAAATCAGTTGACCAGCAGATAATTAAAAATTTTCTTCTACTGTTTGTTCCAGGGTTGGCAAGTTTCTTCCAAGGTGGAAAAAACCAGCCGGAAGAAATAGGTTTCTTCCAAGTGGAAGAAATGGAAGAAACTGTTTTTCTTAAAAATTTATCCTATAAATTGCAGATTTGTAAGATAAAGTGGATTCATTTATCTTATAAACAACTTTAAGTAACTTTAATTATACCTATAAAAATTTAATTTCATACCATTTAATTAATAATTATGAGATTTTTACTGTAGTGATCTTTGGTATCTGATGATCACGTTCCAAAATACTCAAAGTCCATTAAAAAAAAAAAATATATATATATATATATATATATATATCTTAATATATATAAATCTCGTGTCACAATGTTTATCTTCAATGGACTGCTAAACCACTTAACCGATTATAATAAAATTCGCACACCATGTGCAGTTCGATCCAACTTGAGAGATAGGATAGTTTAAATCTCAAATTATAGTCGCAATTTTAATTTATTGCTAATTATTTGTCTGTTATTATTTGACAGTCACAATTATCTGTTAACTCCAAATGATTCTAACAGATGTCGATACCTTTCGACTGGGTTGAAATGAAAGCTGAAATATATTTGGTGCTGCCATCTACACAAAGAATCTTCAACTTTTTAACCTATTAATAAATTTCGTATAATTCAACTAGCAGACCCGGTCACGCGTTGCTGTGACTAAGTTATACGTTGAATTATATTCCAGTAAACTATTTAATACAGTTAAATTATTATTTACGAATAAAGACGAAAACGTTGTAGCTGATGTAAATACCCACAGGATTGAGATTTGAACCTTAGGTCAAAATTTGGAAGCGATTGATAAAAATTTTCGTAGAGTTGATATTAAGCACAAATTAATTTTATTGTAGGGTCTTATAAATTTTAATGGAGAAGTGATATATATTATTGCTAATGCTACTTAGGATAAAAATGCTAAAATGACTAATATATAAATTAAATTATATTAAAATTCTATTAAAATAAAAGTATAAAAGAAGCAGACGATTTTAAAATTAATTTTTATGGAGGAGTGAAATATAATATATGCTATAATGGATAATTTTACTATAAAATGACCTCATCATCTTCATCTATATAAATAAAGAGAAGTGTCTGTGTGTGTGTCTGTGTGTGTGTCTGTGTGTGTATCTGCACTCTGGTGCTCACACTACTGATCGCAGAGCTTCCAAATTTGGCATATAGGTACCTGGGACCATGCATGTGTGCACCTCATCGAGATTTTTTCGAATTTCGAATTTGAATTTTTTAAATTAAAGTTTTTTCGATTTTAAATATTGGCTTTAATGCTTCATTTTTCATAGATTTATTATTTTGCTTCTATCGTCTGCGTATCTTAGCAACGGCTATTACGCAACTTATTTTTATTGAATACATTCATTTGAAGGCGAATTTTTTTTTTTTTTTTTTTTTTTTAATTTGTTATATTTATTAATCGTAATGCAGCAGAAAAAATTTATAACAGTTATATTTAATTTTTTATAGTAGAACAACTTCTTATTTTTCAATTTTTAATTAATTCCTTTAAAAGAAAAAACTTTTATTTGTTAATTTTTTTAATTTACAGTATTTATCGGGAAAAATAGTAGTATATACGTAGTAAAAAGGATTAAAATGATTAAAATTTATTTGTTTATATGTTATATTTATTTTTTAATCAACTTTTTGTTTTGTTTTATTTTATTTCATTGGTCGGAATCAAACTGTAATAAAGTGTAAATAGCATGGGCTATAAAATACATGGTTCAAAACTAAAATATTTAATAGATGCTGAGATACAGTCATCTTTAAAATCGTAGTTCTTAAATTGTAGCAGATCCCCCCTACCGTCGATAAATATCCAGATTGAAGTGCCCGGAAAAGATCTTTCTACAGTCACGGGAAATCTAGACCTGATGCAGTGCGGGCGGGAAAAAAGCTGCCGTAGACAGCGGGTACCCTAAGCGAAGTTTGGAGCAATTTCATTTTCTTTTCTTTTTTTTTTTTTGGTTTTTTCAAGAATGTGGTGTAAAAAATAAATATTAATTCAATTCTTTCAAAAATTCATTTAAATATAGTGACCAGCGAAGCGGGCGTAGCCTGCTAGTATATATATATATTTCAATTTAAACAGTGTAAAGTTTTATAATCTAGACGATTGTATTTCTTTAACTGGTAATAAATAATAGTTTGGATTACTTGCTTATACTTTCTGATAAAACAGCTCTTAACAAATATCCAGTTAATTAACCCTTTCGCTACCAGCGTCACATATATGTGACGATCCGATTTTCTTACCTGAGCTTGGCGTCACAAATATGTGACGGGTGTTCATTATTAGTTTATGATAATTGTTTGCATCAAATCGTGTCGCACACAGACGGGTTATGTTTTAAAACAATAAAATAGATACAGAATGTTATTGGTTTTAGTTACAACGTTATAGATACATCCCACAAAAATAAATGACAATTTTATCATATTTAAATAGTAAGACGTCTGGGCAGTGGTGGCGGTTTTTCTCCTGAGGCTCTGATAGCGAAAGGGTTAAGAGTACTAATATTCAATAATTACTGTATTACAAAATATCATCAAAAACTTTATTTTTCTTATAGTCATATACAGTACAGTCAACTCCCTCAAATCCGCAGATTTATAATCTGCAAATCCTTCTAATCCGACTTTGTTTTTTGAATGAATAAGAAATTTACATCTCATATTTAAAAAAAATTCGCATTATTTCTTTTTAAAACAAATTTTTAGCTGAAACCTTATTTTGAAACATAACTGGGGAGAAGGGGGAATAACAGTCTTGTATTTATTATCCTGCAATTCATACAGACTAGTGCTTAAAACAAATCACTATTGCATCAACATTTAACAAAATTAATGAGTGATGAATATTATTTCTGAACTTTCAAAAATATTTTGCTTCGTATTTTTTAAATTTGTTTGTTTACATTTTATATGTGCCTATTATTTGAATATGCTTAAATTATTTACCATCATATATGAATTATGATAGATTAGTTTTATTAATATTGAAAAAATATTTTATTCAAAAATTATTAGAAATCGTCTATCCATTTTGATGTCTATTTATGAATTAATAATAACTGACTCTGTATCTGCAAAAGAAAACTGTAAACAAAAGCAATGATTTCTAATCTGCAAATTCCTGTAATCCGCCTAACCTCTGGACAAAACTTTTGAGAGTTAGAGGGAGTTGACTGTAAAACGAATGAAAAGATTTTTAGTAGTTCAATACTGCACTTTATTTTTCAATCCTAGAGAACCTGCAGGTTAGCCATTAGTGAGAAATCTTTCAGTTAAAAATAGATTTTGTTACTTATTTTTAAAATAAATAACACATAAAAATTTTATAAAGGACTGAAATTCAGTTTCATTGAGAATTTTCAGTTTTTTTGTGAAAAGAAAGTAAACAAACATTTTACAATTTTTAAGTTTTAGAAAATTTTGAATGTGAGCAAATTTCTTGTAGAAATATATTAAAAATATTCATTTCACGTATAATTCATGATTGTTTAGCATCATTAAGATGAAATATGCAATAATAGGTATAGTGATTTTCATAAGAATTTCAAAAATAATACTTTGTTTTCAACGCCGATATTTCTGGATCAACAAAATTCTGTTAATTTTGAGCCATGTTATTATACTATTATAAGAAAAGTTTTTTTTCAAAGTTTTGTACTAATTACTTACAATGTTATTACTGTATGTATTATAACTGCAGTGAAAACTTTTTATTTTTAATTAACATATCACAAAACAAAGACGTATGTAGGTTTAAATAAGATTAATAATAGGAAAAAAGTTGCCAATGCAAATTACGAATATTCCACGAAACTTTGAGTATATACCAGCCAGGCCGGCCAAAGCTTTGACCTTACCAAGGCTTCATTCCATCTCTAATTTTTACTGTATATTTACCATAAAATCTGCTCAACGTTCAAAGTTTTTCAAAATGTAAAAATTGTTAAGTATCTGTTTACTTTTTTTCCCACAAAAAACTGAAAATTCATTAATAAAACTGTATTTTAATCCTTAATAATACTGTTATATGTTATTTGTTTAAAAAGTTAGTAATAAAATCTATTTTTAACTAAATGTTTTCAAACTAATGGCTGAAATCAAATTTTGGAAAGAGTTGGTTATTGGTGTTGAAAACGCCAAGTACTATTTTTTGAAATTCCTATAAAAATCCCTGTATTATTCCATATTTGATCTTAATGATGCTAAACAATCATGAATTATACTTCAAATTAATCTATTTTGAATATTTTTATTATATTTTTACAAGAAATTTGCTCAACATTCAAAATTTTCCAAAATGTAAAAATCGTAAAGTTTCCTGTTTACTTTTTGTTCACAAAAAAACTGAAAATTCATGAATAAAACTAAATTTTAATCCTTTGTAAAATTTTTATATGTTTATATATATTTCAAAAATGAGAAACAAAATCTATTTTTAACTAAAAGATTTCTCACTAATGGCTAAAAATCAATTTTTGCAAGCTACCCAATATCGGCATTGAAAACAATGTATTATTTTTGAAATTCCTATGAAAATACCTGTGTTATTGCATATTTCATCTTAATGATGCTAAACTATCATGAATTATACCTCAGACAAGTCTCTTATAAATATTTTTACTATATATTTACAAAACAATTGCTCAACATTCAAAAGTTTTCAAAACGTTAAATCTGCGAAGAATTTGTTTACTTTTTTTCACAAAAAGCTGAAAATTCATTAATAAAATTGAATTTTAATCTTTCATAATACTGCTATGTTGCATTTATTAAAAACAACAACAAATTAATTAAAAGATTTCTTAATATTGTGTAAAACCAATTTTTGGAAGCTACCAGATACATTAGAAAAAAAGTGCTTTTTGTGAAATTCTCAATGGCAGCTATGCGATAGAAAAAAAGAATCAACCTACCCTTCCTATGAGGTGGAAGGACTTGTTTTAATCTTTAGATCAGTTGATCATTAACCCTAAAAAGTAATGATATCAGAACAAAAACCCTTAACGGGTTAAAAGCTTGTGACGCAGCATTTTATTTCGATATGAATTGGAAATATGGGTCTTAAAAGTAATGATATCAAATTTGAGTGACGCTTTGCTATTAATTGAAATATATTACATAGATTTTCTTATTTCATCATTTGTTTTGTTTTTCTTCTATTTACATCACAGTGTATACATAATATTTTCAACTTCAGCACGAAAAAATATAGAGAATTTACTCCCTGATATTTTTTCATCTGCACCTCGTGAATTCAAAATATGAGTTTTAAAAGAAATGATATAATTTCTGTGACGCCTCAGTGTTACTTTAAAAGATTTATTTTTAGATTTCATTACAATTACTTTTGTTTTGTTGAATAAAGTATATTTACACATTGAAATAATGCTTTTAATTTTCAAATATACTGTCAAATAATCGCACTTTTACTGAATTTATATTATAAATTGAAATTATCTAGTTTAATAAATTGATTTGTCTATTGCGTCACGCTATCCAAAACTGCAAGTAAAAATTTTGTAAATGTTACTTTGTATCATAGTACTAAGTGAAAATGTGTGCAAAGAGATTGTGCGATGCAAAGAAAACATTTACATAATTTTTACTTTCAGTTTTGGATAGCGTGACGCAATAGACAAATCAATTTATTGAACTAATTTCAATTTATAATATAAATTCAGTAAAAGTGCGATTATTTGACAGTATATTTGAAAATTAAAAGCATTATTTCAATGTGTAAATATACTATATTCAACAAAACAAAAGTAATTGTAATGAAATCTAAAAATAAATCTTTTAAAGTAACACTGAGGCGTCACAGAAAATATATCATTTCTTTTAAAACTCATACTTTGAATTCACGGGGTGCAGATGAAAAAATATCAGGGAGTAAATTCTCTATATTCTTTCGTGCTGAAGTTGAAAATATTATGTATGCACTGTGATGTAAATAGAAGAAAAGAAAAACAAATGATGAAATAAGAAAATCTATGTAATATATTTCAATTAATAGCAAAGCATCACTCAAATTTGATATCATTACTTTTAAGACCCATATTTCCAATTCATATCGAAATAAAATGCTGCGTCACAAGCTTTTAACCCGCTAAGGGTTTTTGTTCTGATATATATATATATATTTGTGAAAATTGCGTAATTATTTAGGTAAATATATATATATATATATATATTCCAAAAATCACTATAGAAAAAAAAAAAAAAAAAAAAAAAAAGAAAGAAAAAGAAAAAGGAAAAAAAAAAATTCTTGCTTAGAACTAAAACAGATTTCCATGAAATTTTAGAAAATTTACAGAAAAATTGACAAAACTTGGAGAAACATTATGCTGAAGCACAAAATTCCCGCGTGTAATATTCGCTGAGATGTAAGCATTTTATATATATATATATATATATTATTAAATATTAGTTTTCTGCGCATGTGTGAAAAATAGAAAATTAGTTTTTTATTACATAGGTTGAAAGCTAGATATATTTAGCATTTTTTGTCAAAAGTTCATTATAATAAAGTAAAAATTAAGCAAACTGTCAGCAGAAGAATGAGTTAGAATTTAGGTATTTTCCAGAGTTGAAATTGCATAAGGGGTACATACCATACCGCGTCTTTAATTTGAATATTCAATTTTTTCTACAACATTGCAAAAGTTCTTTTTAAGTGAGAAACCCCTTATAAGCTTGTAACTCTAACATAAATTTTATTTAATTACTAAAATTTGCGAGTTCATAAGGAGTTTTTCTAATCAAACATGTTTTTTTTTTAACAATCAATGGTTTTTCATCAATGGTTTTTGTAACCGTATTTTTTTTTTTTTTTTTTTTTTTTTTTTTTTGTTAAGCAGAAAAAAACTTGTTTTAAATCATAAATTGCTGTTTTTTTATTATTTTGCACCGGGATCCTGCATCATTTGTTTCAATAAATTCTAAAAATTGCAAATTTCTCCTAAGAAAAACAATTTTGCTGAACACATTAATTATAAAAGTTTATTCTAATCAAATGATCTGTAAGATGAGGTGTCATTAGTGGGTCCGCGGGGACCCAAGGTACCCCATATAACACAAATATATATATATATTTTGTTTCAATTGGAATGCACTTTTTCTCTACAGAAACCTGCTAACTGGAAAAAATCTTTTTTAAATCATGTATTGCATAGATTTTTTTTTTTTTTTTCCAGAATAGCGAGCCATGAATTTTTTGTTGTAAAAAAACGGAAATCCCAAAATATCTTAATACAAAAAAAAAAAAAAAAAAAAAAAAAAAAACAATTTCGCTGATCGCAATCATTACAAAACTATCGTGCAGTTAAATGATCTATCAGATTAGATATCATACGTGGAGCCCCACATGACATAAACTCTTTTTTTTTTTAAATGGAAACAATACTTTTTCTTTATACGATACCGTGAAGAAAAAGCATATTTTCTATTGTAAAGAATGAAGTTTGTGTTACGTGGGATCCTAGGGCCCCTGTAACCCACACATGTTGTTTCATCTAATAGATCATTTGAAAGAACGACACTTTTAAAATCGTCGTGTTTCGCGAAATAGCTTCTTCATTAAGACATTTTCGTATTTCCAGATTTTTTATTACAACATAACATTCGGGGCCCAAGAGTACTCTACTTTAAAGAATTGGAAAAAAAAAGAAAACAGTATGTAATTTAAAACAGATTTTATCACTTAAGATGATTTTGGGAAGAAAGAGTATGGTTTCCTTATGTAACTTGGGCCCTCTGGGGGCCCAGGGGTCCCACCTGTAATGGCTTATCTGATAGATCATTTAATGCACGATACTTTTGTAATTATTTTGCTCAGCGAAATTTCTTTTTTGCTGAGATTCCCACAATTTGTATTATAACATATGAATGGGGTCTCCCCCCGCACTTGTCAAAATATAAAAAGCAATACATGCCTTAATACAGAATTTTTACGCTTAACAGGATTCTGTGAAGAAAAATTATTGTTTCTATTTGGAAAAATAGAGTTTATGTCACATTAGGCCTCAGGGAGCACCAGGGTCACACAAGCGATACCTCATCTCATAATCCTCATTTAATCCATTGCCCTTTTGTACATTGTGCTCAGCAATTTTTTTTTTTTTGTTTTTTTTTAGATATTATGGGACTTTCACAGTTTTCATTACAACATAGGAATCGGGCCCTCGGGATTCTCTACAAGCTAAGGAAAAAAGAAAAAGGATGTTTTATAATACTGATTTTTTCCAATTAACATGATTCCGTGGAGAAAAAGTACGGTTTCTATTTAAAAAAAAAAAAAAAAGACTTTGTTTCACGTTGGTCCCCACCTATGAAAACTCATCTGATAGTTTATTTGAATGCATGAAACATTTGAAATCAATGTGATTAGCGAAATAATTTGGTGTATCCAGACTTTTGAAGCACCCTGTATACATTTTTTGGATATATAATATCCACAAAATTAAAGCACACACAACACATTTTAGCGACATTTTTACCACTTTATTTTTGTTTTATTTTTTCTTTCAATCAGTCAAGTTTATAACATTATAGTTTGTTGGTTGGTCTTAACGTCGCACTAGTGCTGCGCCATATAACGGTATGAAAAATCGTTTTGAGTTTTTTTAATTCATTCAAACTGTAGCAAAATTGCCAAAACTTTTGAATTTTGAATTAAGTTGTACAAATGGAAGGTAAAAAATAAATTGCGAAGACAAATATGAACCACTATATTGTAGTCTTCAAATAAGTCTTTCTTTTATATAATTCTATATAATGGTGTCATCTACAGAATTACATGAAAAAAAAAAATCTTTAATCCGAACTTCTTAAATTTAAGATTGTATATACGCTGTTTGTTGCACATTTCTTTATTTATTTAACAGATGCTGAGATGTAGCAATATAAAAAGTCCTAGCAATTGAATAATAACAGCGACCCCGGTCGCCTGATATTCGTCTATATTTAAACACTTTAGTTTTTAAATGAACCTATCAGATATAAAATTTTGCGTAATCACAGAGGATATATGTTGAGATATAGCCTTCTATTTAGTGACAGAAATAGCATCATAGCAGCGCCAAATGCTGGTAGCCTATGCAACAATTTTATGTCAAGTTACTATTAAATACCATTTTTCATGAAATTCTGTGCATTAGTTCTTCAGGGGCTGCATAATATTTTTGTCACTAGAGTAAGCCAGACATTTTATAAAAATCGTCAAATTTTCTACTCTCAAAACGTTGAAATCCACATCTAAAATCAAAAATCAAATGTCTTTACGAACTAATTAATTTTTTATATGAATATAGAAGTAAGTAATGGTATTTTTTTTAAGCAAATAAATTTAATAAATAACTAGTCGCTATCGGCGATCATCTGGTTTGTGATCTCTGGAAAATCCACCATATTAAACTCGCGCTAGGTGGCACTTGCGGCGCCCTCTTCCTAGGGACCCTATATAGAGAGAGACTGGACATTGACCGAAATTCGGCCATCTTAGTGCCGATTCGGAGCGATCCCCGTAGAACGTAATGCTTTTTTCTTCGCGATTGACGCTTTACTATACAACATTTATGAAAGGAAACTGTGCTAAATTTGTGTAGGAAGTAATGCAGAATATAAATATGTAAATTTTTTCGTCTTATGAGAAAAATAATTTGAAGAAAAACTAATTTTGTTTTAAACATCGACATGGTTACTTTTTCAATTCATATCGGAAAACAGAGGAATTTTTTGTTGTATATTTCTATTTTAAGCAAAATACGTCGATTGTGAAAGCAATTCTACCTTAGTGAAAACAATTCTACCTTATTTTTTCTGAGGACATACATTCTACATATAAAAAGATAGAAAATTTTTAAGAAAAATTTGATACTCTTAGTTTCTGTCAAGTAATTCATGAACAAATGTAAAACTACGGCAGAAGAACAGAAATTATTTTTTATTATTTTATAAAAATATTTACTTAATATTTTTACAAGCTAAAAATACATATTTTATTTATTTCAATTACGCATTATTAATAATAATGACTTAGTTAAATATTAAAGATAAAAATTTTATTAATAATAATTTGTAAAAATCTTAACTAATATCTTTAGAAAATAAAAAATGTTTTTATTTATTTTATTTACATTTGCTCATTTCATTGATTTTTTTTTTTTTTTTTTTTCAGTTCTTTTAAATATTATGTAAATAAAAATAATTACTTATTTAAATATTATTTATAAAATTTATTATGGCAATTATTATTTAAAAGAAATTTATATTTCATATGTTAGCAAATAACATACATCTTATTTTCTTTATTTTTAATAATTTATTTTAAGAAATCTGATACATTTTGCGTACTAGCAAAACACCAAAAAAAAATTTATATAGTTATTTTAAATATGTATTTAAAAATATATCAGAAAAATACATTGAGAACTATCATATTAAATATATTGCACAACAGAACTTAAAAAGTAATCGCTAGCAAATAACTAATGTAATTATCTCATATGTTAGGAAATAAATACGTAAAACAGCATGCAAAAAGAGAATTCAAAGTATTTAAAGCATGTTATAAAATAAATAATTATGCATTTTTATCTTTTAAAAGTATTCCAAAATTAAAGCAATTTATCTCCCAACAAAGTAAAAATGTAATAAATAAGTTCTTTTTCGATTATGACGTAAAATAATCAAAATTTCTTCTCAGCGTAATGGTAAGCAATGGAGATACTGGCACTAAAATGGAGAATTTCGTCAAAAAGCCGGCGCGCCAATGTCCAGTCTCTCTTTATCGAGGGTCCCTACCTCTTCCCTGTTTCATTATCTGAGATTGTCTAATCGCTCGTCGCAGAAACGAACTTTGAAAATTCTGATCATGAAAAACTAACTCTCGGTGGCGGCAGCACTTTCCTCATCTGCTCCCTCTTCTTGAAACAAAATGTTTGATCACCATGAAAACGCTTTTTTAATAATTTTTACCATAGCAAATTTCCGCTAGATGGCAACCTCATATGCTTTCCCGAATAATTTTACACTTTCAAATGTATATACAGTTAATTCGACACTTTTCAAAATATTAAAACATGAATATTCAAGAAAATTATTTTTTCATTTTTCATTTTTCATTTTTTATCATTATTATTGTTATTAGTGAACTGTTTTTGTCTTATCGCACACACACAAGTTAGCCCTCTTAACTTTTGATTAAATACATTTAATAATACATTGAAAGACGCTAAAATAGTGTTAAATTTTGATTTGAAGTTAAATACAAAATATAAAACAAACAAAAGACCGCTGCAAATTGCATTTCTTCCAAGGCTAGAATCATAGCTTTGTTTTTCATCTTTAACTTATGCATAAACACCTTTCATCCTTAACTTATGCACGAACCTTTAAAAATGTTTTATCCTACATTTAATTAATTAGCAAGAAAAAATACACTATAACAGTTTAAAGCGATTCAGTTGCCAAAATTAATAACATATTCAATTAACTTGAAAGCCTTTAAAATTTGAATTCAATTATATAACGTATCGTTATAAATTTTTAAAATAAATGTTTGTTTTGCAATTTTAAACACAATCTTATGCTCTTTCAGAAAAAAAAAAAAAAAAAAAAGAAAAAAAAAATCCAATTGTAAGAGAAACAAAACGTCTAAAAAATTTTATCTAATTAAAAATAAATAAATAAATAAAAATTACTTTTTCTCTTTGTAGCTACTTTTCTTTTTTTTTTCCCTTTGTTATGTGAGCTGTAGAAATAGTAACACATTTATTTCAACGGATGTAAAAATCATAATAAAGATAAGATGTATCATTTTTCTTGATGAAAGAAGATAAAACATTTTGAAGTACACCATTTTATTTTAAAATATGGTGGTTAAAAAATAAAAATAATAATACCATGCTTCCTAAATTCTTAACACTTTTATAAATTTTTGAATTATTTGTTATTTATTCTTTATTAAACTTTTTTTTTTTTTTTGTAGTTTAAAAGTTTAACACTGCGTATCTAGTTTATGATGCATGGAGAAATTTATAAACTATTAAAATAAAAGGATAATTGATAACTGAGAGATAAAACAAGATAATAATTTAATCAAGAAAAAAAAAAAATATTCACTCTTCATACAAAAGAAATAAATTTCAACTGTACTTACCGGTTTAATCTCAAAATTTATTTTTATAAGTAATGTTAAAAGCCATTTTATTATTTTTATTATTAGTGCTAGAGGCCTATTTCAGTCAGTACAGTTGTCGAATTTTTATAATACACTCTTAATTTGTGCTAGAGGCCTATTTCAGTCGGTTTATTGAATGGGGATTTATTGAATGAGGTCCCCCAAGACCCAACTTTGACATGAGTCCCCCCACAGGCTTAACTTTGACATGAGTCCCCCCCAGGCCCAACTTTGACATGAGTCCCACCCAAGGTACCCCTATTTCAGTCGGTACAGCGTTGTCGAATTTTTATACGTCACTCTTAATTAGTGCTAAGGGCCTATTTCAGTCGGTTTATTGAATGGGGATTTATTGAATGAAGTCCCCCCAAAGCACAACTTTGACATGAGTCCCCCCAGGCCCAACGTTGACATGAGTCCCCCCCCATGGTACCCCTATTTCAGTCGGTACAGCGTTGTCGAATTTTTATAATACACTCTTAATAGTGCTAAAAGCCTAATTCAGTCGGTTTATTGAATGGGGATTTATTGAATGAAGTCCCTCCAAGGCACAACTTTGACATGAGTCCCCCCAGGCCCAACTTTGACACGAGTCCCCCCCAAGGTACCCCAATTTCAGTTGGTACAGCGTTGTCGAATTTTTATATGTCACTCTTAATTAGTGCTAAGGGCCTATTTCAGTCGGTTTATTGAATGGGGATTTATTGAATGAAGTCCCCCCAAGGCCCAACTTTGACATGAGTCCCCCTCCCCTAGGCCCAACTTTGACATGAGTCCCCCCCAAGGTACCCCTATTTCAGTCGGTACAGCGTTGTCGAATTTTTATAATACACTCTTAATAGTGCTAAGGGCCTATTTCAGTCGGTTTATTGAATGGGGATTTATTGAATGAAGTCCCCCCAAGGCACAACTTTGACATGAGTCCCCCCCCCCAGGAGAACTTTGAAATGAGTCCCCCCCAAGGTACAACTTTGACATGAGTCCCCCCAAGGCCCAACTTTGACATGAGTCCCCCCCAAGGTACAACTTTGACATGAGTCCCCCCCAAGGCACACCTTTGACATGAGTCCCCCCCCAAGGCACACCTCCCCCTCATTGGGTAAAAGAGAAAAAACGTTGTTTTGCGGCTATAAGACAGTTTGGACTTCCAACGTTATTTGTTACAGTATCTGCAGCTGAAACACATTGGTTTGATTTAATGAAAACTTTATCATGGAATTTAGATCGTCACGAATTAACTAAAGAAGAATTTGTCGATATTAACAAGTTTAGCAGTAGGCCTCTGGCACTAAATTAAAATCTGTCAATGTCAGATTTCCATGTTTTAAATAATGAAATAATGTCGTGTCTGTATAATTTTTTTTATTTATTATTATTATTATTACGAAGATAGAAAAATTATGGTTATGACCTTACTTTAAAGAAAAACAATACAGTATTTCTTTTATGTTGTCCTGCATATTTTTGTAAAACAGCTCGTGTTGCAAAGATTTATTTCGTTTTTAACTCTTGAAGAGGAAAATTCACAAAAGTACCTAAAAAGATAATTTTCTAAAGAAAAAGCAATAAAATTATTACTTTTGTGTTCCCTTGTGTATCGCTTAAAATTTACAAAACTTCTATATAAATTCTTAATAATTCCGAATAAAAATGCAAATTTACATGAAACAACTTTCATCTATATTGCATATGTAACAAAATTTTGTGAAGCCCTGTATACCAGTAAATTAAATTAATCCTAATTTATTCTAAATTGTGTATCTGAAGGAAGTGTGATTTGATCTCATTTCGGACAAAGCATGACCGCTTACCACACTTTATATTGTTTTGAAAAAAATATATTCATTTAATAGCGCATTTAAAATTAGCCAAAATATTGATCATGTTGAGAAAATTTAGAGAATATATTTAAAAATGAGTAACAAAGGAAAATTAAAAGTAGAATAAAAAAGCATTCTTCTGATATCAGATGTAATTAAAGTAGTACCGCTTTAGCAAAAACAGCCCTGAATACAATAATTAATTTTAATGCAGTTACTAAACTTGCTGATTACGAAAACCCTACCTACGCCCATGGGGAAACCATCAATATTATTAAAAATTCTGATTCTTGTAATTGAAACGTACCTAAGGCAAATAATCACCATGTGTGGCGCCACCTGCATGAAGCTGGGCCAAGATAGGAAAAAAATAAAAATAAAAATAAATAAATAAATCATTTATTCAGTAACGGCGACCATGAAGATTTACCTCTGGTTTTGCCGTGGGGTCCCAGGCGGAAGTTACTAAGGATTAAGCCTTTAAGTAAGGGGTTTTCCCATAAATTACTGAAATTCTTTTGAGTGTCACTTCATACAAACCTGTCATGATGTTTAAACTAATTTTAATGGAAAACATTTGATAGTGGTTTTAAATTGCACAGATTAATTGCGACACATTCTAAAGTTGCTTACGAAAGATAGAGCGAAATTGGAGATGCAAGAGAAACGACACACATGCAAAAAAGTTAAAACCACAATCAATTTATATTGGAAAGGGATAAAAAACCAAAACACAATTGAAAATTCAGTTCCATCAATTTTCAGTTAAACTGCCAAATGTATATTACTAACTTTGTGCTGTCCTGTAAACCAATCACAAATGCCATTCGTACACTATGTTACAGAAAACACGATTTTGTGTATAAAATAATACATTTATTTTTTATTATGCTCCGTGCAGTTATCGTTTCGAAGATATTAAAAAATGCTTTAAAACAATACCTCTCATAGACAGTAATGCTTTAAAATTCTTTTGATTTTCCCTGTAAACGCACTACTTGTACTATGTATGTCATTTTAAATAACAAACATGCCACAGTGGATTTGAATAACACAATATATCATTTCAATGTTGCCCTAACAATTTTTACAAAAGTTAGAGTAAGGACAGTCAGGTGATTGTACAAAAAGACGTACAGCCAGATGGGTAGAGAGAAGACAAATATACAAAATGAAGTCCGCAACACTGTTGAACTTCGTTGGAAAGTGTTAAAAATTATTATTCTATACTATATCTTACTTTTTTCTTTCAATAATATCAAAAACGTAACTAATTATATATATATATATATATATATATATATATATACGCTTTAATATGTTGACAAATAATGTGCATCTTCGATTTTAGTTTACTTATTATATATTGCATTATTTCTACGAAAAATATGCGTACTACTCTATAAATATTCGTGCAAATTTAAATGAATTATATAAACATTGTAGTGTTTTTCTTTAATATAGCATTAACACTAATTGACTACACGATGGTCTTATGTATGAGGATTGTGTCCTCCACGGGTGTGATTCTAAGAGATTTTTTTCACATTTATGCGCATTTCTGAAAAAATCACGGAAAACACGAAAAGTACGTCTTGGAGAGCACGGCATGAGATCAAAACTGATATTTTGTGTTTATTTGATCAAAACTGATATTTTACGTCTTCGAGACCACGACGTCTCGGATGCTGAGGAAAAACGTTTGTTTGGAAAAAAAAGTAATCAAAGTAAAAAAGAACTTTTTCGAAGAAATCGTTATAATAAAATACGGCTTTCTTTTCTTTTCTTTTCTTTTTCTTTTTTTTTTTTGGGGGGGGGGGGGGGGAGGACTGCTTTCAGGTGTGTGTGTGTGTGTGTTTTAAGTATTAAAATCTGTTTACATTAATTTCAGATAAAACAGCAATGTTTAGCCTGAAAGAAACGATAATTTTAGTTGCATAATCTTCAGAGAAGATAGGAATACAATCTACGACTGTGTTTAATTCTCTCTGTTTCGTTATCGTATATTTTTTTTTAGAAAGTAAATTTGCATAAATTATTTATCTTTAAAACTGATAGTGCCATCTGTCGATTTATTTCTAGACTGATTTTATTTTATTAAAGTATGCTCCTCACTGAAAGAAAAAAATAGCAAAGACTAGTGTTGAATAATGAAACATAAAAGCGGTGTAAAACAGTTTATTATACATGGATATTGTGAGATTAATTTGATAATATATATATATATATATATATTTCTACAGAAAAATACCATCGAATAAACATGCAATCAGGTGATATTTTTTTTTCTATGAGTAAATCGTTTTGAAATATATCTACAGTTATTCTACTCGCTTCTTAATAATAGGAGACAACAGAAAAAAATCTTGTGAGAGGCAAAACATCTTTTATATCAGTATCTAAATAATTTGGTTGTACGCGGATGGGAAGAGAAAATATTATACTTCAATAAAACATAAAGTGTCTCTAGTGTTTTTACACTTAAATTTACTGTGTATATATAGTTTTAAGTTGTGAAATATAGGACAATCTGGAGGTGTGCATTGTCCCGAGCCCCCATCCCGGAATATGACCATAAATGTCGGGGTCCAATGCTGGTGATAATAAATACTTTCTTTAAAAACATCCCACCTTTAGACAAGAATTTGCTTTATGCACATGTAAATTTCCATGTCTTTAGACAAATTATGTTTTCAAAAATTCAAGTATTATATTAATTATTAAATAATATTTAATATAATATTTTATTTTATACTAGTAGACTAACGTCCGCTTTGCTGGTTACAGTATATGAATGAATTTTCAAAAGAATTGAATCACTATTTTTTATAACACGTTATAAATAAATAAATTAAAATCACTCTATTCCTCGCTTCGGGTACCAGTTACTTTTCCGACCACACTGCATCGGGTCCAAGTTCCCACTTCCTATATAAAGGTCTTTTTCGGGCACTTCAATCTGGGTATTTATCGATGACAGGTGAAACTGCTATTATTTACGATTTTAAGGATGAATGTAGCATCTAATAAAATTTTAGTTTTTGAAACATGTATGTTATTTCCCCGGCTCTTTACACTATATTGCAATACGATTCCGACAAATATAATAAATAAAGGAAAAAAGTAGATTTTCGTTTAAAAGAAATTAAATAAATATAAAACAAACAAATTTTAATTAAAATTTCTACTGCATGCAATAATTTTTTCCAATAAACACTATAAAAAATAAATAAATAAATAAATACTATACTGTTTGAATTAATTGGGACAAATGGAAAAAAAGGATTTTTTCTAAAACCTTAGCTTTTAATCATTACATACCTTAAGTAGACTCATAAATATCTATATTAGTACGACGTACGTCCTCCTTTAGCAGAAATGACTTCTTCAATACGTCTTGACATTGACCCCTCTAGTGTAGCGCTCATATTCTTGACTTCATCATCATGGAACCACACTTGTATAGAACTTTTTATCATTTGTTCTGTTGTTGTTCTGTTGTCGTGCAATTCATCTTAGCTAAATGATTCTGGAGAATATTCCATAAGTTCTCAATGGGATTTAGGTCTGGTGAATTACCTGGACAATTAAGCACTTTTTTTTTTTGTTTTCTTGCATAAAAGTCTGGACCAATTTTGAATTGGGACAAGGGATCAAATCATACTGAAATGTTCCGTCAGATTTTTCCATGAATGGAACAATCCTACTGCATAATATTTCTATGTATTTGTCAGAATTCACCATGCTTTTAAGAGAAACTAAGCTACCAATGTCATTTGATGTGAAAAAAAAACCCAAAACATCTGTTTAAAAGGCCGTTTTACAGTTTGTTGGATATGATATGGTCAGAGCGTTTCACCATCACTTTGTCTAACTGCACTTGATTTGTATTCCTACATAAATAAATATGTTTCATCACTAAAAACCACCTTCTTCCGGTCATTAACAGTCCATGAACGGTATTTTTTGGCCCATGCTAAACGCTTTTTCATCATTTTCTGAGTTAGAAATTGTTTCTTCCTCGGTCTTGTTTCCTTACAGCCAACTTCCAGAAGCCTTTTCCGTGCAGATGAGGTGCTTAGATCAATACCATAATCCAATAAATCCCTTCAAAGGTCTGAGCTTGTCTTTCTTGGATTTATTTTGCTATTTCTTATAAGAAATTTATCAGTTATTGAAATAGTTTTTGGTTTCCACATACATTTTCCTTTTCTTTTTGGAGATGATGATCCAGGATCTTGAAATGTTCTTAAAATTCTTGAAACACTTGATTTGTCCACACCAGCTGCCGTACCTATATCTCTGACAGTCATAGATGTGTGTTCATTAAGTGTGATTATTTTATGACGCTTCTTCGGAGTAATATCCATCTTTGAACAAGCAAAACTAACATGTGTTACACAGTATGCAAAATTATAACCAACAACTGCCACACAGAAAGGCTCACAATTAAACTAGCGATACACTAAAACCAGTCAAATGAGTAAATTATAGTCAAGGTCAATCCATCACACTACCTCTATGCAGATATAACCGGTTTGAGGCAGTTCAGGTCATCACCTGCACTCACATACCAACTCAGACAAAAAAAACATGTTTGTCCCAATTAATTCGAACACTATAGTAAATAAAAAAGATTTTTCTTTCAAAGGAATCAATTAAAAAAATTAAAAATTGAAAGTTTTTACACTATAAAAATTATATATAAACATAACTATCATAGATAAGTTTTAAAATTTAAAATTTGGTATACTTAATTTTTCTACTGCATTACCATTTGATTTTCAATAAATTTAAAGAATTAAACAAAGGAAAGAAAATTTCTTTTTCAAATGAATGAATAACTAAAAAATAAATAGCGTAATAGCCGTTGCTAAGATACGCAGACGATTAAAATGAAAGTATAAAATTTGGAAAAATGAAACAGAGAAGTCAATGGTTAAAATTAAAATAGTACATAAAAAAATTCAGATTTGAAATTCAAAAAAATCTCGATAAGGTGCACACATGTGGGATATCAGGTACCCATCTGCCAAGTTTTGTTGCTCTGCAAACAGTAGTGCGAACCCCATAGCACAGAAACACAGGTGCACACTCAGACGCTTTTCTTTTTTTATATAGATTAAAAGATTTTACCATAAAGAAAAGCTCTCAGATTATCAACTTGCCGTTAAATTTAAAATAAACGTGCTTTTATTTATTTTTTTTTTTAATTTTATTTTTTTTTTTTTGTAAGCTAAAAAAAAAAAAAAAAAAATCTATATTTGACAGAATTTAATTAAATACCAGAGGACTAATTTATATATTGCAATCTTGTAACTAAAAAAAAAAAAATCTATAGTTGACAGAATTTAATTAAATACGAGAGGACTAATTTATATATTGCAATCTTGTAACTAAGAAAAAAAAAAAAAAAAAAAAGAAAAGACTGAACAGAAGAAATGTTATTAGCCAACCTGGATAATAACAAGCTCGACATTTCTCACATAATAACCGTTGGCAAAGTCTCCGTCTCTGCAAACGCAGACGTATCGGTTATTATGTGAGAAATTTCGAGCTAGTTATGAGCCAGGGTGGCTCAGTGAAAGAGTATCCGCACGTTAAGCGAAGGGCCTGGGTTCAATTCCTGGCTCTGGAATTTTTTACATAGTTGGTATTAAAAAATATATATATTTTACTCCAAACTACTTAAAATAAATATTCATAGTTGATGAGCAAATAAACATCTGTATATATATAAAAATTACGTGTCGCGATGTTTGTCCGCGATAAACTCCTAAACTAAGGAACCGATTTTAATGAAATTTGCACACTGTGTGCAGTTTGGTCCAACTTGAGAGATAGGATAGTTTTTATCTCAATTTATTGTCACAGTATTGTTTTATTGCAATTATTTGTTAATTATAGACCTTTGTTACAGTTGCTCCAAAATATCTATGAGTTCCATAACTTTAATTGTTGCCAAAAAGAAAAAATATGAGTTCATTTTCTTTCGACATAAAAGTAAATGCATTTAATCAAACGTGAACGTTAAAAAATTATAAAAAGTTAAATTATACATCTCATGAAAATTGACGTCATAATCAGTTTAAAGATTTTATTCGCATTGATAAAGTATGTAGTTATACACAAGCGAAGTGTGACGTCACTGACCGTCTGTGAAATCAAGAAAAAGATTTCTCATGTTAATCGCCCATTGTATTTTTTATAAAAAATATTAAAAAACGAGGAAAATTATTTCCGGATTTTAATCCCCATATTTTTGTATAGATATGTATTATTTATCATGTGCATACGTTAGAATGAGTTATTTTGCTGTGAAATTGACAAAATTTTAATTTTAAATTTCAAAGCTCTGTCGTCCTTGGAGTTTTTCATATTTGGCGATCAAAAACATAACACGAAAATTTTAAAGCTAGATGTATATTTTCGTAATATGTATTGTGCGAAATATTGTTTCATATTATTCATTACTCTCTTAATATAAGTTGTTAAATTAACCATGAATTTTGAAAGGAATTAAATGTGTGCGCCAGACAATTTGGCGATATTATTTTTTTCCGCCAAGGATGATAGATATGAAATTTATTCCGCTGCAACATATTAATATCTTATATCAGATACATTATGTATATGCTACAATTTATTTCACGTGATACGCGTGTTAAAAATTTATTTACGACATAACCATGCTTTTTCAAATTTTGTTGCATTATTCTAATCTGTATCACTTCGTTTTCTTTAAGAAATTTGTGATCTATACATAACGTTCTAAATAAAAAGTAACCATTTCAATATTTTAAAACTTATTTAAAAGTCTGTTTTATTTAACATTAAATTTTAAAACTTAATTTAAAACTTATTTAAAAGTCTGGAAGTGTTTTAGTCTGTTTATTTGTTTTGTAACGCTAACCTATATGATCGATGTTTGAAACTTTAATTAATTATTTCTCTTATTTTTCTTTACTTTTTCTTTAATAACTTACCAATTTAACTTCCTGATTAAATTTGTGATTTATATATGTATTTTGCATTAAATTTTGACTCATATTTATTGCTGAAAATGAGATCTTAAAATCTTGCAATTTTCTTATCTTAATCCTCAATGCTTTCCTTCTTGATTAACTTGAATTTACTATTAAAATTTGAACATACTCAGAATCTTCTCACCACTTCGTTAAAATATATTAATCTTTTCAGTAATATATTAATCAGTATATCCCCACAACGATATTTGGCGATTTTTTGTTGGCGATTATGGCTAAATCATAAATGATAATCTAAATGATAAATCAGAAACATAAAATAATAAATCCAAAGTAAACAACATATATGCTGCCATATTATATCACAAACAGTCCAGAGCGACATCGTTATCGTTCAAAACGGCGCCAAAGAAAAATCGCCAAATTCAGCTGTAGGGATATACTGAAGTTATAATTATCCGAATATAATTACTGAAGTTATATTGTAAGTTATAGTTGTGGGTAACAACTATAGTATTTCCCCACAACTGGATTTGGCGATTATGGCTAAATCATAAATCTAAAAATCATAAATGTTAAAATCATAAGCTAAATCATAAATCTAAAATAAAAGCATGCAGGTTACCATATTTTATTGCAAAGAATCCAGAACAACTTCGTTATCGTTCAAAAAGGCGCCAAAAAAAAAAAAAAATCGCCAAATCCAGTTGTGGGGAAATACTATATACCTTATCAAGTTATCAACGTATTACTTAGCCGCAGCAACGCGTGGCCGGGTCTGCTAGTAATTTATAAATAGCTTAAGACAGTTTAAGAAATTAAAGGGCAAAATTCAATATTGACCGGCATTATGGCATATTGAAGTGTGACAACGCAGAATCGCTGTCTGAATGAAGTAGTACTATCATACTAAAACAAACAGAAAAAAAAAGTTATGCGTGATTAAGCGCCGTATACCAAATAAAATGATGTATAAAAGTCAACATTGTGCCTTAAAATGTGCCTGAGATATGCCAAATTAAATTACATTTTTTATGCTCCTTTTCACAAGTTCTCTAATAAAAAAGGTCAGGATAGATTAGAGATCTACATCTTATTTTTTACAGATTCAAGCTAATTTTTTCTGGTCTTTCGCTTAAAGTAAATAGATTATATATATGTATTGCATTGTATTGTTTCATTATGCATCATTGTAGTAGTGTGGTATGGGTAGCAGTTAAGGCCTTTTTTTTCATACCTTTCTAAAATTACACATTTAAAATTAAACTAATTCTAGGCGATACTTATAAATTTTCAGAAAAAAAAGTAAATGATCGAAAAATAATACGATGCACATTGATTATTAAAAATTTCCAACTGTACCTACTCGTTGTATCCTTTAATTTTTAATGTTCTTTTGCTACGTTATCACACAGCCGACAGGCGGAAAAGCCATAAAAGTACACAGATAAACTAACTGAGTTCATAATAACTTCTAAATATTGTTGGAAATTGTTAAAAATGCTTAAAACGAACGATAATGCAATTCCAGTTATTTCCAATTGCAGACATTAATGTATATGAATCAATTAATGTAGCCCTGTAAATCTAAATGCTGAACATATATTTTACACAAAACATTATTTTATAATATTAACAATAAAAGTTTATTTCAGTATGATTTTTGCAGTAGAAAGTTAAGGAAATGTGATTTATAAAATTGTTTTTCCTAAAACGCAAGGTATTGGCTATTTTTGAGTGTCCTTGTTAATAAACCAGTCTAAAGGACTTATTAATGCCGTTTTAAATAGGGAACATTCAATAATGAACGCGAATGACATATCATCTTTAAGAAATTCTGAAAATATTTACAGACACTGGAGGCTTGCAGACGGACGGTCAGACAGATACACTAATTCAAATCATATCCAATTGTAAAAATTTTGGAAAGTGTTAAAAATTCTTAATGTAAACAAAAATGCAATTCCAGAAAATTTAATTTCCAATAATAGCCTTTAATGTAACTGAATATTTTTGTGCGGCTCTGCAAATCATAATACTAATCATATTCATTTCTATAGAAAGCATTATTTTATGCATATCAATAGCATGTTACAATTTCATTAAGATTTGTGTAAAGAAAAATTATTAAAATATGGTTTATACAAATATTTTTCATAGAACGCAAAGCCATGGAAAACCTACGGGTGCAACTGTAAAGAAAAGAAAAGAAAAAAAAAATCGGTGGTATTTTCTCCAGTTTCGATTAGGAATATTAGATAGTTAAGTTGAATGAAATATTCCAATTTTAGGCAATTTTTTTAATATTTACATGTGTTAGAGCGTGGGCTTCAGACAAACTGAAGTAATAAATACTTTTCAACGTTTTTGGAAAGTGTTAAAAAAAAGTATTGAATTTAACTAGTGACACTTTTTACCCTGATGTGTATCCACATACAAATGTAAAAGAAAACTTTCATATTATTTTTAACATTTTCCAATAATGCTGAAAATTGTTTATAATATCTTCGGTTTGCCTTTCTCTTCATCTGTCTGACTGTCTGTGCTGTAGCTCTCGTAAATACTGATGGAATTTCTCAAAACTGATATATGTTATTCAATTTCACTATCGGAGGTCTCTAATGAAAATAGAGTAAGTACCACTACCAGTTTGTGTAGAGGGATACCCAAAAGTATTAAAAATCATTCTGTTCTATGTGAGATATTTGTTTAAACCATATTTTTAAAATTTTACTTTGCACAGATCTAAATGAAAATGAAACATATTATTTAATATTACAATCACATGTTCCCTATTGAAAATAAAGTAAATATCGCTACTAGTTTATGTACAGGGACACCCGAAAGTATTCCACAGCATTGCGTTCTATGAGGGGATTTTTTATAAATCCTATTTTAAGGCCTTTACTTTGAACTAATCTTAATGATATTGAAATATATTATTGAAGTTCATTAATATATGCTCCCTATTGAAAATGAAGTAGATACCACTAACGTTTTGTCGAAAGGGGCACCCGAAGCATTGCGTTCTATGACAGGTATTTCGATAAAAAATATTTTAAACTTTTACTTTGCTCTAATTTTAATGAAATTGATATATGCTATTCAAGTTCACTATCAGATGTTTCCTATTGAAAATGAAGAAACACCACTACTATTTTATGTAGAGGGACACCTGAAAGAATTTCAAAGCATTGCGTTCTACGAGAAGTATTTCTATAAACCATATTTTATGAACATTACAATGCATTAGTCTTAATGAAATTGAAATATGTTATTCAAGTTTACTATCAGATGTTCTCTTTTGAAAATGAAGTAAATACCACTATTGTTATGAGTACTGTGACACCCGAAAGTATTCCAAAGCATTGCGTTCTATGAGAGGTATTTCTCTAAACCATATTCTAAAACCCTTTATTTGACACTAATCTTAATGAAATTGAAGTTTGTTATTCTAGTTCACCATTGGATGTTCCCTATTTAAAATAGTCCACCACATTATTAAAAAATAAAATTTTATTTTAATACTTTTTCTGAATTTTCAGCATTTTTATGGAATATTTAGTCAAAATCCTATTGATAAAACAATTTAAACTTGCTGTATTTACATACTGTAATAACTATATATTGTTTATATTTTTTTCTTTTCCAATCCTGTTTAATTTAGTGTACTATAATTTATTTTGTAAAATATTTCATACGCCATTGCATATCTAATTATAAAACAAAAAAGGGACGTTTAACTTATGCTCTCAAGAAATTATTTTTTTAAACACCATAAAGTTAATTATATTTTTGAGAATATCTTGAAGATTTTTTTTTTTTTTTTGTCAATTAATCAGAATTCTTGAAACTTAAAAATGCATATAATCTTGTATATTTATATAAGAAAGAAGAAAGAAAACCGCATACATTAAGAAAATTTAATTTCTCTATTCAAAGAATTTTTCTCAATATTACAGACTTTTAATCACAAAAACTTATTATTTTGAAAAGATTTTATATTTTTTCTTCTAAAATTTCTTGGTAAATTTAATTATTTCCAAGGAAATTTTAAGTAAAAAAAAATCAGATTAATTATGTTATAATGATTAAAAGAAAATTCAGTATTTGTGAATTAAGGTTTAAAAATGCAGCTATTAACTTTATTTCCATGAACTCGTTAACTGTGAACATTGATTACATAATTAAAAAAAAACATTAAATGCATTAAATATTTCAATGCATTATTAATATATTTTTACGATTTTACTTCATACATTCTAAGTTTTAGTATTAGGGTTATTATTTATGAAAGACTGGGACATTTACTATAACTAAGAACGAAAATAAATATACAGAGTGCTTCATAAATTTGAATACACTGTAATATCTCTAAAGGAAAGTATATTTGCTGAACATATTGATTTCAAAAGTTTCTTATATTCAAATGACTTATTACCCTAACAGCACAAAATGTTCCAGAAATATAACAATCATCGAAATATTGGAAATATTTCAAAAACGTTTAGAAACGTTCAGTTTGCTTTCTGATTAGTTTAAAAAATGAAGAAATGTCCGCTATCGTAAGAAAAAAATCGGATACGTAACATAAACGTTGTAATTACTTAATACATGGAGCATCGAAAAGTGCGAATGTTACAGAGAGGTATCAGAAAGCATACTTGAATGTGTTACGTTTTTGAAAGATTGTAACGTTTTTGCAACATAACTGAAGCATTTTGTGTTGTATTTCCAGTTAAGGAATCGTAGGTAAGGCGCGAGGAGTCCCACGTGAAAGAAACCCGATTTTTTCAAGTAGAAATCATAGTTTTTCTTCACAGAATCGTGTTAATCGGAAAAATCTGTATTAAAACATATATCTTTAATTATGTTTTGAGGAGTAGGAAGGCTACGGAACCCGATTCTTATGTTGATGTAAATATCACAAAATCGCAAAATATCAAAATATCTCAGTAAGAAAGCAAATTTGCTGAACACAATGATTACAAAAGTACCATGGATTCAAAGGATCTATCAGATGAGGCAATATAAAAGGGCCGCGGGGACCCTCAGAGGCACCACGTGACACAAATTACATTTTTGAAAATGTCAAACATACTGTTGTTACTTCACAGAATCGTGTAAAGCGAAAAAAATCTGTATTGGATCATGTATTGTTTGTTTTTCTTTTAATGAATAGGGTCCACCGGGGCAACGATTCTTATGTCGTAAGAAAAAGCTGGAAGTCTTAAAATATTTCTATAAAAAATAAATTTCGCTGAGAACAATGAGTACTAAAATGTCGTGCTTTAAATTGATTTATGAAAAGAGGTATCATAGGCGAGACCCCAGGGGCTCTACCTGACACAAATTCCATTTTTTCAAATGGAAACAATACATTTACTTAACAGAATCTTGTTAAGCGGAAAAAATGTGTGTTAAACCGTGCATGACGTCTTTTCTTTCTTTCTTTTTTCTTTCTTTAAGGCGTAGGACCCACCAGGGCCCCAATTCTTCTGTCGTAATAGAAATCTGGAAATCCTAAAATATCTCAATAAAAAGAAATTTCTCTGAGAACTATTATTACAAAAGTGTCGTGCATTAATTGATGGACCATAAAAGATTTCATAGGTGGGACCCCATAGCATCCAGGAAGTCCAAGCGATGGAACCATAGTTTTTCTTCACAGAATCGTGTTAATCGCGGAAAAAAAAAACTGTTTAAAATTATTATTATTATTTTAAGAGTAATGCTCCCAGGGTGCCGAATATTATGTTTGTAATAAATGATCTTAAAATCTAAACATTTATTAATAATAATAATAATAAAAAAAATCCTGAGTACAATGTTTACAAAAGTGTATTCAAATGATCTATTAAATGAAACATGTGGGATCAAGGGCCTTAAGACAACATGTGTAAAAACTCCATTTTTTTCAAAATAGGAATCATACTTTTTCTTCCGAATAACCTATTAAGAATAAATAAGTATAAGTATAGTTTAATAAATAGTTAGTAGGCTAGTAGGTTTGGTTAGTAGGTAGGTTAGTAGTTAGTAGGTTTAATAATAGTTTAATAAGTATGATTTTCAGAAATTTTATGGTTTATCGTTTCCATTTGAAAAAATAGAGTTTGCTTCAATAACGATTGTATCAGTGAGTGAATTACGTACGCAAATAATAAGTGATTTTTTTTTGTAGCTGTAAGCATACAGCCAAAATATTTTACAAATATAACTGCCCAATTCACACATACAGAATGACACCAATTAAATATGGATGCAAGATAAATGTAATGCAGTAATTAAATGGAAGATAAAATAAAACTAGAAAATAAACAAAAACATTAAGAATAATCTGGTGTGTCACTCACACGACTTTCTCTTACCCTGAAATTTAATACTATAAATACATGTTGCAGATTAAAAGGTAAGATAACGAGTATTGTTATGTAAACTTGTGTTAAACAATTCATATTAGGCTTCTGAAGAGTTTTATATGATAATTAGTTCTGTGTGAAGGGGGCTACCGTCCCCCTCAACCCCCCGTTTCATTAATGCACCTACATTTATATAGAATTTAATTCGGTTAATAAAAAATAATTCTTTTTTTTTTTTAATTATTAAAATTATTATTTAAAAAAGTTATCTTTTATGATAATGCAGACGATTTCCAAATTAAAGAAGTAATATAACACCAAATGTCCAAAAAAAGTCCATTTTATTCTCAATAGAAAAAAAAAAAAAAGAATTTTTTTTTTTTTTTTTTTTTTTTTTTTTTTATCGTTAAAAGTAAAAAAAAAAAAAATCGATAACTTTGTTTTAAATTATCGCAGATCGATGGTTCAACCATTCGTTTTAAAGGTATTGGCGAGCTCTTTTGAAAGATACCCATAATGAAAATTTACTCCCTGGAGGTGGGACTTCTCCCCCAGGGGGGAGGCGAGGCTATATACACAAAAAAAAAAAATTCCCAGTTAACTATCTCTATTACAAAAAATATATGTTCGTTTCATTTGGTTTAGTGCAGTCTATAGACGTTAAACTCTACTTACCTGCAATTTCCCACATGGACGTAATGTATTAGAATTCTCTTGATTGTCCCTGTGCACGAACCATTTTCTTGATCTTAACGAAAAGCTTACTGTAGCATCCCTATATGATACACATTTAGAATACCAAGTTTGAACTTTCTGCCATAATTTGTGCTTGAGATATGCTGATAACAGACAGACACACACACAGAACATTTGCTAAAAACATGATTTTCGTATTCAGGGGACCTCAAAACGTGTAAATATAACAAAATCTCGCGTTCGAAAATTTGAACCAAAAACAATACTTTCTCTACCTTATGGGTAAGAGAAAGTAATAAGAGAAAGTAATAAAAAAAAAAGACAGATTAAGGATCATTAACTTAACCGCTTTAGATTTTTTAGTAACTGAAGTAAGAAATTCAAGTATTACAATTCGTAAAAAAAAAAAAAAAATAAGATAAACTAAAATAATAATAATAATACTTTTATAATAAATCAGAAGAATAATAACAATCTAAATATTAAAAATACAGATATTAATATTTAGTTTATATTTAACTTTAACTATTAAAATTAATATTTTTTTTGCAGAAATGAACGACAATGAAAATGATACGTAATATGGAATAAAACTCGTCGAGTAAAAATAGCGGAATTAATGTAATATATGTGTGATGACATTCTATGAAGTTTTCCTCGCCAATTAAACATTAAAAAGGAAATCAAATATTGTAAACTGTAAAGAACTTTTTTTTTAGTTGATAACGATTTATTTATAAATAAGGATTTTTTTTTATAAATAACATTTTATTAAATTAAAGTTTTTTCGAACAGAATAAGTTTAATGATTATTTAATTAAAAGAATTAAAATGAAGCATGATCATAAGCGTAATCTACTTTTAAAAACTAACAAGATTTATTTTAAATTATAATGTAATAATATTACGGTGAAAAATATTTACACATACAAACACAAGCACAGACACACACACACACAAACACACACTTATATATGTTTAAGTTTTTCTGTTAAGATTCTGCTGAGTTAATTTATTGTTTCGTTTGTTTTGCAGGCTGTTAATTATTAAACCGAGTTATTATTGACATGTTAAAACTTATGCCTTGTTTACAAAAAATAATATAAAAATAAACTAATTTTGTGTTTATTTTATGCAATATTTAGGTTAAATGAATGCGTTTTTTAATTACAAATTTATTATTGCATTTAATATCTATAATTACTTTTTAGTACATTATTATTTAATATATTAATGTTTGACCCATAATAAGATGTAAATGTAACAAATAACAACTAGTAGTAACATTATGTAAAAGTAAAATATATACCTTTTTAAATATATGCATACATATTTAAATCGCTTGCTTTTAAGTCGATTTATCATAATGTGTAATATGATAAATCATCACGTTTATAGCTTTTTAATGTAGGAAGGCTTTTTTTTTTTTTTTTTTTTTTTTTTTCAGTTGTTTTTCTTTAAAAAATCGAATGTAATTTTCTATAAGATTTCCGGATGCGTAAAGCATCGAACATGCAAAAGGCGTGTCGCCTTCCTCCAACTGTTTTAGACAATATTGAATTCATAGAATTTATATTAAATGGTTTGTTACAGAGTAGTTTTATTGATTAAAAAATATATAGATTTTTTATTTTATTTTTTTTTTATGCGATATTTTATACGAATTATTTTTTTTTATTACTATCACAAGAGAAAAGTATAAAACTCGAACTAATTAAGGAAATTTCTTTTATTTGTATAATAATTCTGGAAAAAAAAAAAAAAAAAAAAAAACTTTTTCTAGAAACTTTAAAATGGTATTATATACAATGTTGAAAAAAAAAAAAAGAATAACGTTGAAAAATTATTTACACTTATGAAATTTAATGTGTTATTTCGAAATGTCAAATTCTGTATTTCGTGGAAAAAGTTCACATATAGAATATCTACGTCCTCGTCAAAAATGACACAAACAATTACCATACTGATAAAGTGTTATCAAGAGACACATTTAGAAGATTATTAAATTAGTTATCAAGTGTTATCTTTCTGGGATTAAATTGAGCAGAGTTCGGGTTAGTGTTATCGACGGAACCATTTCGTATATTAATTCTGGCAAAAATTCGATTGAAGATTCAACGATCAGTGATATGGTATAACATTCGTAGAGTAGTTCAGACAGATATTAAGTTTAGGTATCATTTATCATTGCGACGACCCATATATTTTCTACATTGAGATTCTACTGGAATGATGCATTTTTACAATCAAACTGAATACTTTTGGAAATGGATGTTAGCTTTAATTACGGTATCCATTTTTTACTTTGATGCTAATGATCACCAGATACGTGTAAGAAGAGGACAGTTAAACAGTTATATGTAGAATTCAATACAAAGAGGCACATACGGACATAAGAAACGATACAGCAGTATAGAAAGCAATGTGTCCTGTAATAGCCTGGATTCTTTAATTGTTGTATGAGTCAATCTCACAGCTCTTAGCGACGTCAATTTACATTTTACAAACGGCGATATCTTCCAGGCGAGCTACCAGGATTTGGATCAGATAATAATTTGATAATACAACAATTCTTACTTAGTGTTTCTGTGATATATATCGGTTACATATCCGTTTCTTTCGGGAAATGAGCAATTTTGGAACATTTGTACAGGTGATTACAGCCTTCTCAATAATTTTAAACTAATTAACAATTATTCTGATAGGATTTACCAAAGTGAAATATCGAAAAATCACTTGACTTCATTTTCCAATGCATAACTACTTGTATTACCACATAAAATATTTTTATCGTGTATTGTTAAAAAAATAAATAACAAATTGATATTTACGGTATTGTCACACATCCGTTAAATAGTGTTTTATCATGACGCAGTATATCATATGCTTATCTACTGGAATACAATAAATTTTCCCAAATTTCGTAGCTGTAGTTAAATTGTTTCTGTGTTCATATATTGTATATAAAACGTATTATATATAAACGTATTATATATAAAACATTTTATATATTGTATATAAAATATATCGATATAGTCCAGAGTGCTGTTAGGTGAGCAACAGCAAATTGAAGAAGTGCAAAAATCATCCGGTATATAAAAAGAAAAAAAAAAGCTGCAAATGACTTATAACTAATGCATTGTTGCACATACTATGTACAATATTTGTATTTTTTGGTGCGGGAAATGCGTAATTATTTAAGGAGTTATAATTTTTTTCTTCAAAAATTATCAATTTTTTTTGACAAGTTTTTTAAATATAATTAGAACGAATCAACAAAGAAATATATTCTACTTATATATGCTGTCAATAATTATAAAAACAGTAATATAACATATTTTCAGCATACCACACCATTTAAAATATCTTTATATCTCAAAATATCTCTACATTCCGACGTTTCGGTTAATATTAAATTTTTAACCATCTTCAGGGAAATGATGTACATAAACTATAAATATAAACTATATTTATGTTTATAGTTTATGTACATCATTTCCCTGAAGATGGTTAAAAATTGAATGTTATCCGAAACGTCGGAATGTAGAGATATTTTGAGATATAAAGATATTTTAAATGGTGTGATATGCTGAAATGTTTTATGACTGTTTTTATTTTAGAACGAATTATCATAAAATTTTACAAAACTCGCTGAAAAAATGTCAAAAACATTCGAGAAACTTTATACTGAAACATAAAATTCTTAAGTGTAATATTCGTTGAGATATGAGCATTTTTAGTAAACATTATTTTACTGCTCATGCACGAAATATTGAAACATTTTTATTGCATAGGTTGAAAGCTAACCAACGCTTTATGAACTCACAAATCTTAGTAAATAAATAAAAAATATGTTAAAGTTGTAAGGCTCCAATGTGTTTTTCACAAAAAATGTACTTTTACAATGGGATTGAAATAATGGGAACTTCAAATTAAATACGCGGCATGTGTAAAATTCCTTATGAAATTTAACTCCAGAAAATACTTAAAATCTAGGTCGTTCTTTTAGCGACAATTTTCTTAATTTTTACTGTATTCAAATGAACTTTTCACAAACGTTGCTCAATATATCTAGCTTTCAACCTGTGCAATAAAATATTTTCTGTATTTCACACTTGCGCAGTGTGTGAGAGTGTATCACACATGTTTTTTAATTTTATTTATAAAATTAAGGGGAAAAAAATCTGAAGTGGCCACCGATTGACTTCCTAGAACCATAGAAATATACATATTTTTATGAAAACATTGACAGTTTTGTGTGAGGTAACTGATTCAAAAATAAATAGGCAGGTTCCAGTCCACGAACATACCTTAACCCGGCAGAACGGGCGCCGTGAAATGTAACGTGAGGACGGGCGTGGGGTGTCAGCGCACCCCAAACATATTAAATAATATAAATACGAAAAAAATCTTTAGAATTCAATGTGTTAATGAAATTCATGGTAATTACACTATTTCTCGTGAAAATAAATAACTGAAATGTTAAATTATCTTTAACTTTGAAAATTAATAGAAAATAAACTAAAAAAACTCAATTTTTTCCTCCTTGTTCGAAAAACTTATTTTTTCCCATGTGGCACTTAATTATTTTCTTTACAATATTTATTATAATAAAAATTATACATTACTGTGGATAAGAATACTGAGACATTAATTTTCCTAATAATTAGGGTGTACATGGATCAGAAACTTCAGACTTTTTGAAGTTTTTACATATAGCTTCAATTTCTGAGTGTTATATAAAAATGAAAAAGAGTCTGAATTTGCCATTTTCATACGCTTCGCAAGGAAGATGACCTTGGAGGCAGGTACTGAAGGACCCGACCACTTATGTTTATAGGGAGAGACAGCAGATAAATATTTCCGGGCATGGGGTGCCGAAACACCCCGCGCCCGTCCTCCCGGGTTAACCCCCCCCCCCCCAAAAAAAAAAAAAAAAAAAAAAAAAACTGCCATTCGAAAAAAAAAAAAAGAAAAAAAAAAATCACCGTAATATGGTTATAGATGCCGCCGAGACAAATATGCTAGTGTTTTGGCGAATAGTACCCAGCGAATTGTTACAGAATATCTCATTGTTAAATGCACAGCTTAGAGTACAATGAAAGTCATTCGAGTGTAGACGTTCCAGTTTTGTTCTATTTGGCAAAAATTAGTATCTGGACCCAAGTCGAAATTCATGCTGGTATTTGTTTGCTAGGCAAGCACTACATGCTTCATCCCAGCTAGTAAAATAGCATAAAACTACAATAAATATTTGCTAGTTCCACCAGAACTACCAGCAAGTCATGTGGTGTTTTGGCACACTTTTTATGCTTGTCCAGCATATATATTCCAGCTTGTGTAGCTTGAATATTTTGCTGGTCTAGCAGCCATCGCGACCACTACTTGCTTGCACTTTTTGCTATTCTAGCAGAAATTCACAACCAACAGATGCTTTTTTTCTTTGCTAGACTAGCATTAAATGCTGTATCCCAGCAAGTAAAATAGCATAAAACTAGCATTAATATTTGCTGGTTACACCAGAATTACCAGCTTGTCATGGTGTGTTTTGGCACACTTTTATTGCTTGTCCAGCATACAAAATCCAGCTTTTCATGCTGGTATTAGTTTGGTGGACCAGCATTAGATGCTGTATCCCAGCAAGTAAAATAGCATAAAACTAGCATTAATATTTGCTGGTTCTACCAGTATTACCAGCTTGCCATGCTGTGTTTTGGCCCACTTTTATTGCTTGCCCAGCATAATCCAGCTTTTCATGCTAGTATTTGTTTGGTGGACTAGCATTAGACGCTGTATCCCAGCAAGTAAAATAGCATAAAACTAGCATTAATATTTGCTGGTTCTACCAGAATTACCAGCTTGTCATGGTGTGTTTTGGCCCACTTTTATTGCTTGTCCAGCATACATAATTCAGCTTTTCATGCTGGTATTTGTTTGCTGGACTAGCATTAAATGCTGTATCCCAGCAAGTAAAATAGCATAAAACTAGCATTAATATTTGCTGGTTCTACCAGAATTACCAGCTTGTCATGGTGTGTTTTGGCCCACTTTTATTGCTTATCCAGCATACATAATCCAGCTTTTCATTCTGGTATTTGTTTGCTGGACTAGCATTAAATGCTGTATCCCAGCAAGTAAAATAGCATAAAAACTAGCATTAATATTTGCTGGTTCCACCAGAATTACCAGCATATCATGGTGTGTATTGGCTTACTTTTATTGCTTGTCCAGCATACATAATCCAATTTGTGTTGCTTGAATAAGTTGCTGGCCTAGCAGCAATCTAGACCACCACTTGCATGCACTTTCGGCTATTCTAGCAGTAATTCACATCCAATAGATGCTTTTTTATTGCTATTCTGGCATTACTTTTCTACCATCAGTTGCTTTTAATTTTTGCTATTATAGCAGGACTTTCCTACCATCTGTTACTTTTTGTTATTATAACATTATTTTTCAACCAGCAGTTGCTTTTAATTTTATTTATACTAGCCAAATTTAGGGTATTTACCTAAGGCCTGTGTGAATACCACAAAACTGGGTATTTTTGAAAGTTAAATCAGTAATCAATTTTTATCTAAATATATATATATTCAAAAAATAAAAAGGGATGCAAGGAATGGTACTTATAATGGAATGCAAATAATTAACTCTGTTTATTTCATATAGATGGCACCTGCAAAGCTTCTAATAGTGATTTCTTAGAATGTTTTTCTACAAATAAATTCTAATTTTGATTAGTGAACAGTTAACCATTCAATTTTTATGCTAATATTACTTATAAGTAAATTTTATGCTGCAAGGATGTTAAAATGGAAGATTAGTTACCTTACCCACTCATTAACACGGTATTCTGAAATTGGTGGGAAATGGTGAGAAGCATTTTTAAAGCTGTTCTTAAATGGATAACATTGTGGTAAATAATGCACAATTTTCAACAGATTCACAGAACTAATTTTTGATGAAAATGTATGACTTTTTCTGACATTACCATTGACAGGGTTACCACTCAAATAGGAGAATGAAATTCCCTGACTTTTCCAGGTTTTCCAGATGTGTTCTAAGAAAATTCCAGTCTAGCCACATATTGTGCATTGGTTGCATTGAGGGCAAAATAATTATGGTAAAACTTGAAAACACAAAAGTTACATATTACTTTGACCTAAGGACAGATTGCCCTCCATGCGGGGGTCTTTCTAAGAGGTCTTGTTTTTAAAAAATGGCAAAAGCTAAGAAAAAAACAAGAAAAATGACTCTACATTGGAGGAAAATTTAATTTTTTTTGGCAATCATTGTATGAAATTCCCTGACTTTTCCAGATTCTGGCTAAAATATTAAAACTCCTTGACTTTTCCCTGACTTTCATGGTCAATTTTCAAATTCCCTGACTGTTCCAGGATTTCCAGGTAGCGTGGCAATTCTGCATTGAAATGCCTAAAACGGGAAATAAGTTTAAATTTTTTCTCTAAATACAATACTTCTCAAAACTCTAATTTGTAAACTTTCACATCACAAAAAAGGGATGAAAATCATCAACTAAATTGCCAACTTTGACGTACTTAAAGAAAAAAAAGAAAAAGAAAGAAAATATATATATAGACAGAGAGAGCCAGAAATCTGCCGATCTAAAATCCATCAAAGTCTGAAATTTGCATAGCTTTTCAGATACAAACAATGAAATTTAAGTTACAAAACTGCAAAGCAGAATTTTTGTAAAGGATCCTGAATGCAGACTTTGTGCTTGCATTTTATGATTACAATAATAAAAATATGAAAAAATGCAAGAACCAAGTTTCACATAAAGAAATTATCAACAATATATTAAATTAATCCAAAGAAAATTATGATTATTATGATGATCATTATCAATGAGGAAAACAATAAATTAATTTTTTAAAATGCTATTTGATAAATACATAGTTTACGGAAGAATTCAGTTAAATACTTTGAAAAATAAATTTGAGTTACAAAATAAAAATTGATAACTATTTACAATAGACAAAAAAAAAAAAAAAAATCTCGATGTATGTGTGCATGTTAAAGTGTAGTTTAAAACAAACTGCATGTGAACAGATTTTGTCTAAATTTGACGAATATTTTTTCATTTTTCATTTATTGTTTTCTTTATATATATATTTAATGTTCAGTGTTATTCTTATATACCTAATAATTTAATATACAAGTGAAATTGTGTTATTATTCACTTGTATATGTTTAATTTGATTAATATTCTGGTTTTATTATTCAAACTGAAAATGATTTTTTATGGGCTCCAAAATCCGCCAAATGCACAACATCTGGTCCTGAGCTGTGCAGATATTTGACTCTCCACTGCATATATATTTCTTTATTACTACAAAAATAATATCTCAATTATTAAGAGTTTACAAATTAAAATGGTACGGAGCTATACTAGAAGATAATTAAAATAAAAAATTTCTAAAAACATCAAACATTATTCTATTTTCTACTGTTTAAAAATGATATCTACATTTTTTTCTTTTTTCAGTCATTGAAAACAGCCTTTATATCATCTCAAAAATTGTGAGTTTTTATTTGAGAGCAGCCTTAAGGATTCTTTGAATTACTTTTCAAAAAACTTTAAAAAATAAGTGTTGTACAATGGTACAGTAAAACATATTTTAAATTTAGTTAGTTTTGAACATTTGGTTTTTTTTTTAAATATAATTTATATTCCTTTTAAAAATAATTATAACTATTTTAAGTTTTAACCAAAATGTTTCTTTCCTGAATGTTATTTTAGAAATGAGTTGCAAGTATTGCCATAAGTTTTAAGATATTTAAATTAGTATCAATCCGCCCCAGTATTGCATCTTAATTTTTGTGATTATTACCAGCTCTTTCTCATTTAAAAAAAGAAAGTTCTTATTAATTTAAATAAAATGACTTTATAAAGATCTTCAAATATATTATTCAAAAAGTACTGTTATTTAAATCAAGTAATTTGCGAAAAATGTATGATATAATACTGCATTATTATTTTCAGATTAATATACATTTTTTTTAGCCTTTATAAAATAAAAAATAAAAATTCTGTAAAAACTTTCAATTTTTTTCTTAAATTTTAGTCCGGTCAATTTGGACAATTGAAATGAAGAAAATTCCGACAGAGCCAAATTTCCGTAGAGACCTTAGGTTCACCACAAAGAATAAGGTGTCAAAAGTCCCCATCGGTCCCATGTGTGCTAAGGGACTTATTCGGGCCCCAAGGTCAAAATTTTGGGTTTTTTGGATTTTTCTCGAAAACGGTAAGTTTTATCGAAAAAGTACCTCAGAGTAAAGTTGTAGATCTCAAAATTCTCTATAAAAATGGTCCTTATGATTTTTTCTCTATGACCCACCATTTCTACATGTGTGCTAAGGGACTTATTCGAGCCCCAAGGTCAAAATTTTGGGTTTTTTGGATTTTTCTCGAAAACGGTAAGTTTTATCGAAAACGTACCTCAGAGTAAAGTTGTAGATTTCAAAATTCTCTATAAAAATGGTCCTTATGATTTTTTCTCTAAGACCCACCATTTCCCAGATATTGCGCTTCTAAGAATCACGTTCTACATAATATGCACACATATGCCACGTATATACATATTCAGGTACTCAAGCAAGTAAAATTGCCTACTTGTGTCTCTTTCATATATACATTATACTATTCTAAGAAAATATACTCTCAAAAGACCGCCAGTCCCTTACAGTATCCCCTCTACTTGTATGGCCTTGAATAACATCTGGCTATTCTTTTGTCCATGTGGTGTCGTTCACGTACCTGTTTCTTTTAGTGTTAAACGTGCAGTTCGAGTGAATATACGTATTTATTACAAGTAGTATTTGATGGCTATAGTGACACAACAAAGAACATAAAAGCTGCAGAACAACGTCGTCGTACTACAAAAACATCCTCAGGTTCCGACATAATGTTTGATAAATTTATGACAGTTCCAGTAAACCAACAACAATTTTCTGCAAACATTAATAATAAATCTCGATTTATTTCTATGTTGAATAACAAATTAACTGCTGAAAATATTGCCGTGAAACAAGCTCCGAATGACGCCGTTGTCCTCATAATTGAAACAGCAATAGAAATATTTAATGCAAGAAACACAACTATTGTAGTGGGCGAAGATGTTGATTTGTTAGTACTACTCACTGCAAGGACTCCATCTGATAAAATTATTTACTTTCTGAAACCTGGGAAGGCGCAACAACGCACAGAAATATATTCTTCTAAAAGTTTATCAGCTTATCCAAAATGCCAAAACTATATTTTATTTTTACATGCGATAACCGGCTGCGATACTACGTCAGCAATGTTCAGAAGGGGCAAAAATTCAGTATTAAAATCATTTGAAAAAAAAGATTTGATTGACTGCGCAAAAGTATTTACAGAAATTAATTCTCCACCTCAAATACTAATTACTGAAGGAATTCGGTTTCTTCTTGAGGTTTATGGAGCTCCAAAAAAAATTGATTGCATAGATAAGTACAGATATTTAACATTTGTAAAAAATACACGAAACAAAAAGCAAGTACAACTATCTTGTCTTCCTCCAACATCGGCATCTGCTATTCAACATTTGTTTCGAGTATACTATCAAGTTCAGACATGGCTAGACAATCAACTGAACCCTGAAGACTGGGGTTGGAAATTGATAAATAATACTTTGGAACCGATTAAAACTTTACTGCCCCCTGCTCCAGAAAAACTTCTTAACTCTATTTTTTGCAAGTGCAAGAAAGGTTGTAATGCCAAATGTGGCTGTAAAAAAATAGGGTTGCAGTGTTCTCCAGCGTGTACCAATTGCCAAGGTCTATCGTGTTCGAATGTTCAATTAAATACAAGAGAGGGAGATTCATGTGATTTTGATGAAGAGACAACTGATTCATCTTCATTTGAACAATTTTTGAACATTCAGCAACAGGAAGAAGAAGAAAAAGAAGAAGAAGAAGAAAACATGATTGTTGAAGTTGAGTATGAAGAGTATGAGTCAGATTAAAGTAACAAAAAAACATTCGAATGACAGTTAAACTCAATAACCAATATCAATAATCTTCATACTATTAAATAACTATTTTTCCTGAAAATAACGTCATACATGTTCGTGGAATAGGCCTACCGGGGAAACCACGTTAAAAAAAAACGCGCCGAGTACACTACCTCAGAGGTGGTGTGGAAATGTGTGCATATGATGTAGAACGTGATTCTTACAAGCGCAATATCTGGGAAATGGTGGGTCTTAGAGAAAAAATCATAAGGACCATTTTTATAGAGAATTTTGAGATCTACAACTTTACTCTGAGGTACTTTTTCGATTAAACTTACCGTTTTCGAGAAAAATCCAAAAAACCCAAAATTTTGACCTTGGGGCCCGAATAAGTCCTTTAGCACACATGTAGAAATGGTGGGTCTTAGAGAAAAAATCATAAGGACCATTTTTTATAGAGAATTTTGAGATCTACAACTTTACTCTGAGGTACTTTTTCGATAAAACTTACCGTTTTCGAGAAAAATCCAAAAAACCCAAAATTTTGACCTTGGGGCCCGAATAAGTCCCTTAGCACACGTGGGACCGATGGGGACTTTTGACACCTTATTCTTTGTGGTGAACCTAAGGTCTCTACGGAAATTTGGCTCTGTCGGAATTTTCTTTATTTGATCACTATTTTTATGTCTAAATTGACCGGACTATTTACCTTAAAACTCTATATATATATATACATAATATCATACTATATACTAATCATAGATACTTTATATATGAATAGAACTCACTGAAAAATAAATACCAAGGTAAGTACCCAAAATGGGTAAGGACAGAAAAGGACAAAGCAAATTATTTAAAAAAGATTTATTATGATTTCTTTTTTTTTTCATTTATTAAGGAAAAGTCAAAAACACACTTTAAACATATTTATTACAAGGTACACATATCGATTGTAATTTTTTATTTCAGCCTCACTTCCACACATGTCTTTCCCTCTTTTCAGTAGATATTCTCTCATTTGACCTGGAATGAAAATGAAACAAGAAATATATATATGTATGAATCTAGTATTTAAAAAAATGTCAAAAAAAAAAAAAAAATCTAATAATTTGATTACCCACTGCATATAAAAAGGAAAACTGACTGAAAAAGTATATTTGAAATTTACAGTTTGTAAATTAAGTGCTATATATCCAAAGCTTTAGTCATTAAACAACATTCTTTAAACAGTGTTGGCACAGTTTAAAACAAACAGTCCCCCCCCCTCCCAAAATACATAAATAATTTTAAAAAAAAGTCCACTTAAAACACAATTGGATGTAACAAAGTATAGATTAGTACAAACTTTTATTGCTCCCTTTGAATCTACTATGCTTTAACCCTTTGAGTCGCAGTGTTCCCGCTGATGGAACACCTAATTTTAATTCTCAAGAGCAAAAACTCATCCCAGAAATTTTTTAGCAAAAATTTACATTTATAACAAAGCAGAAAATGCCCTTTTTTCAACATGAACATTTAAAATTTCTTGTATTATAATTATGTTTGTAAATTCCGGTGGCAGTGTAATTTAAATGATCAGAATTACCTTGCCCCGCAAAGGGTTAAAATACTCCGGAATATATTGAAATGTTGGGATCTATGCAACTTTTACAAGTTGATGTTGCCGGTAATGTTTACTTATAAAGTGATTTATTTATTAAATTAAATATTATTTGAATTTAATAAGGTTTACTTACAGATGTTTCAAACCGAACATTCCTCGAAAAGGAACAATGCTAATTTTTTTATTTTTTAAATATTTATGATCAGCTATGTGGATAAAAGCCATTTTTAAAATTAGTTTAGTAATTTTTAAAATAAATTAAGTAGTGAACCTTAAAGGGTTAATAAAGTCTGAGACTGGTTACAATAAACAACTGAAAACATTAGTATCGGATATTGCGAAGTTTTTCCATTTGAATAAGTTTAAACAAACTTTTAAAGTTAAAACTAAAGCTTCACTTTTCCTATGTATTTTCTTTGAATAAATGCACAATTGGATATGTATTTCTGTCTGTTTCTCTCTCATCATTCAGAAATACTTGTTTCTACTACTTTAGAGCATGTGCATTTTGCTAGCTTGTACAATGATTAGTTTGATAACTGTGCTGCCCATAAACACAAGCATTCAGCTTAAAAACATTACATAATGTCATTTTCATCAAATGCTACATGAAAAATTCAACCTTTAGATATGGGCGTAATAAACTGTATCAAAGGGAAATACAGGATGAATATAATCTAGCAACTTTTCTTAAACCTTGAAATGAATCAGAGTTTTGTTCCTGATGTTAAAACCATCTGTGGATTTTTAGAAGATAGGTGGTGAACTTCTGTTGAACCAAAATTATAATATAAAAAATTATAAAATATTAAATTATGCATCTTTGAAAAGTTGACGTCATTATCAATTTGAAAATTTTATGCACATTGATAAAGTGCTAATATACTTTATGATAATATTACATGTTGTTCTAAAACATTTTTTTTTAACTACTATTTTTATTGTCAAGTTGTTATTTAAAAAAAAAAAAAAAAAAAAAAAAAAAAAAACTGTCCATGATGTCACATTCGACTGCATAGCGTTTCTTTACTACAATAAACTCTATGAATTATAAATTTATTTTATCAGTTTTACTTATAGATCCTACAGGGCTATTTTTTTTAATTTTGGCGTTGAAATATACCGAATGTTTTTCGCCAAGAAGTTTAATTTAGCAACAGCCATTTTAATCTAAGTAAAGCATCAAAAATATAAATAAATTATAAAATATTACAAAAAGACAAAAATTATAAACTGAAATAGTAGCCACACAAATGATCTATTTTTATCTCAGTAGATAATTTTATAGAAAAAAAAAATGCAGTTTTAAAAATGGAAAATTTATTTCAGCAAGTCTAAAAACTATTAAAAATATAAACAGAATATGAAGAATTCTTATAAATTAACGAAAAGGTGTCCGATAAAAGTATCAGCAAAATAGGGCTCCTCCTTTTATACAAGAAATTATTTTAAATATATATATACATATATCCATTGCTAATATGGCGCCAAAAATTCAAAAGCCGCCAAGGGAGAAATTTAATAAAGTTGTGTAGCACGATAATGTTTATTTATTTATTTATTTTTCATATACCAATCACTACGCTAATTTATCATATAAATAAACGAACTGATATGTGTGATTCCACTTGTATGCCGTCGGGCAGAAATATTTGATAAATTCAAATTAATATTTAAATAAATAAATAAAAATAGATTTAATGGGAAATATATATAACCATAAAAACATAAGTTGTCTAAAATGATGCAGAAATAGTGCTCATAGCATATTGTTATAAGGGATTAATTCTTTGCCCTGCATCAATTGTACTGTTGCAATGAAAGTAGTTTTACAGGCAAAGTGAAAATAAAAGGGCAGTTCATTCACTTTCAGTGGGGTCAGCCTTGGTGACAAACTTGATGAGTGGACGACCAAATTTGGTGAAAAATGGTAGTTTAGAATTCCCAAAGCTCTCTAACACACGGGAGCACAGATCTCAATCTTTCCATGGGATTCTCGATGGAATCATCTTCAAAAGTTATAAATAGGAGTGAGTTGATTTCTGCGAGAGAGTATATAGTCACTGCGATTCAGAGACTTCTTCTGAGTGAGTGCACTTTTGGGATTGAGCTCTAAGCGACTGGATATTTTTTGTCAGCTAGCAAATATTTCTGCTCTGGAGTATTTGATGTTATTGTCTTTACTCCTGTGGGACAAGTGACTGCTTTTTAGACTGTTCCAGAACATTCATCGAATAGTGACTTTTGCTGCATGAGTAACACCTTCGACTATTTCCAGAATATTCGAAGAATTAACTTTACTATTGGACTGTATTAGAGAATATTCGTTTTAATGAGTTTTGTTGTACAGATTCGAGAAGTTCAAAAAATATTATCGCCCATAATAAAGCTGTGATGAAAATAGTCGGCAATTGAAATATATTTATTGAAAAGTTTCAATTATTCAATTAAAAAGAAATCATTTAAATATACTGATCCGCGAAGCGGGCAAAGCCTGCTAGTATATACATACATATACAGTCATACCCACTTAATTGGGTAATGAATAATTGAATACGCCGCTTATTCGAATAAAATCCGTTAGAACTAAAATCAGTCTCACAGGAACAATGTTAAATTTCCCCATTTAAACAAATATTTTTCACATACCGTCCTCGGTTATTCGAATAAAGTTTGAACAGTCTTCCTTATTAAAAAATGTGTTCTTAATCGAAAAATACAAGATTTCCTTTTCTAAAAGTAATTAAAAATTGTTTATTGTTGTTGAAAAAAGCAAAATTGGAAAATATCGAATGTGAAATATGGGATGATGAAAAAGTAATTAATGATTTTGAGCACAGTGAAATTTGGTATTTTGAAGACTTCGGGATAGGTGATTTCAGACAGCTGAAATTCACTTAGGCAGAGCTCGTGCAATTTAAAGAATTGGATGGAAACGAGATGACAGAAGATGACAAAGAAATTTTCACATCTTCCTCGCAAGAAAAATATGAAAATGAAAGTAATGATGAGCCAATCGATCCATTCCCCCCTCTGAAACAAATAAATGAGTCATATGCTATAATTCGCCGACATTTTGAGGTTTGTTTAGGTGACTATAATCTACTTTATAAATTACAAAAAGAATTGTAGAAACATTAAACATCCGTGAAAAGGAAAACATTATCACCTATCAGAACTTTCTTCCGAGAGGGAATAAAATATTATATGAGTGAGTGATATTGAATAATTCTACTTCTTTATGAGCTCTGGAATCGAATTAGGTAAGTTTAAAAAGACATTTTTGCAATTATGTTGCAGATGGAGAAAAATTAGAAATTGCAAGTATTACAGGTGGCATGTGATTGCCGACTGTTGGATTGGGGGGGGAAACACACACACACACACACAAAAAAAAAAAAAAAAATAAAAAATAAACAAGTAAAAGATATTGAACAATTCTACTTCTTTATATTTTCTAGAATCTCATAAAGCAAGTTTAAAAAGATTATTGCATACCTGCCAAACTGAGAAAATTCCAAGGAGTAAAACAGTGCACGAACAAAAAAATTTGCACCCCCCCCCCCAAAAAAAAAAAAAAAAAAAAAAAAAAAGAAAAAGAAAAAAGAAGCAAATGGGATTTTTTCTGTTTTGGCATATAAGATTTTAAAAGTATTTAAAAAAAAAAAAAATCACTAATTTACTTTTTAAATACATTAACATTTGATAAAAAGTAATATAATGTAAAGTTTAGCTATCATTCATAATTATTTACTATACTTACAAATTTAATATATTCACACAGTGATGCAATTAGTCTGAATTTCACATTAGATTTATTTTAAAAATAGTTTTCATTTTAAACTGCTTAGAAGTATCAGATACAGTAATTATTTTTAAATATTTCAGATAACTATTTTTCAATTTAATTAGTTATTACATTTACAAACTCAAAAAAAGAAGAAAAAAAAAAAAAAAAAAAAGGAAAGGAAAAATAAATTTAAAAGCTTCATTTATTAAAATACAATGTAAAAACTACATTTGTTGAAAGAATTTTTTTTTAAACACTTTCTCAGAATATAGTAAATACAATTGATTATCTTCCTTGAAGTAGTAATGTATTTTATTCTTTTTGCTAATATTAGCTGATTTTGCATAAATATAGACATTTCTTTTCTTTCCAATGTGTTTGGTTTTATGGTATTTGCCGCTATGAGAAATTGTAAAACTGGACTGACAATAAATGCAATATGCAAACTTTTCACCCTGACTAGATGCTCTTATACATCGAAATTCAGTTCTATAGCTATCTTTAAACAGTTGATAAGATTTCTTTTCAGCCATCATCAAAATTTTCAAAAGCGTGTGACAATTGTAAGCACAAACATAATAACAAAACGAACATCACCCACGTTTCCCATGCTTCCGTTTCTGTAAGATGCGCAAGGGTTGAGGTGAACCGAGCATGTCTGGTGAGGAGGAAAAACACACACCATGCCTCTGAAGCGATGACGTTGAAACGGAGCGTGCTTCAACCAATAAATGGGGACCAATGATAGTTATAGAAGCATCAACTCAGAATCAATCAATTGATCAAATACATTGCGATCTTTGTTTACTAAGCATTAGCAGCAAAAATCGTACTTTTTAGATACTTTTTTTTTAAGATGAGTTTTTTTATTTTTAACTTTTTTTATTAAATTTAATCGAATACTTAAACAAAAAAAAAAAAAAAAAAAAAAAAAAAAAAAAATGAAAATCAGTAGAAAAAGAGTAAAAATAGCAATCTAGGCATAAAAGCGTAAAAAATGTGAAAAAAACGTAAATTTTATGCCCGGGGCATAAAACTTGGCAGCTATATTATAGACATTTACACTGTGGATGAAGAAAGATTAGAAATCGCAACACTTCTGCAGGGCATTTGATCATTAGCAGAGAGGGGGGATAAAATATTATATGAGTGAGCGATATTGAACAATTCTACTTCTTCATAGGCTCTAGAATCTAATTAGGTAAGTTAAAAAAGAACATTGACATTTATTATGTGGGGGGAAAACAATTAGAAATCACAGATTTCAGAAGGCATTTGATCACTGATTGTTTTGGGGGGGGGGGGGGAGAGTACCATAAAAAGTTACATCAGTGAAAGATATTGAACAATTCTATCTATTCACAGTTTCTAGAACCTCATAAAGCAAGTTTAAAATAAACATTGATATTTATGCTATAGATGGAGAAAGATGGCGATTTTCAATCTTTCCTACCAAATTCGGGACATTTGAAATCTCTGCACAATACTGTTTTGAAAATAATCTGCAGACTGTAAAAGAAAAAAAAAAAAAAAAAAAAACTGTGATGTAATCTCACATTTTCTGTTATGGGGGCGTAAGGTCGTGTCTGCTTTTGACCAGAAAATATTGTTACAAGTTCTTGCATTTTATGTTTTTTATTCATAGTTTTGTACTTATTACATATATACATAAGCTCAATAAAAACCAGCAAATACAAAATTACATAAATGCTGTTTTAATTTTTTTTTTTTTATTATTCATAAAAAGTTTTAAATTTATATATACAGCAGAGCCTCGGTTATCCAAGCCCTGATTAACCAAGGTAATCTAAAAAGTGCCACATCCCAGTTGAGGTGTGACCCTTAAAAAATGGCATAAAGAACTTCGACTTTGAGAGCACAGTACTTTTTTTAATTTTTTTATAATTCATGTATGCATGTATTGTATTGCATTTTTAACTGATTACATTTAAATGTGTAATAGGTATATTCTTTTACTTCATTGGTTGTGTTTCCATTCATTTTAAACGTTACTGTATATTTTCCCTCGATTTACAATAGAGTCCATTTAACCTGAGTTTTTGATTATCTGAGGTTCCATCGGTCCACATTACCTTAGATAAACAAAGTTCTATGGCATATTATTTATCTGTCTATTACAATCACTTAGTTTATCTATATATAATCAACAATTTGTTATGACAATTTCTGAAATACTGAAAGAAGCCTGTCCACTGTGGAAGATTTTCCAAGGTGTCTTAGTCCGTATTCACAAGAATTTTGGAGAAAATCACAGAAAAATCCGACCTACAAAGAATGTTATCCATGGGAAATTTACTAAGGTATTTCAGTCCACATTCAAGCAAGTTTCGGAGAAAATCACGGAAAACTTAGAACTTTATTGACGAAGTACTTACCATTGGAGAAAGAAAAGAATATTTTCTGTAACACTGGGATAATCGAAAATGTCAGCCCTTCACAAAATTTTGTTTTATAATAAAAAATACTTTTGTAAAATTTTTCCATATTTACAGTATTATTTTTAATGAGCGTCTATAGTTGTTTTATAAAAGGCTATTAACTTGATGTTAAACATTAGATAGAGTAACTGTTAAAATGAAAGGTTTCAAGCAACAATTCTTTTTTTCACAAAAATGGGCCCCAAAAATAAAAACCTGGACCAACCCTGGGAACAATAATTAAAAATATTTTATGAGAATCTAACGACTACAAAAAATTTAATAAAGCAACACTAAATAATTATTAAAATCCAATTTTTTGTTGTAAAGGGCAAATAAACAGAATTTTAGAATATTAAAAGAACAACCATTAATTATAAAAAGACTTTAGAAATTTAAAAAATTAATTTTGTTTAATTTTAATGAATTATTAATATTTACTTTCATAAATTATCTTATTATGAATGATATACTTAAAGTAAAAAAAAAAGATGGAAGAAAATATTCCTGAAAACTCTGATAAAACCCAAAAAAACCCTGATAAAACCCACTGGGCTGGGTTTTTTTCAACCCTGATTATGGAGGCTAAATATTTACATGTTTTTAGCAAAATAACATTTATTTTAACAATTAGTTGCAATTACGTAAATTTACTGCAGTTACATAAATTTTTACAATTTTAAAATTCCACATTTCAGTAAATGGCCATAAATTATTGCATATACAGTCGAACCTCGTTAACGTGAACACTGTTAGCGTGAATTACTCTTAACATGAACTGTTTCTACACTTCCTGTCAAGATGAAGATTACCTAGTTTAGTTATAGAAATATTAGTTACTGATAACATGAACTACTGAAAACATAAACAAATGTATCTCTCTTGAGATTCACATTAACAAGGTTCGACTGTATTGCAAATCATTGCAGAAAATTGCAATTGCAGAAAAAATAAAAATAAAAAACAAGAATTTCACCAATTAGCATCGAAATAAAGCCTACTATATCAGCAATTAATTCCAATTAAATCTAAATTTCATTAATTATCGGAGAAAGCATTACATATTTTCACTATCAGTTATAAAGACATCACAATTTACAAAAATCAGCTTTTAAAGTATTACAACCTTTATCAATTAGGCTAAATAATAACATATTACTTAAACATAAAATTTTGACTTCAACTGTCAAAATAATGTAATTTTCATCGATTAGTAGCTAAATAACAGCAAATTATTTAGTCGATTATGGCCGATTGCAGAACGCATGGCAATCTGTATTTCAAGAATCAGTTTTGAAAAAACAAAGTGAAATTATTATCGATTAGCAAGAAAATAATAGTTTAGTTGCGAAAAAACATAAATGTTGGACAATTATTGGAGAAATAGCCTGGTACTTTTAATTTCATTTGCAAAAGTATTGCATAATTTCTGATGTGTGACTTTCGACAAAAGTGTGACAGTCATCAATTAGCAGCAAGATTTTCAATATTTTAGAATTCAGCTTTGCAAAAGGCATAGATTTTATCCATTAGCAAATTAGCATATAAATAAATTCAGGGTTGGATTTTTGACATGACAAGGGTTTAAACCGTCAAAAACCTGTCAGAAACCTCAACTGTCAAAAGCCTATATCGTCAAGATTCAGAATCTATAAATGTGCTTGAATTTGGTTAGAAATATGAATTAATAATATCTGCCATATATAAGTTAACATCTAAGTATTATGCTGTTTATAAATTAACGAATCTTAAAACAATTTATTGATGATAATTAATAAAAATTTAAGTAAATATACTGGTTTCAGACATCAGAAATATATACAAAGCATGTGTAGACATATTTAATATTTTGTATGTTTATTTATATTAATATTTATGAAATTCTAAAATTCCAAAGTTACTTAGGAATTTTAACATAAACCAAGTTTTAAATACAGGAAAACTGGATTCTTTTTTTTTTTTTTTTTTTTTTAAGTAGAACATAATATGTGTGGGCAGTAAGTTAATATGAATTCGAAAATAATTATATTTATAATCTATATTTATTTCACTTATCATTTAAATAATAATTTATCTATTTATTATTATTTCTGGTTAGTAATGCACTTGCACACTACTTATAATTGAATATCTTACAGAAAGAAATTAGCTCTAGTGAGGTTTGTCGCAGAAAGCAGGAAAAAATTCTGCCACAGGGAGTAAAAAAAATTTCAAACTTTAAAATTACATAAATTTTGTCAGTTAGCAGTGAAATTGTGCTAACTTTGTATTTAATTTTAATAAATACACATACCTTTCTTTCTTTTGGAAAACATCCTTCTAATTTTCATTCTTCTCTTTCCTTCAGCACTTAAATCTAAAATATCTCCAGTTCTTTTTCTGTATCTAAACAATAACAACAAATATATAATATTCATAATTAAAATGAGCTATGCATAATACTACAAATCAAACATGCAAGAATTTTCAGTATGGTTTGACATGAAAACATTAGAAAAAAATTACACCAAATGAACAATTTAGGGGACCTGGATTGCTCAGGTTACTACTATTAGTAGTGAGCCTTGAATATCAACTACAATAACCCATACAGATTACTCGAACTGTAAACTTGTAGTAACAGACAAACAAGTGGCACCTACAGAGCAACCTGTAGTTATCGATTGGTATCTTCATAGGTGTCCAACATTACTAATCTTTAAATCAGATTTATACATTGATATTTTAAAAAGGAATCTGTCACATATATTTTCGACGTATAAATACAATTAAAAGGGAAACATTTATAAAAACTTTCCAATGTGAAGTCTCCGTTGAAAATAACGAAGACTTGGCACGTCTATGTATCTTGGATTTGGATGCTATTTCTTGAGAATTTAAAAAGTTGTTGCTAATTACGAAAAACATTCACTAAATTACACAACAAGTTTTTATTCTTACATTAGCTTGGAACTTAATTTTCTAAAAATGAAAATTAATTATAATTTGTTATAGTTAATTATAATTAATTTGTAATTAATTATAGTTTGTGGGGCCTGACAAATTATAATCCTATGCAATGACACAATCTATGTTTGAAATGTTTATCGCTTCTTGCCGTGTGAGATTAAATTTACCCTACTACAAGAAAAATATTTTGAAATAGCATTTGTCAAATAGTGTATTTTTAAATTGTTTTAAAAATTTTTGAATATTTTTCTCAGATGAATTAAACACTTGAATAAAAAAATTGAAACAATACGCTATAAGTTGCAAAAGTAATTGCTAAGAATTGGGCGAGTTTTCAAATTCAGATTACAGTACCTATACACCAGAGTTTAATTCAGATTTTTTTTTTAAATGATACCCCATTTGTAAATTTATAAAATAATTTGCGAAATATCAAGTAGAAAATTAATAATGCAGGGGTCAAAGCATTCAAATATGAAAATATAAGAATTTTCTTATACAAATATGCCGTTGCTATTCGGACTATCGGTGCGATTAGTGGGGGGGAGGGGGGGGGGCTATTCAGACCGCTTCCTTGTTACGCTGGTCATAATAATGATTTTGCTTGTTTGATCTTCAATTTTCTCTGTAATATACTAATGATTTTGCTTGTTTCAACTACAAATTCAAACTTTTAGCATTTTGAAAGTGTATAATGCGATTGATCTACAATTCATATATATTTCAACATTGCTGTTAGAAAACATTACAAAATAAGTACAAATGTCATTTTCAGAAAAATCATACATATATTTGTATAGAAAATTGGGTTTGGTTTGTATCGAATTATATTGGAATGGTTTAATTTTTTTTTAAAGAAGGAAAAGAAATAAAAAACCAATTGCATCTATGTAGTTGAATATACAGATTTATTCATATGTTATACATTTATTCATATTTATGTATATTCATAACACATATTGCGAAGATTTTTTCAAAGATTAAAAATACTCATTTACTAAGATCTGTTTTCATGTTGCATTTTTTATTTTTATTATTCAATTTTCGAAATCTTCATTATTTTCATTTTTGCTTTATAAAAATTATTTTGAGTTATTGCCCTTTTATGAAGAATTTTAACATCATTTAGAGTACAAAATTACTGTGAAAATAATTAATCTCTACCACACTCCCACACTTAAAAAAAAGTAAAAAGATAATTTTTCCTGCATGGGGACGAGACACATTGTATTATGTCTAAATTTCACTCTTTTATCAGTGCTAACTTATTCTCCTTGAAAAAGATGGTCCGAATAGCCTGTACAAAATTGCAGAAACGGTCCGATTAGCCACTTCGTATACAAATATAGGAACATAATTTCAAGAAAAGGTTGGGAGATTCAGTAAAAACAAACTATCTCTAACATTACTTTGTAATCTCGGAATGATTAAATGACTTGTAAATAAAACGCCCTAATTTAATCTCATCTAATTTAACAGATAAAACAAATGAAAAGATCAATTATTGTTTACTTCTCACATTATTTAGAAAAGAACATATTTTCAAATTTATGATCTTTTATTAGTCTACCTTTCACTTTCATACCAATTTATATTATTTAACATCAGTCCACATAATATTTTTTAAATAATGATTTTCTTTTTTTTTTTTTTTTTTTAAACATGTTTAAAAAATGAAAAAGAAGAAAAAAAAAAAAAAATCAGAACCCTTCAATTTAACTACCAATTGTACTCCCCCCCCCCCTCTTAAAAAAAAAAAAAAAAAAAAGTTAAAGAGTAAGGGGAAAATATTAAAATTGTAATGGAATTATCAATTCTTTTGATTGTATAATTTTTTTTTCTTTTTTCAAATGATATTTGCTAAGCATTAAGTAACAATATGTTTATATTAGGATATATTAGTTTTATTTTAAATTACCTTTTTATTTTATTCATTTGAAGACACCCAGGTGAAAATTCCTGTATTTTTTGTCAGATTTTATGTTAAATTATCCTTTAAAATGTTTTATTATGCCTTCCATACCACAGTTAAGTTTTTCTTTTTTTCTTTTTAATCGATAAATTGTTATAGCTATGAAGTACAGCAATGAATGCCGTACAAACAATAAATATCGTACAGCGAAAAGATGAATTTCATGAACTTTTATTATGAAATAAATAATTTTGACTTATTTTAAACATACACATTTGAACACATTTCGATGCTACTTAAATATAATCCGTTCAGACAAGCATTCAGAATAACGCTAAAGGACGATTTGGTAAACATACCAAAAATTTTAATTATAATTGTTTTCCTACAGCTATGTCCAAAATTAAATGTACTGGAGAATGACAAAAATGAAAACGTATTAAAATGTAACAAATGTTTTATTTATGAACTTACCTCGATAATTAAAATAGTAATCCTAATCAGAACATCCACGTTTTCCTCACATGGCAGCATCCATCTTGCTTGAATCTTGTTCTTGATCCGTATTGTAAACAAACAAGCGCTACGTTGCCATACCTGCTTTCTCATACCAAAAAAATTAACCAATATTAATAAAAAATCATATTTTTAATTTTAAAATGGAGCCTCTTATGACGTCGCAATTTCAATTTTTTTTTAAAGATTTAATGTAATATTCTTTGGTATATTGCGCTTAAGCTCTATGATAAGGTGACCATATTTTCAAACACTGATTTAACAAATTACCGTTTGTCCCCAAATCAAAATAAATTTCAAGGACATTGAAAACTCTATTTCGGGACTTTTTCGGGGATATAAAAGACTAATAGCTATATGCTAGGCATAATTAATAAAAAGAACTCTGATTTATACATAACAAAATGCTTTGAAACACTTTTTTCTATGACAAATTGCTGAGCCTGCGATATGTTTATGCAAGTTAGGGAGGCATACTATTGTCCTTGTCGTATCATGTTCTTAGACAGACTAAGAACGAGATTCAACAAGGATTTATTTAACGAAGCAGTATTAAATGTGTATTTTTAAGACGGGAATTATTGCTAGTGCTCGGATGCTTTTGCTGCGGAGTGTACGATCCGACTTGTGATCTACGATAGCTGCGATTGTTACAATAGTATGCCTCCCTTAAACTATCCCAGCTTTATTAAAATAATCAAGTCTATAGAACCCATTTACACTTTATTATGATGATAGGAGAGAACACAAAATAACAGCATTTCATTTTAATCTTCAGAATCCCCACTCCCAGAAATGCAGAAATTATTCCCGATTACATAACTACAAGAAAATCATTTCTTTTTCTCTCCTATCAATGTATCAATGCAATTTGTGGTAATCATATAACTGCCATTTTTGTGAAAATTTCATAAAATAAATTTTATTTTTCACTTAACATAAATCGGGCAAGATAGAATTTATATACTAATTAGTAGTGCATGATTCTTTCTCTGCTCATGAAGTATGAGGGTCTTTATTTCAAAGTTTCGTTGATTTCCAAGATTATCCAATTATTTGTGCTTCAACGTATAGAATTAACAGTGTGGACAGCGGGAAATAAAATTGTACTAAAAAAATTACTGTAATCGAAGTTAGTGTCACGAAATTAAGACCGAGACTCCCTATTGGTTAATTCACTGAGCTGAAGAACAACTGGAGCAAATGCTTCCAATACTTTTACACAGTGTTCGTGCGTGCCAGTTTTTCTGCAATCGTTCGCCTGCCTTGTATGGCAAGCTACATTTATCGGGTCATCTATTACTATTATAATCTTTAAAGAATTAAAATTTAAAATTGTAATGTCATGTTTAGCATATGGTTGTTCGAACAGACAACCTTTACACAATTTTACTTTGAAATATAAAGATATCAAATGCTTTCTGCCGTGCAACGCTCGGAAGACAAACCTTCAAAAAACGGCACGCGAAAACCGATCTAGCATTTCCTCCAGTTGTTCTTCAGCTCAGTGGGTTAATTATGTTCTTAGATGACGTGATTGAGCAGACGAAACTAGGAAAATCCAATCAGCTCTTCGGTTTGAGCAAAAAAAATCGATCGAAGCGCCATCTAGGAAGCTTAATTATTTTAGCAGTATTTTAAGCATTCGATTATAAGCGCTTGCCCCACTGTATATAAGACTACTATATAATATAGTAGTCTTAACTGTATAGTCTAGACACTGTACAGTCGGCTGCAAAATTATTCGAGCACTAGCCAATAATTCCTATATTTAAAAAGTACACTTAAGACTGTTTTGCTAAGTAAATCCTTGTCGAATCATGTTCTTAGACTGATTAAGAACATGACTCGACAAGGATTTATTTAACAAAGCTGTATTAAGTGTACATTTTTTTGGCAAGGATTATTGCTAGTGCTCGAATAATTTTGCAGCCGAGTGTACGTGTACTTGTGCATTAGACTGCAATTTTGATTGGATTGGAATGGATGGGTTTTCCGTCTCACTAGTGCTTAATGGGCATTAGGCAACGGTCTGGGATTCAACCCTAGAGGTGATCTGGAAACATGCCGTCACAATTTTGATCCTCCACGGAATGGACTACGATTTTGAAAGAAATACTTGCAAATATTTAAATTTGGGGACATTTAGTCTCCCCCAGTAATCAAAGAATTTTTGGTTGGTTGGGTTTTACGTCGCACTAGTGCTGCGCAGATGGGCAATTGGCGACGGTCTGGGACACACCCCTAGAGGTGGTCTGGAGACATGTCATCACAATTTACAAAGAATTTTTGGAGACAAAAAATAAAAAAAGTCAAAATTCGAGGGCAGTCCTCGATTTTCGAGGACGTATGGTCACCTTACACTATGGGGTAAATATTTTTCAGTCATTCATTGATAAGGTAACCAAATGTCTTCATTTTCCGAGGACTATCGCTATCCCCAATTTCGAAGGAAAATAATTTCAATATGTAATACTTTTACAATTTGTACTAGAATATACAGAAAGCAGTTTTGTGATGACCATAACAAACTAATTTTACAATGTTTCAAAAAACTTCTTAAGTTTTTTTTTTTACTTTCTTCAAAAGAAGATTAGTAAAAATTTTCAACTCTTCGTTTTTTGATGGATTCACATGTTTTGATAAGTCTCAAGCACGATTTAACTATTTATACTTTCTTCTGTATATCTAAGAAAAAAATGATGAATTCGTGAAAGTTTTTGAACTCTAGTTTTAAATGGATTTACATGTTTTGTGAGGTCCTTAATACCTGGGCCGCGGTAGCCCAGTCGATAGAGTGCCGGCCTCGTAATTGGAAGATTGCGGGTTCTGTACTCGAGCCGGCCAGAGACCGTCGTGTACATCACCGGTTGCTGGTGCACGTAAAATCTGTCATGGCCGCAATGTCCTCCATGCTCCCATCAAAAATTATACCTCTGGGGTTACCGAAGCTGGAGAGCCATCCCTTCCATGGAGGATCAAAATTGTGATGGCATGTCTCCGAACCACCTCTAGGGGTGTGTCCCAGACCGTCGCCAATTACCCATCTGCGCAGCACTAGTGCGACGAAAAACCCAACCATCCATCCTTAATATGGTTTGACCATTTTTAGAAAACATGTGACTGTGTGCTAGGGTGTAGTACAGAACAAAATTTCGTATAAATATGTATGTAATGAGAATTACTTTTTATGAAGTGATTGTGAGATTAATAGGAATTACTGATAACTGTAGTTGTAAACTATGAGGAAAAAGTATGTGCATTTTAGAACATCCCCTGAGAGGAAATAGCCCCCATTTGGTATAAATATTCAGTATGGATATATTTAAAAAAAACTCGTCAATACCTTTGAAACGAATGGTTGAACCATAGATCTATGTTAATTTAAAACAATGTTATAGATTTTTTTCGAGTAATACATTTGAGTTCAATATTTGTCGCGTCATGATCTTAGCCTTACGCTCTTTTTATGCTGTAAGCTGATGATAAAAATTAGCAACCAAACTATACATATATATATGAGAAATCTAAGTTTGTGCTTCAATAATTTTTCTGCCAACTGTAAATTTTGAGTTACTAGCGTCATTTCCCCCTCCAATTGATGATAGGGAATACCGTCTGGAGGGGGGGGGGGGGATAAAAGAAATATGTTCTTTGGAGGAATACTTCAGAACCTCTAAAAAGATGTTAAGCATGACATTTTGTATGCACTGAAACGGGAGATACATATTTTTAAATATTTGAACCATTTTCTTTTTCTGGGACTTGGAAAAAATTAATCAATTTTGCAAACCTAATGCATATACCTCAAAACCAATTTTCTTTGAATGCTGAAATTTTTTAAATCAGTTTTTATATTAAAATGTCAATGAAAAAAATAGAATATTTTAAAATTTCGATCAAAACTTCGCAGATATAAATTTTGTAATACTGAACGTGATTTCCCCCCCCCCCCAAGGGGGATCCCTGAGGGAGCATGAAAAATAATGTTTTTTAGAGGAATACGTCATTGCGTTTAAAACATGCTTTGAAACGGGAAATACAGATTTTTAAACATTTAATTTTTTTTATCGAGATTTGGTAAAAAATAAGCAAAATTTGCAAATATCATTTTTTCTACAGATACTAATTGGGATCAATAGCCTACCGATCGAATGGACGACTAGAACGAGGCGGAGTTTCCTTTTGTTTGTGGGTAAAAGCTGCGCTATGATTGGCTATAGTCCTTTATTTGTGGGCTAAATGAAGACTCCTATAGGTTAAATTTCACCATGACGTCGAATGACGACAGACGTTCTAATCGTCAATTTCTACTGATGTCTGTAAAGATCTTTTGATATCGATTGAGGATATAATTAATAGGTGGCAGATGTCAATAGCTTCTATTGATAAAGTTAGGGAAATCCATAGAAATCAATTCGTATCAATAAGACTCTATTTATATCGGCAGCCTACTGATCAAATTTCTAATAATATCTGTAAAGGTCTACTGATATCAGTTGAGGATATAATCAATAAGCTACAGATGTCAATAGCTTCTATTGATAGCGGTAGGGACATCCATAGAAATAAACTCATAGCAATAGAATTCTATTGATATCGATAAGTTTTTGTATTGATCTCTACGGATCATTTTTAGTATGGTTGGGCAATATATCGACGCTACAGGGGTTGTTCCAATCATACAAAGCAAATTAATACATCTTCCTGCTTAACTTTGGTACATTGCATTTGATACTGACAAGCATTAACAAGAGCAAAATTGTTCATTGTGGTACCTACCTTGCCATGATTGGAAGAAGCTTGTGTAGCAAATTAGCACATCTTACTGGCACATAGCACCACATCATCTTGTTTCTACATAAGCTGCTTACATAGCATATTATGCTAGCAAGCATTTACAAGCACACGATTGCTCACTGTGGTACCTTTTCCCCCATGATTGGAAGAAGCTTGTGCAGCAAATTAGCACTTCTTACTGGCATATAGCATGCCATACTATTTCTACTTAAGCTGCCTACGTAGCACATTATGCTGGCAAGCATAGAAAAGTATATAATAGCTCGTTAAGGTACATACCTTGCCATGATTGGAAGAAGCTTGTGCAGCAAGTTAGTATTTCTTACTGGAATACAGCATGCCATACTATTTCTGCCTAAGCTGCCTACACAGCATATTATACTAGCAAGCATATAATAGCTTATTAAGGTACATACCTTGCCATGATTGGAAGAAGCTTGTGCAGCAAGTTAGCACTTCCTACTGGGATATAGCATGCCATGCTATTTCTACCTAAGCTACCTACATAGCATGTTATGCTGGCAAGCATGAAAAAGCATATAATTGCTTATTAAGGTACATACCTTGCCATGATTGGAAGAAGCTTGTGCAGCAAGTTAGCACTTCTTACTGGGATATAGCATGTCATGCTATTTCTACCTAAGCTACCTACATAGCATGTTATGCTGGCAAGCATGAAAAAGCATATAATAGCTTATTAAGGTACATACCTTGCCATGATTAGAAGAAGCTTGTGCAGCAAGTTAGCACTTCTTACTGGGATATAGCATGTCATGCTATTTCTACCTAAGCTATCTACATAGCATGTTATGCTGGCAAGCATGAAAAAGCATACAATAGCTTGTTAAGGTACATACCTCTCCATGCTTTGGAAGAAGCTTAAACAACAAATAAGCATACAATGATTGTACATAGCATGTCATGCTTTTGCCGTGTTAGCTAGCTAATATAGCATTCGATGCTGGCTAGCATTATAAAGCATATAATAGCAAGAAAATCTAGCAGACATAGCAATACATAGCAATAACTAGCATATTTTTGTTGCTGGTACTAGCATGAATTTTAACTTGGGGAAAATATAAATTTTACTAAAATAATTAACTGAGTAAAATTCAGAAAAGATTTCTGACTATCCTGAAACAACATTTGCCGCAAAAAATTATGGCTAATCTCGCCATACTGTAAATTAGTAGCCAGCGTAGATTTTTGGTCTAGGCATCGAATTTGGCAACTTGGCGAACGAATTTGGCAAATATTTGTAGTTGAGGTTGCCAAAGTTTTTAAGTTCTAACTTCAATAATAGAAGAGATCTGGAATATTCTGGAAAAATTCACTGGCTTATTGCGAAGAACTAAATTCTTCGAAAGTTCTATAAATGACTCACATAACTATTAAAGAAAAAAAAAAAAAGATTGTTTGTTAATGATTGTAAACTAGAAGTTGCCCACATTTTTACGGGTTACTTTCTACACGGTATTATAGTAAAAGTGGAAACAGATAAAAGATTCTTCATTTCCACGAAGGTAAGTTTTGACTTGGCGTAAAATTAGGCATTCAAATGTGGCGAAAAATGGTAGTAAGGGATTTGCAAAATTTGGAAATTTTACCTCAATAGAAATCCAGTTCTGGAAATTCTGTAATGACGTATTCGTTTCTCGCGCAGAAACTACCTTGAAAATTCCATAAACCACTGACAATTCTTTCGATAAATTCAAATACCATTCAGACTTTGAAATATTTGGTTGTTCCAGATTTAGCAAAATTTATGCTCAGCAGTGTATTTAACAATGTTTATTTGTTTCCTGTAGTAAAAATGCTTATTTCACTGGATTGTTTCAAGAATATTAATTTTTGCAGCACAAAAAAGAGATCTAATCAATTGTTTACTAAATATTAATAAAAAAGAAGTGCATTCGTCGATTAGAACTTGCTTATTTCATGAAGAATTACTTTTTACACACTAAAATGTCGAAAACGTTTTTTATCAATATATCATTACAGGTTCACTACAGGCTGAATATTCATTAATTGAAATATATTCGTCGTCTAAAAACTATTTCTGTCTTGAAGAATCAATTCCCTAACAACACACATGTCCACAGAACATCCTGAGGAGATCCATGGTATTTTGTTTTTATCCACAGGACATCCTGAGGATGCCTTTCGGAGTAGATGTGTTGTTAGGGTTTCGACACGCTAAAATGTCGACAACTTTCACATTAATAAAACTACGGGGTCTATCTACCGGCTGAACATCCATTAAATAAGTTGCATTCGTCGGCAAGAACCTGCTTATGTCTTTAGAAATTACTTTCTACACGCAAAAATGTCAAAAATTTCGTATCTAACAATATCATTACTAGCTCTAACATTAGCTTCTTTCAAAATATTTATGATGGTAGGTCATGTGTAATAGAAAAAACCTTTATATTTTTGGTCATTATGAACCTAATTTTCTTGAATATCTTGAAATCAAAAAATGATATAAAGTCCAAAAAGGAATGTTCACAACTAGATGTTATAACAAACCTATATACCAATTTGCAAAATTTAACCTTTTTTGAGTTAGGTGAGATGCATTACAAGCTCTATCTACGGGATGAATATTCCTTAAATAAAATGCATTCATTGATAAGAACCTATCTTTAAGCGTAACTTTCTACACGCAAAAATGTCTTCAATTTTCATAACAGTATCATTACTGGCTTTATCATTATCTTTTTTTTTCTTTTTTTAATCTTTAAGATAGTAAGTCACATATAATGGCCAAAACCTTTGTATTTTTGGTCATTATGAACCTAATATTCCAAAATATCTTCAAAACGAAAAATCATGTATAAAGTCCAAAATAGGAGGTGCACAACTAGATATTATAACAAACCAATATACCAATTTGCAACGTTCTACGTCCAACCATTTTTGAGTTATGCGAGATACATATGTCAAAACCTTTGTAATTTTGGTCATTATAAACTTAATTTTTCTAAATATCTCAAAAACGGAAAATCATAGAAAGTCTAAAAAGAGAGATGCACAACTAGATGTTATAACAAACCTGTGTATCAATTTGCAACGTTCTACGTCCAACCATTTTTGCGTTATGCGAGATACACACACAAAAACATACTTACACACAGACGTCACCGTGTAAAATTGTTGATATCTCTGAAACGGGATCTCGTATTAAAACCATAGTTGCAAGTGTACAGCTGGACATTCATTTTTGAGTCATTTATTTTTGAGTTATGCAAAATACAAAATCAATTTCGCAAATCGGGAATACTATACTTCCTTATACTTTGTATAAGAATTCTACCCATTCTTATAACTTAAGAAATTGCAAATAATTTTTTCAAATATTTCGATGATTGTATTTCACATGGCAAATGTATTTTCAGAAGACGTCTTAGAGATGTATTTGTATGCTGTGCAGAAACTGGTCTTTACCAAATTTTCGTGGTTGGTCTTTTTTCTTTTTTGTTACTTAAAGACTAATTCTTGCGTTGCAGTGTTGTGGAATAACCCACATGATATTTATTAGTACTATTTTTCTTCAATGCAGTAAATATTGTTAATCAAATTTTAATTCCTAAATTATTCATTAGGAACAACAGAATGTTTTATTTAAAATTTGCCATATATTGTTAGGTTAATGTTAAACAAATGGTTAAAATGTTTGAAATATCCATAATAAAGATAAAAATGTTGAATATTTATTAAATGAATAAGGTAATTAATAATAATAATAATAATAATAATAAAACGTATATATACAACTTAGTTTTATAAATTGACGTTTAATTTTTGGTGTTAAACTCGTATTCGGTTTGTTGACTGTTGAGTCTAAAATTTTCCCTAATTTTGGCATTTCCTCTCATAACTCAAAATTTTTAACATTTCATTTTTCCTTTTCTTATTCCTTATCCCATCCTATATATAGGTTGAATAATTCAAGAATTTTGCCCCAGGAGAGCAAGATTGGATATGTGACGAGAACGCATATATATGTTGATATTTTTTCAACACTTATGACAGTTGGTAATGTGAGATTTCCCTACAGGAGCCTTTTGACTATGCTGGGGGACGGAGGATTGCACCTAACAGTGCGAATCTTTCAACAAGACCTATCCTTCTAGGATTTGAGCCTTAAGTTAGTGTCGTCGCAATTACACATTTGTAAGGATTTAGGGAAGTTTATTATTATTGTTATTATTATTATTTACTATCAATGGCGTCATTTAGAAAAATTTTCCTGTGTGTGGCATACACGAAAACTTTTTTCTTCAAGTTATTTTACTGTTTTGTACATAATTTTGTTTAAAAATTGGCCAATGTATAATAGAACAAATTTGTAATATGTGTTTTTTTTTTAATCTGTTACAGTATGCATAAATAGTATAAGTGCGTAAATTTAATAAATCTTTGTTTATATGCAATTCCAGTGGTAGTGACTAAAATTGTTCATTTTGCAAGAATCTTATGTATGTATATATATGTATGTATAAAAATGAAAAATTCTCACATTAAAAAAAAAAAAAAAAAAAAAAAAAAAAAAAGAAAGAAAGAAAAAAGAAATCAGCTGAAAATTTTCGTGGCTTAAAAGAAAAAAAAAATGGACTCCAAATATTCAATCATTTGTATGTGCATTAACCGGACCACCTCTAGGGGTGTGTCCCAGACCGTCACCAATTGCCCATCTGCGCAGCACTAGTGCGACGTAAAACCCAACTACCCAACCATCCATCTATGAGCATTAAATTATAGTTGAATTAAGTTATATTTTTTATGTTATATTCTATTACCCACTGTTTTTTTGCTCATTAATGACATCAATTTACATTTCATTTAAGTCACGACTTCGAATTTTGATTACACTAGTGTCTTTTTTCGTAATTTGTGTTTTATTTTGTTTTACTTAACAGTATGTAAAATAATGATAATTAAAAAAAGTAATTAAATAAAGAGATTCTTACAGATCGAGACAGATTTTTAAATTTAAAAAATAAGCACGTGTAAAGTTTATTTGAAATCAGTTTGGGATATATGGTGCAAAGAATTGTTTTTCTGTATTTCTTTAAATTTCTAAATATGGTATGCTTGTAAACCAGATTTTTCTTTTTTTTTATATCATTTATAATTTAAAAATAATTTAATAAAAATACTATAAAGTTGAAAAAAAATGTATTATTATATCGATATTTCGTGGGACACAGAATTTATACACGTGAAATGTAAATGCTTCATACCCAAGATACTGATTTATAGGGGCAATACAATGTGCTTTTGAAAGTTAATCATTGGAATATAAATTGAATGCGCATAGTTTATTTGATTTTTCTAAATTGTAGATTTTTTTTCAATGTACGGAATTATAAATTGCTTTCGACTCGTGGTAGATCTGTAGAAAAAACACCGCAGTAACTATCGGTGCAAACGTTGTAAAACTATGAATGTGTATTAAGAGCATATATCCTTAGAAAAGGTTCTTAGTATATGTACGGAGTACATTGTATATTACGGCTCACATATACATTCGTGAAATGCCTGTACACAATTAAGCGTTTGAGTATTAATCAATTGTACAACATTAGTGACTAATTGTTAAATGCTTGTTTTCAGTTGGATGATTGTGCAGTCAATCTCGTTTATAAAACATTTTATCGAACTTCTGACCTTGAAATTGTATTACATTACAGATTATTATTGCGTATGTAGATCCCCTTCCAAATTATCGCACTGCTTTTTAATTGCAGTGCAAAAATAAAAGTAGTGTTTCGCTATTTTTAATGCAGTCAATCACCCTACATTATAAATAGACTTCAATAAAGGACTTATAGAAACTGAAGCACAATACAAGTGTTTTGCCACCGAGAGAAAATATTGTACTCATTATTTCTCAAAAATTTAGTTTATGCAATATTAATGAAAACTCACTTTTTTTTTATTATATATATATATATATATATATATATATATATCTGTACTGATAAGTATAAAGGATTTAAGTCCACATTCTTGATTTTTCAGGAGACGAAAAATAAAGTTAAACTAATTAAAAACTAATCAGGAGAATCGATTAAGAAAAAGGGATTATGTAGGTTTATACGCTTTATACAATTCAGTAATTGTAAATCTTCATTTAATAAAGGAAAAAAAAAATGAATTAAATATTTTATACCGAATATTAATGCTAAATTTCTGACTTGAACCGTTTTTTTACCAATAGATTTCCTCAAAGACTAAATGACATGGATTTAAGTCCTTTATACCAATCGATAGAGAAATTTTTTCTGAGGCTGACTATGTACTTAACTCAAAATCGACATTTTTGGACTTATCCTTTATACTTATCAGTACAGATATATATATATATATTGAAAAATGCAAATTTTCATGTTGAAATTACAGTCTGCAGCAAAATTATTGAAGTGCTGCCTATAATTCCTGTTTAAAAGGTGGGCATCTAGTACTATTTTTTTAAACTAAATATATGTCGAGTCATGATCTCAGACTATTTATAAAAAAGTAAGTTGATGATAAAAATTAGCGATCAAGCTTAAATATATATATATATGAAAAATGTGGATGTGTGCTTCAATAATTTTTCCGTCGACTGTATAATTTTTTATCATATAACCAATAACTTTGAATTAGTAATGATATAATGTTAGTGTTTAGAAAATATCCAGTGAGAAGTGGTGTATAAATGAAATATTACAGAATAGTAAACGATAATATTTATTCGATACAATCTATGAGTAATGTATGTTGAGTTCCATAATACTTGTTATGACAGGATGTTATATGAAATATCGTCATAATTCTTATAGTCACAGACACAGACAACAGAAAGACCATACTTAGTGTTAAATTTTTCGAAAAAAAAAAAAGATTACGCAAAATATTCACTTACTTACATATGTATGAGTATTAATATCTTAATATGTATGTTTAAATCTTATGGTATGGACATTTTATCTACAAACGCATAATATTATGCATATTTTAACGTCAGTTCCCGTATGAATGTATGTGTGCGCATCATAATTTTTTAATTTATTTTTATTAATACAAATCATCAATACTGACAACAGAATATTACTGATAATATGAGGTACATATTAGGGGGATCAGAAAGTATTGTCGTTTTGTCACCTGTCGATATTCGATTGCCATTTATAAGCTCATTGTGTGCTTGAACTTGTGTCAAAGACATTTCAAGTTTAGGGTGACTTGTTTACTAGTAAATTAATAAAGATTAATTTTTTTTTTTGGCAATGTACAGTGAAAGGACCAGCCAAATATTAGAAAAAGTACATATCCAGCATTGTATGCTTTTTGAACTTCGTAATGGTAGTAACACAGCATTTGCTACAAGAATCCTTTACGGTGTGTATTCATGTGCATTAAACATACGTAAATGCTAAAAGTGATTTTTTAAGCTCAAATTCGATAATTTCGAACCTTCAGATTTGTTTCGATTACGAAGACAAACAGTTGTAGACAAAGGCATAATAATGACGGACGTGGACGAAACTCCATGTCAAACAATCAAAAAACTGTCAAACATTCTTACCCAACCATGGACTATCCTCCAAGAATATCTACAGTAGATTGGTAAAGTAATCGTTGCCGATGATTGGGCTTCGGCCTAACCTGTCCGAAGGAATCAAAGCTAGCCGATCGAGCACATGCAACTTATCGTTTCAGCGGCACAATACAGAAACGGTTTTTGATCATTTGTTCACTAAAGATGAAAAATAGATTCTTTATGATAATCCAAGATTCAAAATTCAGTGACTCTCTTCCTATGAATCGCCACAAAGTACAGTTAAGCCAAATTTACACCGCAAACAGCGTGTTTGGTTGAGTATTCATGGAGTAGTTCATTTTGAAGTGCTGAAACCAGGATAATCTGTAAATGTAGACCTTATCTGGGAACAACTGAATCTAGTAAATCAATCTTTAATTAAAAAGTGCCCAATGAATATTAACGGCAATGAATATTATTATGGATAAAATCTTTTTGTAAAAAAATAGAACCGACTCCAAAAAGGAACTACTATTCAAACAACTAAAAATGAAAGAAAATTGGCAGAAAATGGAAGTGTAAATTGCGCCTAAAAGTATAAAATAATTTCCTTCGCCAAACAACCTATAACACTACAATTAATCATAACTTGAAGGAAATTATTTTATACTTTTAGGCGCAATTTACAGTTCCATTTTCTGCCAATTTTCTTTCATTTTTAGTTGTTTGAATAGTAGTTCCTTTTTGGAGTCGGTTCTATTTTTTTACAAAAAGATTTTATTTTTCTCTTTTCAGTGAAAACTTATTTATATAGCACGCACCAGAAGACGTTCGACGGAAGTTTCACTAATCACAACTTCCAATAAAAGTGACATTACTCAAAAATAGGTTTATGTCACTGAAAAATACATGAAATGTACCGAATGTGAACAAAAAAGTCACATCTCCATCTAGAAAGTTATCCACTCGAGAGACAGTTGTGCCAGTTTTATTCTAGTCAAGTTATTTTTAACTTGATTTTTCTCAGATGCTGCATTTTTAAGTTGTGTCACTTTTCTTGCCTTTATCGGATATGAGCAAAAAACTATCTTTTGAACGAACATAAGTTAAATTAAAAAGACTTTAGAAAGGTAAAGAACGGATACACTGTATTCGTAACCGAAAATTCTGTTAGGCATATATATTGAATGTTACAGTGAATACGTCTCACCCGCTGCGCTGGAAATTACGCAGCGTAAAGTTCAAACAAAGAGCCAAATATGCATTGCAGTTGACGGACAGAAGTTTCAACATCGATACTTACATACTGTATTTACCAGTGTAGCTGCATGCGTTCAGCAGTTAGAGTGAGAAAAGACTTTTGTGAGTATCCTGTGATTTATAACAACAGGAGACTTGGCGTTAGAATATTAAAAACACGAATAAACATTTACGTCAGAAACGCCAAAGAAAAATATTACAGCTGTTTCGGTAGCCTTAAGCGTACCGTCTTCAGTGCAAGAACATGGAAGCACTGAAGACGGTACGCTGCACGTCTCCCGTGAGTATCCTGTAATTTGTTTATATCTTAATGAAATCATAACGAAACCTATTTCATACCAAGTTTATTACGACAAAAAAAAATATATATTAAAATTAAATCATCTCTTACGAAGTTATAAGCTAACAAATTTCAACAACAACAACGAGAAACATGGTTTGTATTGAGAACCTCTTCCTTTATGAATTTGGTTTAAAACGTGTATGCGTTTATCGATGTGACCACTTACAATAACCATACTTTGAATTTTACATAGCATAAATGTTACCCGCTACGCTACAACATATGCAATGTCGTTCAAGTGTGCACGAAATAGGAAATTGTGAACAAACAAATGCACGTTTTAAGCGTTCTGTTTTTAGCATTAATGTCTAAACTATCTTTGCGTACTACATCGATGATGCTCTGCAGTTTTATAATTCACTTTTTTTTCCTGTCTTGAAACGTTTCAGAGATAGGATCGCTAATTCTACTCTTTTCCACCAGGTGGCTCTTTAGGCGGTTGAATCGCGTAGCACATGTCCACTTTACTATACCTAAATACCACTTTTATGGCTATAGCTGCCACTGTTCAGAAGTTAAAAGAGTCGGGACTGACTTTTTTGAGCACCCTGTATTTTCTTTTGATCGTAAAGATCTTACAACGGGACCTATTTCAGATCACGACCTTTACAGTAAAATAAAAAGTATCGAAATCGGATCATCCTTTCAGAAGTTATGAGCTAACAAACAAAAACGAAAAAATATACGCTTTGAATTGAGAATCTCCTCTTTTTTGAAGTCGGTTAATTAGAGATTCTCTTACGAAGTTATAAGCTTACAAACATCAACAGCACACAGCTCGAATTAAGAACACCCTCCTTTGCTGAAGTTGTTTGAAAACGACATTGCGCTAATCGATGTGACCACTTACAGTAACAGTACTTTGAACCACAGAGTATACGTGTCATCCGCTGCGCTGCAAAGTGTGCAACGTAGTTCAAGTTTGCACAGTGTAGGAAATTGCGAACAAACAACTGCACGCTTTAAGCATTCTATTTTTAGCAATAATGTCTAAAAACTGTCTTTTCGTAGTAAATCGATGATGCTTTAGAACTTCGTAATTAACTTTTCTCCCATCTTGAACCGTTGTTGAGATAGGAGCGCTAATTCCGCTGTTTTTTACCAGATGGCGCTTTATTTTCTTTAGATTTTAAAGATGTTATAATGGGACCTACTTCAGACCAAGATTTCTACAACAAAACAAAAAGTATCAAGTAACCGTATTTTGAACTATATAGCGTATGTCTCACCAGCTACGCTACAACGTGAGCAATGTAGCTCAAGTGGGTATAATGTAAGAAATTGCGAACAAAAAAATGCATGTTTTTAGCCTTGTATTTTTAGCATCAATGTCAAATCTATCTTTTCGTTTTAAATCGATGATGCTCAGCAGTTTTATAATTCACTTTTTCCCCCTGTCTTGAACCGTTTCCGAGATAGGAACGTTAATATGAATGTCTAAACTATCTTTTTGTACTAAATTGGTGATACTCTTCAGCTTTGTAATTCACTTTTTCTTTAGAACCGTTTTCGAGATAGGAACACTAACTCCGCTATTTTCCACCAGGTGGCGCTGCAAGCGGTTTAACCTTGAATTGCATAGCCACTTTGCTATACTTACATACCATTTTTATCGCTATAGCTGCAGCCGTTTAGCAGTTAAAAGAGTTTGGACTAATTTTTTTGGTCACCCTGTATTTTCTTTAGATCGTAAAGATATTACAATGGGACCTATTGTAGACCAAGACCTTTTCAACAAAACAAAAAGTATCAAAATCGGAGCATCCGTTCAGAAGTTATGAGCTAACAAACATAAAAAAAACATACGGTTTGAATTGAGAACCTTCCTTCTTTTTTGAAGTCGGTTAAAAAAAAATGATAAGGCAAGACCACACTGCGCAAGATGAACTCGGGGAAAAATTAATGAATTTTGGTAGGAAGTATTGCCTCACTTGCCCGATATTGCGCCATCGGATTTTCATTCATTTCGACAGCTACAACATTTTGTAAGTGACATAAAATTTGAATATTTGAATGATGTCCGAAACGCGATCTTCATTGATTTCGCTCAGAAACCAATTGATTTTTATCGACTCAACATTGTAAACTTACGCACAAGATGCCAAAAGATTGTTGATAATAAGTGTGATTACATAATTGATTAACAATTAAAGCTTGTTAAAAAATTATGTGTTTGAATTTATTGTAAAAAAAAAAAATAAATAAATAAATACTTTCTGTTCCCCTTAATACATGTTCACCTAATACAGAAGCGATTTTTAAGCTGTATCTCAAGGTCAGTTGTATCTGCTTTGTACCAATAGCTAAAGATACCTACAAAAAATATTTCATGAAAATAATATTTTTGAAAAGCAAAAACAAATCTGTAACAAAACAAAGAACATTAATAAACTAAAAATTGTATAGATGCCCTAATATAATATTCGGGATAATTTAAATTCTGCAATTTGTTTAAGCAATAATGTTTTACATAATATTCTATTTTGAGTTATATAGTAAACAAAACATTGTTTCCTTTTGTATTGAGTAATAAATCTATGGAAAAACAGTTTTATGTAGATTATAAACAAATGTAGATTATAAATAAATAAAATTTTGTAAATAAAATTATGTATTAAAATGTAGATTATAAATAGATCAAACAATACCTTCATATGCAATGCATACCTACCAATAACTTTTTATATGGGGATAATGTACTTGAATATTTTGATGCTGCTTATTTATCTATTTATTTTATTTACTGTGATCCAGTTTAAATTTTTTCGGACTTATGAGAATCTGGTGAATTTAAATAACCTGGTTAAAATCGCCCATTACATATTATTAAGTTACAATTGAGTAGGTGTGTTTAATGCATATGTTAAACCTAATAGTTTGAAAAGCGTGTTTCATTCTTCATTAAATAAAGGTGCTCTATAAAATTTTTTATGTATAAAAAATTATTAAAATCTTCAAAGCAAAAAATAATTTTTAATTATTTACTTATTACATCAGATGTAATCATCGTTATTCATAAATCATGATCAGTCCTTAATTTATATTGTACTGTTTTCTTAAAGGATATTTGTCGTCTAGATTTATTATTTTATGTAAAATTCCTACAATCTGGCTCGCACACACGAATGAATTTATATGAATGCATTTATATATATCTCTCTCTATATAAATGGCTAAAAGATTTTTGAGTATGTTTGTCTGTGTGTTGACGCAAGTTGCCACCAGCTTTTCATACTTTAGTTATTTTTAAAAAATCTAATTGTCCGATCGATAAGTCAATTAAACCGACGGATTCAGACAAAATGCACCTTTCATTTAGTACCTTATTTGTAGCGAAATTTTGATTAGACTTTTTAAAATTATTTAAAATGTAAAAATAATAATCTGGTAAAAGCTTTAAAAATGAACATTTAAATTTTTAATTGTTTCCAAAGAAAAAAAAAAAAAAAAACTTTTTTTTTTTTTTTTACATGAAACTAAATATGCTTTCACGCTAAAAAAAAAAAAAAAAAAAAAAAGAAAAGAAAAGAGAAAGAAAAAGAAAATATTAAACATTAAATTTGCTGTTGCACATGAAAAAAAGAAAATATGAAAATGGAGTAAAAAAACAAAATAAAGTAACATAAAAAATAAAATAACTAATATACCTCAGTTTTAGATTTTTTCCCCTTTTGTTTAAATAGTATGTTTCTGGCAAGGATGAATCGCGTTTAGCAGGAAAGCTAATTCAACATTACATTAAAGAGCTTTACTTATTGATAATCCTGGGTAATATTTAAAATTTTGATGCTGAAATAGATCGGACATTTTTCGCCAAGGACTCCACTTTCGTAAAAGCCACTTTAAGTCAAGTAGCGTATAAAATTTATAAATCTGTATATATATATAAATAACGTGCCACGATGTTTGTCCGCGTAAACTCCTAAACTTATGATCCGATTTTAACAAAATTTAGCACACTGTGTGCAGTTTGGTCTAATTTTAGAGATAGGATAGTTTTTATCCCATTTTATAGTTACAATATTTTTTTATTGCAAATTATTTGTTGATAATAGCCCTTTGTTATAGTTGCTCCAAAGTATCTGCGAGTTCCATAAATTTAATTGTTGAAAAAAAAATTATGAGTTTATTTTTTTTCGACATAAAAATAAATAAAAATAAATTCTGCATACTAATTAGTTTTGCTTTTTTCTTGTATCTCTACATAAACCTATATAATAATTCAAATAAAACTACCAGTTGTTGTGTTTGTTGTTTTCCCAGTCAAAATTAAATAATCGTGTATTTAAAGGTTGAAAGATATTTATACCGCAATCAATTGAGAAAAACTAATGAAAATCTCACCTCGAAATTATGTATGATTATAGAAAATACTTTTGTTTATGTACTAAACCTATTTTATGTTTTGTTGTTATTATTAAAAAAAAAAAATTGTGTCCCTGTAAAAAGACTAATTCCTAGATTCACGAAAATCAATAGGGGTTGTGCTATGGTGATCTATAATATACTTACCAACTTTCAGCTAATTTAAAGTAAGCGTTTAAGCGCTATCCTGTTCACTCACACACATACACTGTAAAAAATAGGTTCTTAAAAATAAGTATATATTGTCTCAAAATAGCCCCGAAACAATATATACTTAAATTTGAACTCATTACAATGTACTCATAACCCCATGTACTCATTTTTGAGTATATTGACATGCTCAAAAATGGGGTTGACCAATAAGAATCCCAATATCCCTATGTTTGACATGTCAATGTACTCAAAAATTGAGTACATGGGTTTTCAAATTTAAGTATATATTGCTTCGGGGCTATTTTGAGACAATATATACTTATTTTTAAGAACCTATTTTTTACAGTGTACACACACACATGCATATATCATCGTAAAAATGAACTCAGGAGGCCTCATAACATTATAGAAACTCCAAAACCTCAATGTCGGATTTCTGACTTAACTACAATACTTTCCTTACATATGTATGTTTTGGAGGAAAAATAAAAATAATAATAATAAAAATAACTTCTATTATTAAAAAACAATAAAAAGATATAATACTTTGTCGTATATTTTTTGACATCTTACACGGACGTATATCTAAAGAACAAACTTTCATTAAATTATTTATTTTAATTTATAATTTTTGCCAAGAAAATTAAACTTTAAATTTTACATCTACTTTTTAAGATAGCACGCGATCGTGTTTTATATAAAAATCAAATCATTAAATTCATATTTTTATTTATTTTTATTTCAAATTATTGCACGCGCACTATTTATTTCCTAATTCAAAATTATTAAAAAAAACTTTTTCGATATCGTTTGTAACGATACTGTATAAATTTTCTTTTCTTTTTCTTAAAAAAAAAAAAAAAAAAAAAAAAAGATTTTGATGAAATTCTGGCTAAAGCAGAATTTAGTTCAGGACGGAGGGCTATTAGTTTTTTTTTTTTTTTTTTTTTTTTTCCCAATTATAACATCGCTTTCAAATTATTCAATTATATTTTCGATAAATTTTAGATTTCGATAAATGTCCAACTATCGAAAATGATTTCGACAAATGTCCAACTATCGAAAACGACAACGCAAAAATCGCTGTGTGAGACTAATAGGCCCTCAGTCCTAATAAATTTAATCAAACGTAAACGTTAAAAATTTTAAAAAGTTAAAATATGCATTTCACCGAAATTGACATCATAATCACTTTAAAGATTTTATACACATTGATAAAGTGCTTTTGTAATTATACACAAGTGAAGTGTGACGTCACTGACCATCTTCCTATGTTAATCGCCCATTGGATTTTTTGTAAAAAATTATTAAAAATCGAGGAAAATTATTTCCCGATTTTAATCCCCATATTTTTGTATAGATATGTATTAGTTATCATGTGCATACGTTAGATTGAGTTATTTTGCTGTCAAATTGACAAAAATGTATTTTTAAATTTCAAAACTCTGTCGTCCTTGGACTTTTTTTTTTTTTATATTTGGTGATTAAAAACGTAACACAAAAATATACATTCCAGATATATATTTTCGTAATATGTATTGTGCGAAATATTGTTTCATATTATTTATTACTCTCTCAATATAAGTTGTTAAAATAACCATGATTTTTAAAAGGAATTAAGTTCGCCAGATAATTTGGCGATTTTTTTTTCCGCCAAGGATGACAGAAAGGAAATTTATTCCACTGCAACATGTTAACATCGTATATCAGATACAATATGTATATGCTACAATTTATTTCACGTGACTCGTGTGTTAAAAATTTACTTACGTAGTATATTTACTTATGTAATATTACTTACGTATCATAAATCATAACCTTGCTTTTTCAATTTTTGTGTTGCATTAAAGTAATCTGTATCACTTCGTTTTCTTTAAGAAATTCGTGATCTATACGTATAATGTTCTAAATAAAAAGTAACCATTTCAATATTTTAAAACTTATTTAAAAGTCTGTTTTATTTATCATTAAATTTTCAAACTTTATATAAAACTTATGTAAAAGTTTGGAAAATTTTAAGTCTGTTTATTTGTTTTGTAGCGCTAATCTATATGATCGATATTCGAAACTTTAAATAATTATTTCTCTTATTTTTCTTTTATGTTTCTTTAATAACTTATCAATTTACCGTTCCATATTAAATTTGTGATTTATACATGTATTTTACATTATATTTTGACTCATATTTATTGCTAAAGAAACGATCTTAAAATCTTGCAATTTTCTTATCTTAATTCTCAATGCTTTCCCTCCTGATTAACTTGAATTTACTATTAAAATTTTAACATACTCAAAACTTTCTCATCACTTCGTTAAAATATATTAATCTTTTTCGAAATATTTTTTCTATTTAAAATGATACCTGTATTTACTTTAAATGCCCAATATTTCATGAGATATCCTACTTTAAAGTTTTAAAATATTTATCAAAGGAACAACTATAGTATTTCCCTACAACTGGATTTGGCGATTATGGCTAAATCATAAATCTAAAAGTCATAACTGATAAAATCATAAGCTAAATCATAAATCATAAATCTAAAATAAAAGTATGCAGGTTACCACATTTTATTGCAAAGAATTCAGAACGACATCGTTATCGTTCAAAACGGCGCAAAAAAAAAAAAAAAAAAAAAAAAAAAAAAAAATCGCCAAATCCGGTTGTGGGGAAATACTACCGAATTTGGTGAATTTTTACTTATATATATACCTTATCAATTTGTCCTTGAATTATTCTTTAATTTTACCTCTATTTGAATTATACCTTATCAAATTGTCAACGTATAACTTAGCCTACAGCACGCGTGGCCGGGCCTGCTAGTAAATTATAAAATATTGAAAAACAGAAAAGAAAGAAAAGGAAAGGAAAGGAAAACGAAAAGAAAAGAAACAAACAAACAAATAATAATAATAATAATAATAGGAAGAAGAAAAATTATGTATTTTTGTCTACAGTGACGATAGAAATTCAAAAGTCCCCAAGGGGAACTACATGAAGGCTGTACCATAATCGGGTTTACATATTTCATTAATGCATTATTTATTTTCTATATACCAACTAGTATTAACTATCTCAACTACTATTATAGCCACAAAAATTAATTGTCTCATGCAATAGACGTAGCCGATCATAGCACATTTTAATATTATATTTGGTGTGAAATTGCTGTCATTTTATGGTTGATCGAATATGTCAAATAAATATAGAAAATAACGTGAAAGAACTTATTATTAACACCACGTATAGTGTTGTTCATATGTAACTGAGATTCAAATATAAAATGGCTACTTCATTTTTTTCGATACTGTCCGTTTGAAAATGTCACCTGATAAGCACCTAAATGGAAGCCCACTGGTAAGCTATTGTCACAGGCAATAGGGACAGGCACCCGAGAGTCTGCGAATGAGTGGGTCGCTGCCGAAGGCAGTGGTGAACCAAAGCGGGCTTTAAAGCAATTTCATGATTTTTTTAAATTTTACTTTATTTTGTAAAGCGATATAAAAAAGAGTTTCCTTTAAATGTAGTTACCAGCGAAGCGACAAAAGCCTTCGTTGATTCACTACCGTCATTGATTTCATGAATTAAAAAATGGTTTCGTTAACAAACTTTGATCTATTGGCACGCAGGCAGCATCAGGCCGAATTTTGTACGTTTCGAGTTTGGTTTTGAAATTTTTCCCGCACGGTTTGTTTGTAAATATATATATATATATATTACAATAATTTAGTTATAACGTTACAATTTCTCATTTATGGCGAAATATAACTGAAACATCCCATTAAATATAGAAATATCATATTAACGGTTTTAATAATAAAGACTCTCATTCAAAATGTTGAACAGAAAAAAAAAATCACTTTAAAATTACTAAAACCAGACTTTTAATTTATCTAATTCTTCATTTTTTAAAAAATAGATCTTAAAAAAAAAAAAGAAAAAAGAAGAAATCAAACGACTCTATTTTGTTTAAAACTTCACTTTCACCGTTTCTTCTTAAGTATTGAAAATTTATAATGTAATTTCGAAAATAAAAAAATAGGTTAAGTGACGTTTGTTGTCATAACTTCGCTTCGAATTTCCGATACAGGTTTAAATTACCTTCTACCCTTTTTCTTGTAAAATAAAAAAGATTAATGGAAAAGTGAGATTTCAAAATCCAATTATTCTGAAAGAAAAAGAATATAACCGACAAAGTAACCAGATATTGTTACAAGAGATTTGAATAATTGTACTAAATAAAATAAAAAAGAAATTTAGATACATTTTTAATAAAATACCATGACATAATATATACACAGTTTTATCTTTTTTAGATAAAGCTTCGTTGAATATCATATTTTTATAATAAGAAAATGTTTATTGAGATAAACCTAAATTCAGAAATATTTTTAATTTTTAACTGAAAATATATCTAGGAAAAGTGCACTGTTTTCTTTGATCGCAACGATAGAAATTAAATGAATCACCTTGCTGTTAATTGTGAAAGTAATGCTTTAAAGCACTAGCATGCCTGTGTCTCTTGAAAAAAGTAGTGCTATTCAAGGGAACTAGGGAATTTTGTTTAAATATATGTATATATATGTATTAAGGTAAAACTCCCTATATATATATATATATATATATATATATATATATATATGATACATAAATAAAAAAACTCTACAACTAATATATATATATATATATGTATATACACTGCTCGACATTGAAAATGCAACACCAAGAAGGAATGATAATAACGGAATGAAATTTGTTGGACATATACATTATAGTAGGAAGAACAATTTATTAAAATTTCAGGAAATTTGGGGTAATATGTACTGAGAAAACAATACGTAAAGCAGCGACCTCTGTGAGCAATAACAGCACATATATGCCTAGGCATTGAATCGAACAGCAATTGGATGACATGTACGGGTAAAGTACTTCATGAAGCTTCAACACGATGCCACAATTCATCGATCGAAGTTACTGGTGAGTGGTGGGGGCCAGTCGCATTTCAATGATTAAACACTCATTTTCATCGGTGTGAGATCAGGAGAACGCGCTGGCCAAAGCAACAGTCGAACACATTCTGTATCAAAGAAGGTCCGGACAATACAAACAACAAGTCGTGCATTATCTTGCTTAAATTTTGCGCTACGGAGGCCTCGAATACAGGACAGAGGGGCGGGCCTTAACTCATCAGAAATTTAATGGCCGCTGTTCAGAGTGCCAGGAATACAAACATGAAGTAATCGAGACGTGTATCCAATGGGAACACATAACATCATTGCAAGTGATGGACAGTATGATGATGTCCAATCCCAGCTAGCAATGTGCATTATTCATAATGCCGTTAAATACGGATAAGGCAATCTTGATGCTATGAACAGGATTGTGATTTGTCTGAAAAGTGACTTCATGCAATTCCTGCGTCCAGGTTCATCGTTGATCACACATTAATGGCTCTTATATCAGTGATGCAGTTTTGAGGGTAAACAAAATTTTGATATCCGCATACTGAGTCACCACCTGGATTCATGGTATGTTGTACCATTGGATACACGTTCCGGTCACCTCTTGTTTTCATTCCCGCCACTCTGAATACCAGCTATTACATTTCTGGCGATTTAAGACCCATATATCTGCCCTATATTCAAGGTCTCCGAAGCGCAACATTTAAACAAGACAATGCACTACCGCAAGTTGTACATATTGTCATGACCTTCATTGATGCCGAATGTGTTCGACTGTTGCTCTGGCCAGCTCGTTCTCCTGATCTCGCAAGAATGAAAATGATTGTTTAATCGTTGAAAAGCGACATGCCTCCCACCACTCACCAGTAACTTCGATCGATGAATTGTGGCATCGTATTAAAACTTCATGAAGTGCTCTACCCGTACATGTCATCCAATCGCTGTTCGATTCAATGCCTAAGCAGATATGTGCTGCTATTGCTCACAGAGTTCGCTGCTTTATGTAGTGTTTTCTCAGTACGTATTACTCCAAATTTCCTGAAATTTTAATCGATTGTTCTTCCTACTACATTATATGTGTCCAACAAATTTCATTCCGTTATTATCATTCCTTCTTGGTGTCGCATTTTCAATGTCGAGCAGTGTTTATATATATATATGGTAGATATATAGATAAAACTTTATAACTAATATATATGTGTATATGTGTGTTTATGTATTACCTTATAATATTATATTTAATTATGTATAATAGTATATATATATATATATAGTTGTAAAATTAAAAATTTTTAAATTTTCTGGAAGCCCAAATATTTAAAAAAAAAAAAAAATGGCAATATGAGGTTAGTTTAACTAAATATTGATTTATTTATGTAAATGTTTGTACAAAACTTTATAACAATATAGGAAAATCTTTTTTTTTTTTTTTTTTTTTTCTAAATCCTGCAGGTTGTCACATAAAAGCTTTTTTTTTTTTTTTTTTAAAGAAAAGAAGCATTAAAATTTAGAAATGCAATGAACTATATATCTCATATCAGTTACAATTTTTCTCATAACTTTTGAACTTCAACCTAGAGTCAAAAATCAAAATATGCAGAATTGTATTCTAATTGTTTTTAACTTTAAACATTAAAAAAATTTGAAAATTTTAAACTATGCAGGCTAGAAAACAGTCTACCAAAAATTTTACAATGATACATACATATAGTTGAGATGGGCGGTAGTGTTGATATAGAGCTAGTATAAAAAACTTAAATAATTCTGCTATTTATATGATAACACAATTGCTAGTTTAACAGTTAAAAGGCAAACAAAACTTTTCGCTGCGAAGAGTTTGTTTCTGGTTTTTCTTTTTATGGTGAAATTAGGTTATTTCAGTACCATATTTGTATTCAGTACCAAAATATATATATATACTAGCTAACCCGACAAACGTTGTTTTGTCATATAAATTATATCTAGAGAATATTTTGCTAGAAAAAAATAACTAACTTATTGTAAGTGTGTAAGGATGTGGTATATAAGTGGAAGATGTATGGAGCGCTGTGAACGGTGAAAGAATATAAAAATAACAAAACACCAATCATTTATTTTTTTAATTTATTAAAATTGATTCTTTAAAATTATATACATATCGCTACTTATAACAATATTACTAAAAAACAATATCAATCCCTTAATGCAACAGAGTGTACAGTATTTTTTGTTATCCCATCTTTCGCCAATACAAACAAACTGGATGGTTTGCCCACTCGAGAGCCACGTATAATTGTCCGTGTGAAAAACATGATGTGCTCAAATCTAAGCCACAGATAGACATCGTTTGGCCCTGAGAATTATTGATAGTCATTGCAAATGCCATTCTAATTGGAAATTGAGGGCGTTTAAATTGAATTGGCACATCTGTGGGTATAATAGGGATTCGCAGTAGTAATATATTTTCACCTCGGAATTTGTCATTTAAAATGATGGCTTCGATAACATTTTTCATTAATTTTTTTATGACTAATCGCATGCCGTTGCACAACCGTGGTGGGTTCAAATTACGAAGCAAAATAACCGGAGATCCAACCTTCAGTTGTAAAATATGCGGTGGCATGCCTGGTAAATCCAATGAGTTTAAAAAAATTGTTGGATAATTTACAGCTTCGGTGGCATCGCAAACTGTATCATTAGATTTGTATGACACCAAGTCTCCTGGTAACAAATGTTGTATCTTGAGATTCATTTCGTTGACATCCACATTTGTTGCTGCTAAAATTGCTCTTTCTGCCAGCCACTCATGATTTGTGTATCGTCTGTGTACATCGGGAAATATCTGGTCAATAAGAGCATCTTGAGAATCAATGATTGTGCAGAAATCGGTCGGTAATTTTATGCATCCAGTTTCATCTGTAGTAACTTTTCCATCGCCGATATCTAACAATTGTTTTGAGAATGTTTCAGCGGATGGATCTTGAAGCTTTTCAACGCACAAATTTACTTTCAGTTGTACTTTTCCAACATTTAGCCACAATGACGATGATTTTAAGCACGCGTTGATCTCATCAGCGTGTGTTGAACGTGGAATAACGGGAAGTGCTTGTCTGAAATCACCTGAAAAGAGTAACAGAGTGCCGCCAAATAGTTTGTCGTTGTTTTTTATATCTTTCAATTTCCTGTTCGACGCTTCAATCGAATGTTTGTGTGCCATAGTGCATTCATCCCAGATAAGAATTTTACACTATTTCAGCACTGTGGCCATGGACGATTGTTTTTTTATGCTGCACACTGCGTCTGGGTTATTTTGAATATTTAGTGGCAGTTTAAATAATGAATGAGCTGTTCTGCCTCCATCAAATAAAGTTGCCGCAATGCCAGATGATGCAACAGCCAATGCGATGCCATTATTTGATGGTATTTCGACGAGAATTAGCGAAATAAGGAATGTTTTGCCAGTTCCACCTGGTGCACCCCCCAAAAAAAAGAATCCAACTTCTCCTGCCAAAACTGCGAGCATGATGCGGTCATAAATGGTTCTTTGTTCTTCATTCATTAGTGGGACATTGCGAGCAACAATCGCTGCCATTTCTACAGTATTGTATTGTAGTTCACGATTCAATTCAGTGCTTATTAAATCAGATGCATTTCGATTTGTTGAATGCATACCGAAATGACTGAGTGGTAAGTTGGCAATGTTAATGCAAAAATCTTCAATAGCAATCAATGCTTCATTGTATATAGCGTCACTTAATACTATCGTTAGATCGTTGCACCGTGAACGATGTTGATGCAATATATCATCAGTCATTGAATCTTTGTGATTATCCCATAATGTCTCTGCTCGGGCCGGGAAACATGTAGTCAACACTATAGCGAATAGTAGACGAATTTGTTTTGCTGTACAGTTCAGTCCTATTTCAGCAAGCATACACTCCCACTGGTTGTCGTCTTCCAGCAAGCCGAGTGCAAGGCATGCATCTTTATACTTTGGATACTGTTGTCCATTCACTTTACGTAAATCTTGAAATGACAAAGGGCCGTTGACATTAACTAATAACAGTCGAAGATAAAAGCACTCAGTCTGCCTTGGATTGACTGTAAATACTCGTCCCAAGGTGTTTGATTTGAATAAACCGGGACATGCATCAATCGGCGTGCCTTGCTTGCGGGGCATCCATTTTTTTGTTGGAGCCCATGTGAAATAGCGTGGTATTTCTGAATAGAGTAATGTCCGTGCAAAATCATCAAAAGCATCCGCACGATTACACAATTCAAAAAATTCGGTGAGTGTAGTTTTTGGTGGATTTATAGCACGATCAATCGCTGTCTCGCTCGTGAAATATACGCGCTGGCCATTTTCAAGATGGACGGCTATATGAAGGACTGCTGGATCCCGTTCATGAATTGGGAAACCAAATATACGCAAAAAAGCTTCATTGGAGCTGACGTACCGGCCAATTTGGTAAAGTGTTATTTCATCGTTGTTATTCACCGGATGAGCATTCACATTGGTATTTTCAACTCGAAATACAACCATATCGCTGCCTTTATTCACATACTTGCAAATGTATTTGATGCTCTTCACTGAACTGCAGAACTGAACATTAATATGAGCATTGAATGTTTTGCTCAGCAGAGGCGAATATGGGACCATCCAACGGTTATCAATGTCAATATCTATGTTGTTGACATAGATGATAAGATTGTCCGCCATTATCGGGATTTTTTCGACGATATATGGGATATCCGTCAACATTTGTGATCGTGAAATTTTTCGGAAAAGTACATTTTCCATCTGCACAAATAATAATGGCCTAAAAATTCATTTTTCATTTTAACATAAAATAACTCCGTCGGATATTGACGAATTTTTTAAAAGAATATACCATTTTAACTAATTTTAACATTTTAACAATATTAACGTTGAAAAAATATTTTAAACACTTACGGTTAAAAATTCATCTTTTATTTCAACATTAAATAAATTCTGACACCGTGTTTACGATTCTAAAATATTAACTTTGAAAAAATATTTTAAACACTTCGCAAGATACGGTTACGATTCTAAAAATATTAATTTTGAAAAAAA